>OV788329.1:812545-1412545 GCA_928718305.1 Tetramorium bicarinatum
CTCGGTCTCTAAGGTCTTATCTTTCGGCTCGTTACGCTAATTTATGAGACGCTAATTTAATCCGAAGGAAACGCAAGCGCAAGTAAAATATTATATCTCCGACGAGAGAAATATTGCTCCGTATTAGCGCCGATATCACAAAAACCAGCTACATATCTAATCATTGTATAATCAAAAGATGACTCTCCTATTTTTATTTCAACGTGTTCCACTATTTATCTTCAGCGGAACGTAAAGATGATAAAATGGAATGGCTTTAAAAAAATTAACTCTCTTGCGCGCGCAGCGCAATGTTATCGTACAGTATAATAAACGAATAAAATGCATTGTCGTAACGCCTGTGCGGTTATACTTTCTGTCTGCTGGATTCTTGAATCTCGGCATTATCGGGGGCGACGTCATCCTGCGTTTCTTAATCTCCCGACCGCGGTGATTCATGCGATGTGATGAACGCTTTAGAGCGGTTAGTAAAACTCATTCGCCGCGACTGAAAGAGAAGGAGAGGAGGACAGGGCGAGGGGACGTCTCGCGCGGCCGAGAGAGACGGCGCGACGGGTTCTGGAGGAATAACATCGGAAAGCGAGACAGATGGGCAGAAATATAGACACGGTAACAAGGAGGGGAAATAGAAAAGAGGGAGAGAGAGAGAGAGAGAAGGCGAGCGGGAGAGTGAAAGAGAGGGACAACGCGGCGCGGAGGGCTTACGGGATAGCTTCGTATATATGCGATTATACGCGGCGAGAGTATACAATGACGGGGGGATGAGCGGGGATGAGGAGCATTGCCCTATATCCCGTCCCTTTTTTTTCGATCTCTCGGCCACGTTTTTCCGCGCGCTGACCGTACGTAGTACGTACGCGCGCGTGCGAGTATCCCTTTCCGCTCGGGATGAGAGTATTCGATTCGCGCGCGTAGTCATCGAATGAGAAAGGTTAATTACATAATGCGAACGGCGTTTCGCGCAATCGCAAACGTCTCAAATGTCAGCCGACGTGGGATATTAAATATTTTACGTTCGGCAATTTTTTTTATCGCGTTGGTGAACAAAACTCCTCAAGATGAGGGGGGGGGGGAGAATACGAATTGCTCCGATTGCAATTTACAGCTGCTTGTCGTGCGATTCTATTTTTCTTTTTTTTCCCTCTTCTTTCCTCGTGCACATACTCTTCCTCGTTCGTTTGGTCGCGTGTTTTCCGCCAAAAATATTTTGACAGTCGACGTTTTTACATTTGTGCGTAACGCGAATTGCGATATGCGTTTTGATATACGTTACGTTACATTGATACGATAGTACGTGTTACATAAGAATCATTAACGGTCCCGGGGTGATTTATTCGCATTACTCTGATCAGCGTGCATTTATTAATTTGCGCACCGCGCACGATCTCACTCATCACCTTTTCATTCTCTCCGCGCCGCTCGCTCCTTTTTCTCGCGCGTTGTAAACGAATGCAGCATGTGAGTTGTGAGTTCTTGCGATACAACGAGAATGCTCAGCGTTTTCGTATCTTCTGGTCGGTGAACGCATAGGCTTAGCAATGTGAACGGGCCGTTGAATTATTTATAATATTCAGGTTGTTCTCATTTGTACGTCCGATTAACCGGATTTGATTAGCTTTGCTATTGCTTTCGATCCTTCTTTCTCACGCATTTGTATCTACTCGGTTCAGCAAATGCAAGCGAAAATATATATAAATATATATAAGTACATAAAATATAAATATTTCATGTGGGAGAATAAAATCACATGAATTGTACGTGTTATTTTACTGAACTATTTTAAAATATTACGTCTTTTCACTTTTCTTGAATTCAGTCAATTCGAATTCAATCAATATCATTTTTATTCTCATTCCATATGTCTCTTTGTACTCAATGGACTTAAAAGTATTACGTGACGCTTCCTCTTTCTTTTTCTCATTTTCTCTTTCTTTGTCTTTCCGTTCTCGTCGTCTCCGTTTCTCTCAGTCTTCCTTCCCTTTTCGAGTCGTTTCTAGAGTTGCGAGCGTTTCTGTTGCAAAAGGAAAACAGACAACGATCATTATATAAAACTGCAGAAGTTTCAAGCGTAATGTCATAGTATCCCCAACGGGGAAACGGGTAGTGCATTAAGAAAGATAACAATTATCTCTTCGCGCCACATACATAGCGACGAGAACGAATTTCTCGAAACACTTTCGGGTTCACGCACGTTTCCCTCGAGGGGAAAGGAATTCGCGAATGTATTCTCCGCTCGCGCTTTGTTTTACTCTCGCGATTAGCGTCAGGCCCGCTCCCAAGGGCAAACACCTCAAACGGCAATTGCAGAAACGGGAGGGTGCTCCGTACGTTGTTAAGGCGGCGATGGCGATGTAAACGTCCGGTTTCGCTGGTGTGTCGTTATTTTTAAACAATTCGCGCCCCGACATGTGGCTGGCACTTTACATATCGCGCGCACACGCACGTGACGCGCGTTTTTCTCCGATCGCCGGCATCGAAAAGTAACTCTTGATTTACAATGCAGAGACACTGATCTACATTTGTAGCGCTGCAGAATTGTGGAATCGACCAATGGTATTTAAGAGCGCCATTAAAAAAAAATATTAATTCTAAATTATTATTTATTATTAATTATTAAATTAATTAACAATAAGCGAGTTTGGCAGAGCGTCGCGATAGATATTTATCTACATGGAAGTGTTTTTACGAAGGAGAGGTCGCACGTACGTCGCTCGATGAATTATGCATGCATGCCACTGCGCGGGGAAAAATATTTGGCGACTCTCGATAGGGCATGTAATTGGCACGTTTCAGATAAATAATAACGACTACAGATTGGGAAATTTCGGCTCTGTGTCGCGTGCGAGCATGTGTTGCGTCGCGTGCGTGTGTGCGCGCGCGCGCGCGCGCACGCGCGTGTCTCGTGCCAGTGCACTTGTCCGTGTAGATAAAAAAGCGTCGTAGACGCAATCGCGATATCAATGGCGGTAAGTTTCGCGTGCGGTGCAGCGGCGCGCGGTGGCGGAGAGAAACAAGATTAACCGCTATAAATATCATCGTCGGTCCGATCTCTCCCGCGGCCGCTTCGCCGAACTCTTGGCCGCGACTGTACTCTTAAAACATTGGAAATAGTTATGGCAGTGGTGCTCACACCGCTCGGTCCTGCCCGATCGTCGGTGCCATTATTGATTCAATTATGTAACGCGAGCGCGATTGATAGCGCAAGCTATCGTCGATTTACGCAGCAATGAGCGACTTAGTTTTGCATATCGAGACGTGACACCCGGGGGTTCGCTCGTTTTCAAGAGCTTTCGATTGGCCGGCGCGACGCCGCGCGCGCGCTACTAACGTGATCCAATATCGGATTCACTTAGTCGACAATTAAAGGACTTTGTTATTCGAGACGTGCCTTTCGGATTCATCTTTCTCCGTGAAACCGATACATCGCCGGAACCGTCGCGCTCGCGTTACGTCACAATGTAAAGCGATAAATCGCGGAGTGATGAGAGGAAGAAGGGGCGGGGAAGGGGGGGGGGAGAGAAGGAGCGGAGTAGCGGATTCCTATCGACTTGGCTAAAAATGTGGGGCATTTTTATGCGAATATTCTAGCATCGATCTTTTTGCGTGGCTGTCTCTTTTACGTCCAAATCCGATCCATTTGAAATTTCGCCCGGATAAATAAAGCAAAGGGAGTAATGGACAAGTCTCCGCTGCAAAGCAGCAGACGCCCGTACAGTCCGCGCCGCAAGCGCGAGCGGGATCTCCCGCCGTGTTTTTTCTTCCCTTCGAGTATGGTTATCGAGGATATGTATTCTCAATTACGACGGGTCGATCGTTCTCACAGCCGCGCGTGAGCTCGTGGCCGTTACGTCGATACGTCGCGATATCCGACATCTGTAACTGCCGGGCGCGAAGAAACAAAAAAAAAAAAGAAATGGCATTCATCATTTCGCTCGATCTCTCGACTTCTCGCTTGATCAATGACGAGACCGATCGATTTCACTATTAGAGTGATATTTCATTTGTCGCGCGATAATTTTTTTAAGCGTATCGATTGGTGAAACAAAATAGAGAATTTCTAGAGACTCGAGAGTCTCCTTAGCTCGCGACCAATCAACGCGCTCGTCGCGCGACAAGTGAGACAGCATCCTCGGAACATTCCGCAGTCCCGCGACTTTCGGCACACGGCACGAGCCATTCTTCTCTCGCGTCGATAATCGCGGAGGATTTCCGGTGATTGATATGTATCACGCGCAACACGTTCCCCGCGCGGGAGTTGGTCGCGTATTTTGGAAGCGACGTCGACGCCGTGTCTCGTGTATGTACCGGTAGACGCGATTGACGATTGAATCTTGAAAGAAGAGCCAGCGGCGGGGCAGCGCAAGGGACTCCGGGCCACCGTCGCTACCGAAGGAGGCGTCCGTCGGGAGTTATGCGACGGACTGTACGCGCCGCGTGCACGGTTCGTTTGCTCTTTCGTTTGCGAAATTTTTTTCAGCAGGCGGATAATAAACATTTTTCTCATTGAATAATAAGTAGTTTTTCTAGGGCAACGGGAGAGAGAAACCAGCGACGTGGAATCAACGTCACGTACACCGTTCGAATCCTCGTTTGTGCTTTTATCATTTATATGCTTCTTTCTCCCCCCCCCCCCTCTACTCCCTGTGAACTAATCGTCGCGTTCCTCCGTCGTGCGAGAGTCGTTCTTATCGGACAGCGCTCCGAAGAGCAGGCGGTCAATTAATTTTTCACACGCGCGCCCGCCGTTTATTATTTACGATCGCGTATCGGTTTCCGCTCCATCGATTTTAATCACATGCGGGGACTCGCGGAAACCCAACCTGTGTTACTCTTAGCGCGAAGATTCCCTCCCGTTCGGCGAACACGCCCGAGTTAATCTCGCGTCATATACATATATACATACGTATGTGCGTGCGTGCGTGCGTGCGCGCGTGCGAATGTCGCGCGAGTGCGCACGTGTTTCGTGCTTCGCAAATACCTGCGAATACCTTCTGGGGAGCCGTACCCTGACGATCTCATCCCCCACCGCCCACGAATCTCTCTCGGTTCGCGCAAAGGGATGGCATTTTAAAAATCGACTCGAACGAACTTTTCCTGGCTTACCAGGAAAAAGAAGAGAAAGAAAGTGTCTTTTAATCGAATATTCCTCGAAATTAATTCGCAGCCGAATTTTCGATGCTCTTTGTCGCGCTGATTCGTCGCATTTTAACGCATATATCCTGTTTATCATCCGATTAATATTGCACCATAATACAGTCTAATATTCAAACGCATTTCTCATTAAATATTAATATATGTTAATTATAATATTAATAACGGTATGAGAATAATTATTAAATGGCACGTAGCGCGAGCAGCATTATTAGAAGCGACGTTGCGGGAAATTATACCGAGAGAATGTATTTTCTTTGTGTACGCGAAAATTTATTTTTATCGAGCACATCGTAATGCTCGCAGCGGGAGACCGACTTGAACACGAATGTTGACGAATTCTTTTCTATTTCTTTTTTTCAGTTACTAGGCGGTGCTTGCTTCAGCCACGGCCCTTACACATTTTATAAGGCGGTAAGGATAAGTAGCGGTCGTGTCCTTCGTCTCGGCAGTTTCTTCCTGACGAAATTGTGGAGCGATGCCGATCTCGTTAGCATCGGCGAGCTCCAGCTACTGTGGATGGACAGTCGTGGACCGAATCAGCCACTGGCATCCTTGCGGCTCTACTTCTTACCTGAAAACACGCCGGATGGAAGAAGGGACACGCACGGCGAGGTATGTTTTCCTGAAAATATACATATATAAACGAGCGAGGATTAGACTCGTGACGAATTTTGACAAAATTCTTTCGACTAAATTAAATGCGAACGTACGTCTTTGAAGACGTTTCTCATTTGAAGAGCTTTTTCCCCCAAAGGTTAGGTCTCATCCTTTTAACAAATATCATCATTTAGCAAATATCAAGTTGTTTTTCTAAGTTTTGTCCATAGCTTTGTCATAACCACTTCGTTCTTTAAAAAATACATTTTTTGAAATGGTTTGAAAACGAGCTCTCCATTTGAATAGGTCTGGTCATAATCGCTTCAACGAGTCGCTTTATTGCTGTTGAGCGATAATTTCTGCCTTACCGACCATCGTCGATAACAGATGTTGTCGCGTGACGCTTCGGCCTTATCATTTTTCCATGTCTCGCATTATTTCGTCAGTGCCATTTCGATGCATGTGACTCTATGGAAATTTTCACAGAGCGCCGCTAGTTCGGTAGACGAACGTATCGACTTCTTTTCCCGTTGAGAATACACACGCGCCCGTATAACCCCGAGTTATTTATCTTGCTCTAATATAAATTCAAATATTCTTGTACATATCCGGCGTATACAACATTCGTTATATCGCCACACGTTAATTCGGCCGGCATTATCGTAATGCAATTGAAATAATCAGGTAATCGCGACGTCGCGCATCAGCGTAACTATTTCCGTGCGCGAGATCAAATCGAACAATTACGCGAATCACGAAAGAGGCATTATTCAATCAAATATGCGGAAAGACGTTGAGCGCCCTCGGGGGCGAACAAACGAGCGGAAAGACCAGGCAAACGAAACTTGTGAAATATTGGCATGGTCTTAAAGCCACTTCGAAGGCTGAAAGGATACGACCCGTTCGACTAACCCCCCTGCCTGACGTTAGTAGGGTGGCTTTTGGGGTCGTCACGCTCCACGCCCTGTTGTTCTATTGAGACATCGTCAATTAAGCGCACCCCTTCGCTCGTCATTTTCACTGTTTGCAGGGCCGATTATTTCGGAAGGGACAGCCGGGGCTCTTTCTGACTGTAATCAGTATCCAACCCTCGGAAATACTGTCTTTGATCCTTTCCGCTTTTGTTTATTAACTAGAAACGCGCGCGGGATAAATGCCCTGCTGATGCTACTTATCAAATTCAATTTTTTTTTTCGTATTATTCTTTTTTATACTTGGCGAATCGATGTCTTGCCGCTCCCTTAAGACGATCGATATCGCGTTTAGTTTAGCGACGAGAGGGATAGGTCGATTTACAACGAAGAGAAATGTTGTTTCTCCTATTCGTAGCGCGGGAGAAAAAAAACGCTGACAAGGGGGGTCTATAGCGAGAAGGGTCCGCGGACGGTTCTTTGATGGAAATAATATTATGGATATGGACGCGGGTAGCGTAGTATCTCCCTTCGTCGCGCATCGTCGTTACTTCGAGTTTGCGTGCGAGTTCAGAAATTGTTCGTAATGGCCACTTTCTTAAAAAAACAACAGAGTAGAATATAATCCATAGTTAGAATAGAGAGAGGGGGGAGGGAGGAAGGGAGGGACAACAAACGACTAGAGATAGAAACCTGTAATTGTGGCTGGTACTTTTGACCCCTTTGTTCTTCGTAATTGCTCCAGAAAGGAACTTAACATTTTCTCGCCGATAATTATGTCGAACAACGCGATAGAAAGCATTATCTCAAGTCGGCGCCATTGTAGCGCTTCCCTAGTCTCCAAAGCGATATCGCTATAAATTATTTTGTCTTTTTTTTTAACTCTAGCATGCGTTTATAAAGAGATATGTACGTCTGTCTATCTTGCCCTTTCATTCTCTCGTGTACGCGCGTGTTATCGCGAATCGACCGTGTCGTATGTAATTGACGTGATTGATGAGCACGACTAGGATGGAAGGGGGGGGGACTTTGCTTCATCTTGGATATCGAGGCAATATATTTAGTCCAACAGCTGCTGGCAATTCGGTTTTTGGTTACTTTACAAAGAGTTTTCATGAAATTCCCCGGTATATATGAACATTCGTAACAATTGAGGACTATTTCTACAAAAATGTCAAACTGTAATGAGATTTTCAAAATTGGAAGATAGAACGATATGAATTATTATATTTTAAATGAAATAAATCAATTGTGTTAATTGAATATTCCCGCGCGTGTGTAATAATAAGTCACATTAATACGCTGTTCTAAATAACGTATACATGCCATTTCCTTCTCTTTCAACACATTGACGTACATTTCCAAAAATAAAATTTTCCGCAAGCTTTCATTTCCATTGCCATATGCTATACAAACGTTATAAAAAGAAATATTCTGGAAATTGAAAAATGTTGAAAGATATTTTAATGGTCTCGTTGAACGATTTAGTAATGATATTTCCTTCATTATTGCTTTAATTACATCTTTTTAATTTCAATAGCTTGTAATGCCGAGATGGTTCGAATACATTTGATAATTAATATGAATAAATTTTATAATAAATTTGTACTAATCTCGAACGGAGAGGAATGTTAGTGCAGGTGCAATATTCGCACGATACAGTTGATTATTGGAACGGAACCTGTGTGGTTGCATTAGCCAATAATTATACCTACGTATTATCGCAATCGACATTCGCGTTGCAATAATACTTTTATATTATTCCATCGGTTCGGTTCTAATTAAAATTTTATCGAGATTGTTTACTCCGCAATTCAAAGTTGATTACATTGCATTCTCTATTTTTACCCCGCGATGCTGCCAATCGAAAGTTGGCGCAAACTCAACGAGAATCCGTTTCGCGAAACTTGCTATTCGAGTAACCGCTATTAGTTTGCGTGAAGTCATGAGAAATTCCAACTACGGTTAACATTTATTTATAACATTTCTAATCCGTGAATATATATAAATTGAAATCCAATAATATTGAAAAGGTTAAACCAATTTCTCTCCCGTATACCAATGTGTATTTATTCGTTAATCCAATCCTTTAACAATAAATTTGATGAAAACTGACGTTACGTTAATTATTTTATTATATTATATCATCGAGCTATCTCGGGGGTATTATAACAAATTACATCTAAATTATTCCCATTACGGAGCTGTCGGAAGTACAGTTAATCGACTTTAAAGAATCTAGAAAACTGCATGATAAGAAGATTTTATTAAATTCTACGAGAAAGCGAATATTTAATTAAATCGCTCGAAATGAAAATAAAACTTTATTATCTCGCCGAATTGCCGCCGTGTTTGTTTTACAAACATTTCGTTACAATGAAAAATTTCTTCGCTACCAGTTTAGCCAGTTTAGAGAGACGGCGAGACGTTTTTAACTCTGTCTAAGTAATGCAGAATAAGCTAATTAATTATTCGAGCGTGATTACGTGCAGCAGGTACACCCGGTCCGCGTGGAATGCGACGGACTTGTTTACGTGTGTACAATGCACCAACACACACACACACACACACACACCGGGCCACGTATACGTCCACGCGCGTGCGCGCGCGTCTGCCTCGCTTTTATCAGATGCAGCAACGATTTTACTTTCCTACCAACGAAAAAAAGATAGCGCGCGTCCCGCCTCGTTACTTTGTAATAGTTCAAAGAACACCGCTCCTCCCGTAATTTTCGTAATTTTAATTCGCCTGCTCGGTACAGGCGAAAGTATGCATTTTTATCCGGCGCGTGCAAAATTTTTAATTAAAATTCTCGTTCTTTCCTCCGTCCGATTCGTTCGATAAAGCAATTACGCGTGTCATTATCTTCGTCGCACATATAGTAGGCACGCGCAGAGGAGAAAGTTCAATCCCCAAAGTAGATCCGAGGAGATAAGATAATTTTTCGTCCCGGAGCTCGAGTTTACGCGCGAAAAAGCAGATGCGCGCTGTTTTTTGCGGAGAAAAAAAAATCTCTCCTCCCGTCCCTCTCTCGACCGTCCAATACGAGTTTACGGTATGTCTACGCCGCGCGCTACGAGCGTTTATCGCTCCATTCTTTTTGTTTCTTTCCCTCTTGCCCACCCGAATACGCGAGCGCGAACTCGTCACGTTAGAATAATTCGATGTTCTAAATAAAACTCGTGGAATTCGCGTGCACGCGGTTGTTGTTCGGCCGCTGGAGGACGGAGGAGAATCTACGACGCGGGTGAATGTACCCTTAAGCCCGTCACACAACGAGAGATCGCACGATTAAGACCTACCGCTCGGGCGGTCCGCCTTGACGAATGTCGAAAATTTCACCCGCGAATCGTCGTTATGCCGGTATTTCCTTCCAACTCTTTTGTGACTTGCAAAATCCGTAATATTGAATTTCACGGTTTAAGCTACTTAAATTGGAGCTTTGCATGCGAAAAACGTATTAAATTCCTTTCTAAAATACATATTTATTGGAATATAATTATTCTATGCACCCCGTGCATTAAATCCACTCAAATGGAATAGCTAGAATTAATAGAATCATCGAATATTTAATGGCAATTCAATTAAATGGTAAAATGTACTTTATATATATATATATATATATATATATATATATATATATATATATACACACGTTATGTGCACTAAATTGCAATCCATGAAATTACATTACATTTATATACATTGCGCTCCTATGATTTCAATCTCGTAAAAATTTCATTTTTAGAGATTTCATTTCACGCGCGCAAAAACAAGCAGAAAAACAAGTTTTTACGAGATATGTTGTATTTTCCGCATTACAAATAGAAAAGTAATTACATTAAGAACAAGGCAATCTGAAAATCTACATTAATTAAACCTGAAAATTAAACTGCGACGACGACATATTTACAGTGATTATTTTTCTCCATTATCTGTCAATTAAAAGTCAGATATATTCTCATGTATCGCGCACGTTTCTCGCGTATAAACAATGGAAATAGAATCCAATATCTAATTTCATATTCCATTGAGATAATTTAGTTTCCTGAATGCGAGGCGGAAAACGCAGATACGAAGGTATTAAATACGATATACGGGAATAAGTCAACATTATATAACGCTCCTCCTTGCGACATTATCATTAGCCAAGCTCTTCTCATTAACGACAACAATGTCGACGTAGTTACCAGTATTATCATTATTATTGTCACAACTTTCCTCATTAACGAGAAAATTGAAATACTTCGCTTATGTATAGCGACGTAATATTATAGAGAAAAAAAAACGGATCTCTCGAAGAATAATTTAATAATATGAATGATTACTCATTTTTAGATAAAAAAGCCTGACGCGAGAAAAATTAACTATTTCAACTATTGACATTTTGATGCGAATCGATACCCTGAATTAAGCGAAATAAAGCGAATTTAAAATACACAGAATACACATATAATACACATGTGTGGAGAGATAACTTTTGCGAGATAACGACTTGCTTCGATTTGGATTTTTTAGTTGGATGTCGAAAACAATTCCGACGAGAGAGAGAGAGACTAAAAACTGATTCGAAATTCTTAATCGAACGCATCCTATTGAACGATGTGTCTGGTGAATTTAATTAATCGATCAATTCAAGAACCATGTTGTGTTTGCATCGGGAAAGCACAATAGAGTAGGTAGTGCACGTCGATGGAAGGTCAATGAACGCGTAATCTCATCAGCTAGCCACCGTTGTGTTACAACAAGGCAATTAATATATTCATCGAGTCGATTTGATGAATTAGCAAAGCAACGAGTGGTCGATCGTTGCGAAGTTTCGGATTTGGACGACACGCCGGACATGTCGGTCATCGATTTTCGGCCGCGCCGCATAGCAATATCACCCCCCATTCTAATCATTTGCATCTCCAGTAGTCTTCCCACATAGTTTTGATTACTACTACATAAACCTACTTTCACGAAAAATTGGAGCTTGCATATTATTTCTCGTGCTTTTCCAAGACTTACACTTAGAGAAAACAATTTGTTCATTATTATTAATCCAAAAAATATTAATCCGTACTGTCTTAGGATCATCGTCCCATCGTCATCGTGCGCCTCGCGCGATGACAGGTGGATAAATCCCTCAAGATAATAAAATAAAGCATAGATTCTCGCTTTTCTCTGGCGAGCGGTATTTGGCGGGTATTAGGCATTCGAGTGGATTTATGCGAATGCAGTTCGGCGTGTGCGCTTTGCTATGATACAGTAGAGCAGCGGTGCGCGTGGTGGTATTGGTGCGTTGCCGTTGCAACGTGGTTGGCATGGTTAGCAAAGTGGGCGACCGTGGGCATGGAAACTGGGGAAGGGAAACGAGGACAGGGGGATAGGCCATGGGGGTGTCGAAGAGAACCTATAGAACGGGGGAGGAGAGGTAGTCCGAGCCACTGTACCGGGTAACCGGGAGCGAGGGAGAACGAGGGAGAGGTAGTGTTATTGGTTTTTGTTGCGCATGCCTACTGCCGGCGCCAATCTGGCGAATTATTAGCCAAGTTTAACCGGCCGGAGGTGAGATAGATTATGACAGGAGCTGGCAATTTAATACCTTCCTCCCACTGCGCAAACCTCGAATCTGGAATCGGGAAAGAATCATTCGATAAGTTCTCCGATGTGATGGGAATGGGCGAAAATTCCACTTGTCCTTCCACTCTTTCCAGGATATTTCCTTCCTGCACAAGTTGCAGAACTTTTATAGAGTCTTAGCGGATTTCGCAATAATTTCATAAACTTTACGATAATAATTATAAACTTGCGTTAATAATTACATTTTTTAAATATTTTAAAAACCTGCTTTTATAATATATAACATAATAAAAATTAATAAACATTAAATATATTAAAACATAAAATGTATACACGATATTCTATTTGAATTTTGTACACCACAATTATTTACGTTTTATCAGTATTCCCAGTAAACTCACCAAGCTTAATTTACACATCATTACAAGCGCTAATGCAGAGTCGCGAAACTTTATCTCGAATGCGGTATTTTCTGTAATTAGATTTATGAGAGACGACTGTGGAAAATAATAATAATAATAATAATAATAATAATAATAATAATAATAGATACACGTAATGCGCAAGAGAAGCAATCAATGGAATTTTAATTTAGAAAAAAAAACGAAGTTTTTCAATATTGAAGATTTATCCGAATCATCTCGAAATGCAGCGGCGATATCAATGACAATGATGATACGGAGGAAACCGTCGGCCATTCCAGCGACGTTAACCTTTAAATTGCTGCAGGTAGCATCCGAACGACCCAGACGAGGAACGTCTTGACGATACGCGCGTGTTATGCGTACGTGTGGCTGTGTGCGCGCGTATGTACGCGTGTGTACGTATACGCGTCTTAACCACTTTCACGGTGTGCATTTGATACCTGCAGCGGTTCTTTAAGGCGCATTCACAAGCATCTCAAGCACGTTTTGCTTGCTTACGATCAACGGGATAAGATCCTCGTGGAATTGTCGAGGCTTGGTCTACTAATAGTAGATCCTCTCACGTTTAATACGCAATATGTTTCCCACGAACACCAAAATGTGGATGGAGTAGAAAGCATCGGATATTAGTAGTCTTTTCATACTTTTACGTTATTTTTTTTTTTTATTCTTTTCTTTGTAGGGATAAAGATTGAAGGATAGTTTCTCGATTAATTTAGAGATTAATGTATACAATTTTATGTTGTCTTTTTGTATAAATTTGTATGACATTTTGCATTGACAATGACGAATTCATCCATGCGATTTCAAGTTTCTCACAACTCGTTGGTAAACATGGTTCTTAATCATTAGCAACATGCGAGTTTGATTCATAGGTACGATTAAATGCAGGTAGACATGTATTTTGATGCTAGCGATCACACACAGTAATTTTCGCAAGATGGACTAAAGTTTATACCGAGTACATTCTCCCGAGGCGGGAAGGGTCGAAGGACGTGGCGTTTCCTCGAAACGTAACGTAACTCCATCGAAGTTTGCGCGTAACATTACGCTAATAGCTTTATTACGTTGCCGTACCGCGAGCGACTTGCTCACCCAAACTGTTTCCATCATTTTCAAGATTGTCTGATCAGCTAATTCCAACGAGATGCGATAACCATAGGTAACGTCAGCATATTTCGACGTGTATCGCCAATTACGATTCTTCGATCGACCGGCGCGATTTTGCGAACTCGTACGTTGCGTAATGCTGTCTCTGCTTATGACATCTCATTAAAATTTACAGCTAAAACAATTAGAAATCGCATTTATATAATAATCAGTTTTACGTTCATGATTTTTTTTAATGGAGATTACGAATTCGCAGTTCCGCTTTTATGCGTTTTCTCGTTTTTGCCTCGAGTTGGAAATTACAATTACTTGGTTTGCCATTTCTCGACTATAACAAAAAAGAGATTTATTGATAAATTGATTTATACAACTATTGACATTCTGCATGTAGCAAATTCATTCTGTTACATTTTAACTTTTAAATTTATTATTGTTTTTATGATTTTGCTTGATGCCAGCGTTTAAAAATAATGTATACAATTTTATGTTGTCTTTTTGTATAATTTTGTACTTGACATTTTGCACTGACAATGACGAGTCCATCCATGCGATTTCAAGCTTCTCACAACTCGTTGTTAAACATGGTTCTTAATCATTAGCAACATGCGAGTTTGACTCATAGGTTTAACATTGCACAGAAAATGTGAAATGGTATGGTCAATGAATGAAAATGATTTTTGTGCGAAAATGCCATTCTCGTAGAGACGCACTCGCAGCTCAATGCGTATCGCATGGGCGTGATAATAATTATTATACTAATATCATTAGTGCGGCGTGCTTGTTTAAAATTCGAATTTATGGCTCCCCGTGCGGCCCGGCGATCGATGCAGCATTAAATTACCCCGGAGTCGGGGCTAAAATTCCGCGCCGAACGAGTCTCGCGGAGTGCTTGGCTCCGTAATAAAGTCCGGCGTTGTTACAAAACATTAAGCTCGCTGTTGCTCGGCCAAATTGTTGCGCCCGCGTCTTTCCTCTCCGTAATTTCGCATCAAGCCGGACTGACAAACGGAAGAGGCTCACCGCGTTCTTCACGCCGTTACGCCTGTTGCCAAACCAAGTTGACTACCGACTCTTATCGATCGGAGCATAATCGAAGCATGATTCGATATTAGGATGGGGGAGAGAGAGGGTGGATATAGGAGCGTAGGGACAGCACGAAAGAGGCAATGTAATTTTACACGCTGCTGTACATTCCGCGTGTATAGCTCGTGCAGTCCTTTGACGAGATTGGATAATTCTAATACATAGTCGCGCGCACGCGCTTGCTTGTACAGCATGCTTTGACCAATTCCACAACTGTATGGATTCTCCCTCTACAGGAATGTGGTAGGGATTTCTCCTTACTGCCCTTCTCGTGCACTTCTCTCCCCATCTCCCTTTCTGTCTGGCTCTCTCTCTCTTTCTCTCTCTCTCAACTTTCTTATCCTTCTTATCTTCTTCTATTTATCCTAAATAAATATAAAAGAAAAACCGAGCTTTCTAGCTTTCTTTTCCATCTATTTTATATGTAAATCTAGATATATTTATATACATATGTACATAGATTCATACGTAGATACGTGTAAACACACACACACACACACACACACACACACACACACACACATATATATATATATATATATGTATGTATGTATGTATACAGGGTGTAACCAAACAAACATATACGGTGTACATCATCAGGTAAAGAACGAGAATCCAGATCGAAAAGTCCTGAGTCATTTTTTTATTTGAGCTTTCTGTTAGTTATTATAAAGTGTTAAAGTTAGCCACTCAGCACCCGTGTACGGAGGGAAGTCAGGGACGGCAAAGTAGCAAGGCATAGATTGTTGCTATTGCTTCGATTCTCACCGTCGCGCGTTGTTCTTCCGTCGCATAGTTCGCTCCATTCCGCCTTGCTACTTTGCCGTCCCTGACTTCCCTCTGTACACGGGTGCTGAGTGGCTAACTTTAATACTTTATAATAACTAACAAAAAGCTCAAATAAAAAAATGACTCAGGACTTTTCGATCTGGATTCTCGTTCTTTACCTGATGATGTACACCGTATATGTTTGTTTGGTTACACCCTGTATATATATACATATATATATATATATATATATATATATATACACAATTATGTATATGCTATGTACATTTATAAAAAATGTAAATGCAGATATTCACCGAATAGAAAATTCTTAAATTAAATCATCTCGTTTCAAGTTTTGTGAGAGTCGTAACTTTCGTTATTTTAACGAGAGATAAGGATAAAGTTACCGCCCATCGAAAAGATGCCGTTTTCGTAATTGAAGATAGTTATACTTTTTTATTAAATATTTTTAAGATAATAGTCTTTGAAACATTATATTGCACACTTTGCATTTGCTTTTTCTTGATAAAGTCATTTAGCTATGAATCTTTAAAATATTTAAATTTTTATTTTTTAATTTCTAATAAAAATAGGATAAAATATTATTTAATATACTAAATAAAACATGTAATATATGTGTAAAACAAATGCACTTTTTGTACCTTTTATATTTTAAATCATTTCAAGAATATCATTAAACAACGTAATATCGTAATCGTAGAACCTTTTGTGTATATTTACGTGCAGTAAATTAATTTCATTGTTTATTGTTCGCGCAGATTACGTACAATTCGCACTCTAATTGTGACATATGCATAAATACTCGAAATAACACTTCTTTTTTATCGTTTTTAACCACGCTACAAAATATATTCGCCGATTCCCGTAATCCTCAACTGGCGGATCGACCGCCGCAACATTTTCGCGGTTGCAATTTTTCTCGCGCGGAGATTTTATTTAAAGCCCCGATCGCAAGAGTACCGGTTATTTTCGTTCTCCCGGTATTTTTAAAGCCGATGCTCTCTCCTTCACGGCGAAATGATTACTTGTAGCGGCGGTATGGGCGGAGTGATAACAAATTCCGAAAGTCTATACCAACATCGGTGTCCCCAGTTTACTCTACGTATTATCGGCGGAGAGTTACACGCTTACCATTACATTTTAACGTATATACGCAGGTATACACGTACACATACGTATACCAACTACACTCGTTTGTGAAGATCGTTACCTTGTGCTCGCCGAAGAAACGGCTTTTCTTTTCTTCATTTTTTTTTCCTTAAACGTATAATACTAAAGGCCATTACACCTATTATTCCGAAATAACATCTAATCGACTGAGAGAACCATCACGCTAAAATCATATAGTTTCTTGACGTCTTATGAATATATTTCGCGAAGCATTTCATTTCTGTCGCGTACTTGGCGCGGATCCGGTCATTTTTTTTTCTCGTTTTTCTTCTTTCAAATTGATTGCAATCTCTCGCGATAAATTGTTTTTTTTGCTCATTGCCTTTAATATTTGAAGCGTATGCGTGGTGGAATATTCAGTCATCAGATACTATCCGGCGAAATGGAGCAATTGGATCTGTATTATTTTATATTGCAGAGTGTCCCGCCCGGGTGTGGCCTCATTTTCGTATTGAACCATTTGAACGAGCTCGAACACGCAAACGTGTTTCGAGCTTTGCTTTCGATAATCATCTACCGAATGAAAAGCACGTACGCGCCATTGCGTATCAGCTTACTATCCATTTATTTTATATCGATCTTTAGTGAAAAACGTTAACAAACGTCAAAAAATTACACATATATAAACCGATTATTTAACAGACAGAATAATGAAAATTTTGTATGGTAATTGACTTTGCTGCGCCGATTTTATGACATGTGCTTTTCCATGAAACGGGATTTTTGCGCATCAGTTTCGATGAAAATAAAGATCTTCCATAAACCTGATAAAGAACCTACAGCAAAGTTTGCATTAATGTTTTTATAATAAGATAAATATTAAATTTAAAATTATATTCAAATATGCGTTGCACACATACATATATTATTAATATTTATTTTAATATTTTTAATTAAGATTTTTAAAATATTGTATAAATTATATTAGAGAGAAGAAATAAATAAATAAAAATAGAAATAAATAGGAGAAAATAAATTATATTAGAGAAGAAACTTTTTTATAATAAATTCATATTTATAATAACGCGAAAATCGTTATTTCTATGACACTTTTATTCGCTCAAGGATAAACATTTCCATTTTAGTTTTGTTGTTGAAACTGAATCGCTGTGTCCTAGAAAGTCTCATTCAATTTTCCAATCGTAATATATATATATATATATATATATATATATATATATATATATATATGTATGTATATATGTATATATGTATGTATGTATGAATGTATGTATGTGTATATACACACACACACACACACACACACACAAACAAAAAACTTTTATATTCTTTCCTTTGAATTTCACTTTATTGAAAGATTGCATTTATTTCTCTAGCGCAACCTATCACTGAACAGAACGATAAACTGAATGTCGACATATACACGTCTAAATATACTGGCGATCAAAATTAACGCATAGGCAATTCCATGCCAAAATTTCGCATGATTTCAAATAAGCGTAACTCCGTCAAAAGTGGTCGTATCCTAAAAAATTTTTTTTTGTTTTAAAGCTTAAAGTCTCTACTTTAAAAAGCAGTTAAGACCTTTTGACTTTATCTTTCTCCCTTCGAGCCATCTCTTCATAAGTAAAGACGTGTTTTATTTCCAAAAATTTGCATAGTTTGATGCACTCCACGTGCTCGAATAAATTTTTTTCGCAAATGTTATTACAACTATTGAAAAATTTGGATCTTTCCGCGTAAATTAAAAAAAAGTTGAATGTCGTACGATTTTTTTTCACGGAATTATGACGTTTTGAAGTTACCCATACATTTTTGTGCAATTATCGGCAGCATTACCATTACTTGATGCGCGTAACAAAAGGTTGCTGGTCTGATTTCGCACGTCGTGTGAGTGTGCGTGGAAACCTTTATATTTAAAAATGCGTATTCTCGACTCGTCTTTGACCGCGTCTCACAAAATGTGTCCTACAAAATTTTGTAGCCCTCTTGTAATTTTTAATGTGTGATTGATGTAATTGTGATTGAACATGTGTGGGACATAATGAGTAGGAGATTACAAAATTTACAGAGATTGCCAACTAATTTTCAACAATTAGAGGCAGCGCTGTAACAAATCTGGCATGAAATTCCTCAGGACATTATTAGAGCCTGCATTAATATGCATGATCGTCTACAAGAGATCATTCAAAGACGAGACGGGAATACGCATTTCCAAATGCAAAGGTTTTTACACACACATGCGCCAAATCCGACCAATCTCCTCGTGGTGAACATTGGATAATGATCATGCTGACGGTAATTGCACGAAAATGTATGGGTAACTTCAAAGCGACATAACTCCGTGAAAAAAAATCGTGCGACATTCAACTTTTTTTCAATTTACGCGGAAAAGTCCAAATTTTTCGACAGTTGTAATAACATTTGCGAAAAAAATTTATTCGAACACGTGGAGCGCGTCAAACTATGCAAATTTTGAAAAATAAAACACGTCCTTACTTATGAAGAGATGGCTCGAAAGGACAAAGATAAAGTCAAAATGTCTTAGCTGCTTTTTAAAGTAGAGACTTTAAGCTTCAAAACAAAACAAAATTTTTAAGATACGACCACTTTTGACGGAGTTACGTTTATTTGAAATCATGTGAAATTTTGGCATAGAATTACCTATGCGTTAATTTTGATCGCCAGTATATTTACTCCGAAATAGAAACATCCGCCATTTATAAAAATAAATCTTTTATAATCATAAATATATATACATAAACAAAATTGGGATAATATTGGAAAGAATTCTTTTCTACGGTAGTGAATCTATTTTAATGACATAATAGTTATTATTATATCGTAATTAATAATATGAGTCGTGTTCTGTCACTCTACAAGTAAAGATAAAATCACGGTTTACGCCTATGCGGCTTGCCCTGTCGTCCATTAAAAGTCGTCGGCCCTTGTCTCCCTCTGTGAGGAGCACAAAAACCAGAAAACGTAAAAGGCATGGCACTCGTTCGAAACCAGTTCACGCTCCGGGGGAAGTTGCACACAGCGGAGAGCAAAATAGATTGTTAACGAATAAGGCGCGGGGGAGGGAAACTTGACAATAAGATTAACACGCGAGGAAATAATTACGTCTCTCATTAATGATGCGCGCATGGGAAGGCCGATGGTAAATTATCGAAAGCATCATCCTCAAACGCGATATTTGTCTTTTAATTTAAAAATCTCACAAGACATTAAAATTAACATAATAATTCGTGTAGTAATAACAACGAAGCAACAATTTTTTTAATAATAATAATCAGCATTTAATAAAAAGCTTTCATGTCAGTAGAGAAGAATATTAAAAAATTACATTAAAAAATAAAAAACGTAGAATTTCCGCAATTATGAAAAATAGATTTGCAAAATACCGAAAGCTCTAATGAACGAACGAATAATAAATACATGAAATATCTTTATAGCTGGAAATGATATTGAACGTTTTTATAATTTTTGTACCGCAATTTATTTTGCAATTACTTGTAACTTTCGTGCATTTGTGATAGAAATTTGATATTCTGTTACACTTCTTGAAGTTAAGCCGCGATCGGCCCTCATCCGACGATTTTTCAATAGAGCATTCTTCGGTTATACCGCTTGTTTTCTTCGCCTTCAACCTAGAAGATCGATATACATACAAATACATACGTACATATATACAGCGAGTATTCAACGAATTGGAGTATTATGGCAAGCTTTTCTGCATGCTTCACATCGTACATTTGCAAATAAGTATTTTCAAGATGAAAATATTTATAAATATTTATGAATCTAGACTTGACGCATGTTGATGAGATAAATTATTTTTTAACGTTGCACGACTGCATATCTCTCGAAAGTGCAAAATACAATCAAAACACGGTAAATCATTGTTTTTAAAAATGCCTTTTGACTTTTTTGCAAGCTTCTCGCATTCCTCGAGTATAAAAAGTTAAAATAATTTTTGCAATATTAAATTTCTCGCTCGTAAACTTTTACACTTTTCTAACTTGGTAAATTTTCAAACAAGGCTGCAGGCCAATCCGAGTTTTATAATACGAGATAATCATAAAAGATATTCGCGCGCGAAAAGTCTCGTGATTTACGTCGAGTGGCATTCGTGTCTATTCTCTCCGTCCGTATGACACATTGAGCGGGCAATTCACGTCGGCGTGTGTCACATAATCGCTTTTAAATTTATTGAATTTCTATTTCCGTCGACGTCGGACTACGCCAATGCGCTCTCCCGGAGTCCAACGCGCGCACGGCCGGAAGACGCGAGAACGCGGTATTCCTCCTCGGGTATCCCTAAGGCCCCATTGACCTACGAATCGTTCATCTTTACACGCGACGCCTCTGATTTCCACCTTTGACAGGTAAATGAGGGACTGATGAGATTCGTCTTGAAAATTCTCGCGGGCAAACCGAATTATCTTACGGCACTCGCGCAATTAACGCGATATAGTTCCGTCGTCGGGACGGAACGATCGAAGGTAGAGGCTGTATCTTACTTTCCACTTCGAGCAGCGCGTTGACGCTCTTAATGACGATCTTAATCCGCGAGACTACTCGCAAAACTAAGACAGTAATCTCGAAAATTCATCGTAACTTTTACACCTTCTGCTGCTGAACAAACGTCGCCTCTCAGCGTCGTTTTCATTATCTCGCTTTTCTCTCTCTTTCTCTCTTATATTATTTTGTTTGCGCTCGATGCGAGTCACAAGTTTTTAGTATGCGGTTAATTACAATGGAGTGGTAATTTCGATTTCGCCACGGCTCGAAAGCATTATGAAAATGAGGAAGGTTAATTTAATATAAATGCTAAGCAGTATCTCCGTGCGCACGGCTCTACCCGTGTTCAACGCGTCGCAATCTGCTACACGTTTGCTCAAAGCGAATGAGTCGAACCTCACAAGACGAATAGAAGAAATCTCAGGAATTCGATCATTTCTTTCAACTGTCAATTCATTCGACAAATTTTCCTCACGCTGCGGACGGACGAATTCAGCGTATGTACACCCGTTCGTAATTGATAATTCTCTTTTTCTCTCTATCCCCTCGATAGGAAAAAAAAATGCAAATTAAATCCCGCAACACGTTGTAACGCAATCCCGAACGAGAAATCGCCTTATAAAATATGACGTCCCATACGAATGCCTGATACTTACACCATATTACGACCCGACGTATGTATATAATGCAAACGTGTGTAAACATGTATACCTATATATCCTTATTCGAGTCTGGATGGGAGAGAACGACGCGTTTCCATGGTAACTCACCCCTCCTATCAAATTTCTCTCTTTCTCTCTCCGTCTTTTGCTCTCCCGTTTCTATCTTTTCCTCGCTTCTCTCTCCTGCTCTCGGTTTATCCTCGTCTGCCAGTCTCATCTCCTACTACTCCTCACATCGCTAGCTCCAAGCTGCACATTCTCTCTCTCTCTCTCTCTTCCTTTCTCTTTCCCTCACTTCCCCTCCCATTCTCTCTTTCTTCTCTGCTCACCCTCTCCAGCTTTCCGCTGCGGAAGAAAACTATTCATTGTCAATACTCGAGGCCCGACATTCTCCGACCGTGAAACCAACTTTCTCTTTTTCTGTTTCTTTCTTTTCACGGCGACGAATTCCCTGACTAAAGGCATCCTTCCTCTCGCCTTCTTCTTTCGATCACTGTTCTTTCCTTTTTCTAACGACCCTACCCTAAGGTCGATGATCTTTTATCATACTTTGGAGAGAATAATTGTAGGAGCACTGGAGAAGGAGGTGAAAGAGGAGAAGGAGGAGGAGGAGGAGAAATGGACGAGGGGGACCGAATACGAGATCTCGTTGTGATTACGCACTACAAGCATGAGATAAACTCACTCTCCCGGATTGATTTACCTCCAAGTAATTACGAGAATGTGATTACGACTATGTAATTGTAAACGATCTGGCGCGCGTTATTCTATCGTAATTTTCCGCCGTGTGATTACTTATAGATCGACAATTCGACACGAAGAGATTCGATCGATCAAATATTTCAAGCACAAGTGAATAGGAGGAAAGAGCAAATCTAAGAAAGGAACTAGAGTGGAAGAATGTGACAGTTAAAGTTTCGAATTTCATGTACCCACGTAATTCATGTTAATTGGTATTCAGAAGGGTCAGCCATTGTATAGTGTATCTTACGAAAACAGCCTGGATCTGTCCGCCCGTCGACAGCCTCTAAACCTGACCCTCGACATTCCCCTCGGGAGCTAGCACAATCAGCGGCTTCCCCCTTCCGCCTCAGCCTCAATGCGGAAATCTTTTGCTTCGCAACTGACTTTGATGGCTGGGCCCGAAGAGACCGACTCGCGCGTTGCAAATCGCGCCGAGAAAGCGGAGTAATAATTGTACGCATCCGCTTGGACCGTGTCCACGAGACGCATATTTCGAGAGTCGCTTTTATTAAAACCGCAGAAGATGGGAGGGGAGGCGAGGAGCGATCTTCCGTGCGCCACAAGAGCCGCCACGTTCTGTTGTCGACTCGATACTTGCGGTGATAGAACTGCGAGAGTCGTTCCGCTTTTGGAGCCGTAAATATGTAGATAATTGTATTATTCGAACTTGTCGAGGGAATAAATTTGAATATATGAGATTCCTCATGCGATATATTCGATATTCGTATCTTTGAGAGGAATACTAAAATATTTCATTGTGTGTTTGTGGAATTTTTTTTTTCGCCAGGGCAAATATTTAAATATTGAAATAAAATTGTAATATTTAAATATGTTAATCGACGAATAATAAAATATTCCGATAACCGGGGTACTTTGAATATTTTGTGTGTCTGGATATTATTTCAATTTGATTTCGAAACGATTTTCAATGTTCCGAAACTAGACGTTATTTGCAAAATTAAGCGAAGGCTGCGTTACGATTGGCGCTACATAATATTTACCAAACACATACGTTCAAACTTCGAAACGTACGTACGGGTCTGTTTAAGCTCCCGCAAGCGGAATCGACCGCGGGGATGAATTCGCGTGTCATGGTTATGATCTCGCGCGTTTACGCGGATAAACGGCGGAGTCATTCAATCTCGAGATTAAAACAGTACAATTACGAAGATTGACTGTGATTCGGTGCGCGATTCTCTCTTTGTCGACAGATTTACACACGTTCGAGAATTTACAGTTCAGTTCAGCCGATTGTTTTTCTCGGTACACCATTTGCTATTTTAAAGTGTAAGAGTCTCGGGGAAGTGTTCCCTCGGGAATCCGACATGCGAAATATCGAAATTTTTTAACGGCGACGCGAAACAAAAGACGCGTTATTCGGGCAATTTAGCCACGGGGAGCGAGCGAGCGACAAGCCGCGATCGATAATAATTTCGCGCGCCTGGAGAAAAAGAGGGATATACGTGACGCTCTCCTTTGAATGTCAAAACCACGCGCGTTTTCCCGATGGATTACAGTGAATAACTTTCATTGTTGGTTGATTAGTTAGTTTGTTGCTTACGTAATCTCGGTCAAGTGAAACGACGGATTAAATACTCCGGCTGCGTGAGCAGCGTGTCCCTGTCGTGAAGCGTTTTGCACATGAATACACAAAGATGAGCGTCGAAAACGTCTTTTTCGGCGATTGTTCTTTATTCAGACGTAAATTTCCGGCGGAACGTTGCGTCCGAGAATAAAAGCAAGTCAACTTCGCACAGAGCGCGTTCCGTAGAGATATTTCCTACGAAAATTTTTATTCACTGTCGCAAAGAGATAAACGAAATTTTAACATCGAGTTTATCTTGGGCGCGTCGCCTTTTCGCTTCGCGAAATAACTCGCATGTGTTCCCCTGATCTTTTGAAATATTTAAACGACCATCGATATATTGTTGCCACTGTGTGAGAAAGCGGAAAATTGGACAAGGATGAGGGAGGGATTTGGAGGATTCATTTAGATGGCTTTGGCAACGAAATGACGACGACGACGCCACGTTGGCGATACAGATCTTCCTCGTTATATAAGCTTAATTTCAATTTGCTGAAATTATTATGAAATCTAATGTTTCTCTTTGAAATCTAATCTCTGCCTCTTTCCCGATAGTGCACGAGACGAAATATCTTATCGATATATCTTATCAATCCAGTGATATCCAATGAATATTTTAGAATCGAAACATCGATCGTACGTTTTATCTGCGCAAGTATTTTTTCATTCATAACGATGGCGGATGTTAGCAAAACATTCTTCATGTTTTAGTAAAAATTCTCGGGCGAAGTATATGCGTCATTAAAAATACTATGAAATTTACCCGTCCGTTACGCGCCGGAAATATAACTTGCGCGCATACGAGGCAGAATAAATATGCCAGCTAAAGAGATAACAGTTATGATAACGAAAATATGGAAAATGTAGAATACCGCGCGCGCGCGCGCGGCTTAATATGGAGTGCTTCGTCGAAAATACGAGTGTATTTCTCTATATATTATTTTATATGTTATTTATGATTTACATATTCGTCCGCAGCGGATTTAATTAAGCAGTCGTGAAATATTTTCGTATTAATGTACACGCTACAAAAATATGAGAATAATGGAAAATAAAATGACGAACTTTTTATTAACGGTGATTAAGCTTTGCGAACGTTATTTTCTCTCTAATCATAAATAATGCGAGCGAACATTTGCGCGATTTCATTTCAGAGATAATAAATAAGTTTTAAATAAATAAAGAAAGCAGTGGTTAAACATTTAAATTATCTATTTCGCTCTATTTCGAAAATGGTGTACATTCAATTTTAAAAGTAATAAGCCATTCGTGTACTTGTATTTACTGAAATACTGAAATACGTTGCAAACGACGCCACGCCGTTTTTACGTACACGCAAAGTCGATTAGTTTTGGAATTTCACATTTGGTTGCAGGCACATAATAGTTAAACGAAAATAACGATTTCGATAGGAAATGATTGTGGTAAACGGGTAACGTGTTACGATGGCAAACACAGTAACGATTAGCGGGACGTTATACGCCAATGGTGATACAGGCGAGGCTGCAGTCTGTTTAAAATCATTGGCGTGGCAACGCGTTTCGGCGCTCTGCTCTGCACCGTGTCGCATATTTTACGATTTGCAAATCGATGTTTCGCCGTTGGCGATCAACGCCACGCCACCTTCGCCTTCCGTTAATGTTTCCCATTCTACAAATCTCTTACTCGTATTGGCTTTTTAATCACTCGCTTGACAATCGATCGACCGACAACGAACGGAAAGCCAACGTGAGAATTTAGTTTCGAGACATTTTATTTACGATTAACATTTATTATCGGAGTAGAAGGGCAGAAATGTGTATTTGTCGTAAATGGCTTATTAACGATCCTCAAACCGTGGCGAAACAGCTCGTTTAATAAATCTTCGAGGTACCTACGCTTTGCCATTAGTAAATATAGTGGTAACACGCGCGCTCAAAGGAATATCTCGTAGCCTGTCACGGAGTATGTGTATTGTATGAATCACCGCTGTGGTGTGCATACACTTTCCGTATTTTATAAGTGTTCCAACAGAAATGAAAGTCTAACCAAATCTAACTCTTGCGCGATATGAAATAATATATTTTTATAAATATATTTCAGTCCTTTGAAAAATACGTTATTTCTCATCCATTTACAACGATTTCACGCGTATATATAAAATATACATTATATATATATATATATATATGTATGTACAATCGATATTCGATGATTGATAAATTCAATTTCCGTCGCTTCTCCCATCTGCCGATAATATTGTGAAACGCAAAATTAAAGCGAAAATTCGCTTGCAAATCTCTTCGTAAAATTAAGTAAAAAAAGAATTGTCTACACTTAAATGCGATCCAAATGTGATCACTCCGGCGATGTTTGTTTCTCTTTCCCGTGCGTGTATTTCTGCGGCACGACGAAGTTCCAAAGAGACAGGGCGGACTTTTCTCGTGCGAATTAAACGTAATCTGCGCCCAGCCAGCTTCTCATCTCCGAGTTTTCTGATTTTACGTGTGACCGGTCGAAAAATAGAGAAGGCTGGGCTCGCGCGCGGCCACTAATGCAGACGCCTATGTACCGTCCTTGGTACTCGTCGCGCCGATCAAGTATTGTCTGCGCGTAAACTGCTCGTTGCGGCCGTCGACGGACAAAACATCGCCGGTGCAGCCGACGAGGGTTTCACAATAATAGGAAAAAAAGGCGACCCTCGCTATTCAGACCCAAAGCGGTTATTTCTCACTATAATTTAATAACGATCTGTATTTTGATAACGATATTATTTCACACTGTTCGAAAGAGGATCGCTTTCGAAATTTTACAAATGACTCGTATGGCATCGATAATTATATCATGCCGTGGAAATACTCGAATCCATAAAGGACGCGATTGCCCTTTCGTGCCGGTGGACCAAAAAAACCCACGATCTCTTCCCAGTTAGCCAAAAACCAATTAATACGAACAATACGACGATTGTTTTGGGGTTTTCGTCGGCATTACTCTGTTTTCGCGGAGCAAGATATTGGGTCATGCGAATAAAAGTGGAGCGAATGCTTCTAGAAGATAAAAGTAAAAGCAGTTGTTTTGAAGTAAAAGCATGAAGCGAGAGCGTATCCTACATTTCGCATGAATAATCTCTTGCTTTTACTGCGAAGAATTTGCCTCGTGTTTTCAAGTATATGTATATGGTACGAACGTCAGATAGCTACAATAGCTAACTTTAGCAAACGTAATTGTATAATATCCAATTTACTCCTTTCATCGTTTATACTTTTTGCAATATTTTCCGCAAGCTTTTGTGTGTTATAGACGAGAATCTTTTCATCGCGGTTGCAAGTAAATGCCTCGAGATCATTATTCATATTTTCCGAAAGCGTCTGGCACATTCCGGAATGGCACATTCGGTTCACGTTGTTCGCGCGACCGGTTACTTGAGAAGCAATCTCGTCAATTCCGTTTGATCCCCGCTAATCTCGCTCGTCTAATCAATTCGTCTATCGCCGCGATCGAAGGTTCAAGAACTTTTCCTGGTCGATGTACCGGCAAAAGTGGTTTAGCGCCTCTTGCACGCGCAACCGTGAACGTAAACGCATACTCGAGCGAGCGTTCTCTCGCGACACACATCGCGTCGTGCGTGGTGCCACGACTTACAGGTGCCGCGATGCATCGTTCGCACACACGGCCGCAGTGTGACAATGACAAAACGGACGGTGACGCATTTACGCGTGGTACATCGTCCGCGGGTGTGCTCGTCGGCTAGATACACGCACGTTGCCCTCTCCGTGTGGGATAAAACGAAGAAAGCAGCGCGCACGCTGCCGCTCGAGAGTCAGAGTTCGAAGATCTCTAAGCGGTTTCTCTGTATGCGCGAGAGAAGAGCGCGATCATAGCGCACGTCGCGATTATGTGTGAACACGGGAAAAAAAACAACGAACCTGTCGAGAGACGAGACCGCGGCGTGTAATTAAAGCAGGAAAGAGAGAGGAAAGAGCAAATAGCGAGCGACGGTTTAATTAATGCGCGGGGTCTTTGTGTACGGCGCGTTTCTGTGTGTTAATTAAAATTAACTGATTAAACAATTCAATGTTCTCTCTCTCTCTCGCTGCGATTTTCCTCTGATAACGCACGACGCAATCCTGCCGAATACTTGATCCGTGTAAGGATGACGTACTAGCCGAAAATAATTAATTAGCAATGCGCTATCATGTCAACCAGCACTGTACGGTTGGTACAATCATTTTCTGATGAGTCAGCCGATAAGCAGTGTAGTCACATAAACGCGTATCGCTTGAAGAAAAGCATCGGTCGCATTAGAGGCTATTGTTCAACGTCAATCCACAGGAATGTTTATCTAATTGAGCTGCAGCGTCATGTATCCATACCTCGATAATCGGGTGTATACCCACGACCTAAAAACTTTCTCGTGCGTTACTTTATTCTGGCACGATGACTTGAATAACACGTCGATGACGCTTGCTCGATGGAAAAATCTTTTTCTACTCGTAGCGCTTTGTTGAGATTAAAAGTCTCTTACGCTTGGCTTCAAATTAGAAATTGTCACGTTACATAAAATTATTAACGTTACGTTAATTAAAAAAGTTGAATTAAACTTTTAGATTATTTAAAATTCTAGTATTTCTACTGGATATCTCTTTTACTACGCGAAGCCGCATGCATTTATATTTTTGCTATTTTCTATTTCTATTTGTGTATTTTTTTAACTCTGTATTAAATTTAACGATGCGTACGCGCGCGCGTGGAGTACCGCGTTGCACAAAAACTTTCGCGAAGGAAAAAAAAATTTGTCGACGTTCCAGTTGCACGTAATCTCGCGATTGCACACTTTCGCAAATAAATATTATACCATGCCGCTTGAGAGAAAAACATCCAGGCATTCTGGAAACGCGCCGCTCACATTTCTATAAGATAGCTAATTATTTGTTTTTGATAATTACTGTACTGGTAGAATTTCTCTATACGCGTACGCGCATGCACCTCGTATCTGGGTCACGCAAGCTATTGAAAAATATTGAGCAAGAACAAGGTATAAAATTATCAAATTTAATACATCAAAGAATATTATGTGGAGAAAGATACGGCGATGCGCATAATCATGCATCGAGAATGGCAACAACAGATTTTACCGTCGTGAATTCAAGAGTCTTATCTCGGTAGGCTATCTCGGGTCAGCGAATGATGGCTCATTCAGTCAAAGTTCTATTTTGCTCTAAGAATGGGCGGGTTATTTTTTTATTACGTGCAATGTAATAATACGAGCGTAATAACTTTTTCTGCGATATCTTTTTTTAAACAAAGGTTATTTATATGTGTAATGATAACTTGATAACTATATTTTAAATTATATTATCGAATTTCGATGTGTGATGTATCAATTTATATTTAAAATTAGTGAAATATCGAGGAGTAAAAAATACAATTTTTATTCTAAATCTACGATTTTTACACAACAGAATGCGACAAGAGTTTTTATTATACTTACTATTACAATTGCGATTTTTTAAATGTATTACAATACATTATTATTATATTATTGCAATCTTAAAATCATATTTAAAAAGAATACAAGATATAATCGAAATTTTAATTTTCATTTTGTTTTTGGTGAATTAAGTTCTTACTGGAATTTCATTTTGTGCTCGCGCTGAACCTCGTAAAAGAATCATTATTCGCGCATATTACGCACACGTGCGAACGCGCACGTGTGCGTGCGTGCTCTCGTGAAAGAGGGACGGTAGGGGTAGGGGGGAGACCGAAAAATGGATAGGAACGAGATAGAACGAGAAGGAAGAGAGATACCGTGGGATCGGAATTTCTCGAGAACATTATTATCATTGGAAATAACACGCGCCAATTTGATCCCGTCGAAACGCGGTCGCATGTATCTCAAACGAGTGCGCGCCAGCCGCTTTGTATGCGTTTGCATATGACGCATCGCGGCCGATCGCGCAAAAATTCACGATATTATGTTAAGCACGTTAATCCCAGGCAAAAAAAAAAAAGAAAAACGTGAAATCGAAAATACTCGACATTCTCAATATTCAATGTTTTGTTACGAAACTCCCGACCTTTAGCGCACATAAAACTTTTAATCATAATATCATTTTCAAATTATTCCATTCGTTGAATTTACATTTTTAGAATTATTATTAATCCAGCACGTTTTTGCGTTATTGTTTAAATAACGAATTTAAAAATTATTCCAGCGTTTGCATAATTCCATTTTTCCCCTCTTTTTTTCTTTATTCTACCTTAGTCCTTTGTATCACGGTTGAGATAGTTTTGCGGGAATTAAACGTTTATCGTGCATGTAGAAGTACATCGGCGCGAAGGGATAAGCTGGTAGGTCAGGAACAAAAATTATTTTCAGAGATCACTCACGTTTAGAGGAACATTATTTTGTAAATTACTTTACGTTTAACATTAAGGGAATGCTGGACTGTTCTTTTTTACCGTCAGAGATAAATAATTTTTGCATTCTTGCCAATTTTTTTTTACTTTATAGAATTAAAAAACTTTTTCACAAGATTAAAGTAGATATTCCAAAAAAGTAGGGATGATAGTTGTTTTGTGCCTAAACCTACTAAACTTGTATACGAAGCTGTTGCATTCATGTGTCAACAATTCTAACTAAAATGTAACATTATGGTTAGAATTGTTGACACATGAATGCAACAGCTTCATGTACAAGTTTAGTAGATTTTAGGCACAAAACAACTATCATCCCTACTTTTTTGGAATGTCTACTTTAATTCTGTGAAAAAGTTTTTTAATTCTATAAAGCCAAAAGAAATTGGCAAGAATGCAAAAATTATTTATCTCTGACGGTAAAAAAGAACAGTCCAGCATCCCCTTAAAACAAAGTGATTTGCGATCAATGGAGGTCGTAATATTATCGTCATAAGCTTCTTAAATACTGTTTTTGTAGTTACGCGGTGAACGAGCAAGTGGGAGGGATGTAAATGGACGAGAAGAATGTAGTATCTCTCCCACATTTTAATCGAAAATAACATTCTATATACGCGCTCTCATCATCCTTTTCTCTCTTCCTATCTTTGTCTCTTCCAAGTTTTTCCCGCTCTCAACGCGCGTTTACATATTCCTTCATCTTACTTTCTATTTGATACGCGCAAAAGAACTCGCATAATCTTGCCGCTTGGGTAAATCAGAGAAATAAGATTGGCGAGTTTATCACTGCTTGGATATTAGAGCGCCTCTCTCTCTCTCTCTCTCTCTCTCTCTCTTTCTCTTTCTCTCTCTCTCTCTCTCTATATATATATATATATATATATCTTCTCCCCTCTTCTTTCTCTTGTCTACCACTGTTTGTTTACTTTACCGCGTAGCCATAATTTGGTTACGCAGAACGTATGAGGAACATACGAGGAGAGACTGCGGTTTGTTGCACGCGCGAGTGACTGTTCTTCGAGTGGTTGAACAGGATGATATCAAAAGTTATTTATAACGCACCATTGCTCTCGAACTCGCGCAATTTGCGTATGATGGAAATAATAGATCAATATAATGGTCTGCAAAGATTTAATTAGCTTATTCCAGTCTCACAGTATATTATCAATACTTTTACTTCCTTATCTCTCTCTCTCTTTCTCTTCCTTCCTCATCGTTAACTAGCGTTTTTATCACAATCTTTTGTCGCCGTGTTGTTTCGCATGCAATTGTAATTTCGCGGCTGCTATTTAAAATCCAGTTTTACACACATTTCTTATTTTCAAGTTCGATCCGAGATGACAAATCGGCGACGTAAAAGAGGGTCGGAGGAAAGAAGCGCGTCTCTCTCTTGTTACGGCTCGACGAGAGCAATACGTTAGTGAGAGTCCAACGAGCCGAGCGCCGATTGTCGATTTCTATTAGGCTGGAACGCGGGCAGAGAGTAGCTGATAGTATTTGTGTGCGTATATATTGTGTATGCTGTGTGTAAGTACGTGCTATACCCCGACGTATTGCACTTCGCATAAAGCGCAGTTAGGTCGAATCGATAATCCGTTCAACGCAAAAAATATCGCGCCCCCAATGAGAAAGAAGCCACAAATGCTAAAAGTTAGTTTTCATGAAGTTGGGATCGAGAGAAAGAAAAGGGGAATTACATTAAATTATGCATTGAGACTTTTTTTCGCCGGCCATTGTTCAATTATACATATAATCGTTAGGCATGAATTCGTCGATTTGGAAAGCTCGTTTTATATAAAATATTCTAGCGAATCAATATCAATATACTAAGTTAAACTCATGTGCAAACAAGTTTTTAATTTTCACCATCTTTTCAATTTTACCTTTTTATCTTTTTTTAAAATTAATATATGTATTAAAGCCAAATGGGATTATTTTACATGCTTTTATTTTATTCCTCCTATTGATGAAAAAATATAAAAAATATTCTCGAATTGAATTCAACTAAAAATGTATTTAATTTCCATCGAAATTATACAAAGGTTACTGATAAATAACAGCCATTCCACGCGTCTGATAAATAGCTCGGGAAAATGACGCTATTGCTCTCTCGAGCCCAGCAATGGCGTTATATCCATGTTTCCAGTCGAAAGCTTGATCATTGCCAACGTTTATGATACCTTTCTGTGTAAAATGACGATTTTGCAATTGTGATTCTTTCTAAAAGTACACCAAATGTTCCCAAAAATGATAATCAATGATTTTTTAACAGTTAGACCGAAATTGAAACATCAGAGCGCGACATTCGATTACGATCGATTTCCGAATAATAAATATCGAGTCGAATGCTTCATTGTTTAAACGAATTCTCGTTTTCGCTTCTATGGGCTCTCTCTCCCTCTCTCTCTCTCTCTTTCTCGCATTTCTCTTTCTTCCATCGGTTTCTATGCACCGGAGTTAAACAAGCGAAACCACCTAGTATCGAGCAGCAATGTGGCTAATTTGCGAGGAACAACTTCGAGACCAAACCGGGAACTTGCAGAGAAATCTAAACGATTCTTTCTGTTCGTGCTGTCCCACGATTTTACGACACATACGAAAATCAGCGACGCGTAAGGAATGTTTACAGGAAATTCGATTAAAGTACTCTCGCATAAAGCTGAAATCGGGAAAAATTTTCGAATCCGAAAAGTTCCCAGATTTTTACCATCGCAAACTCGAGATGGGCTAAAACTTTCGGCCACGAATGCTAATACCTTTTTTATCTTTGTAATTCCGATATTACATGAACGTAAACAAAGAGGATGAATATAAAGAAGGAGGAATATAATTTTATTTCTCAAATAGTTCTCCGGCGCGCGCCGTGACAAGGATAAAGCGATGAAGAAATATTCGAAAGTAGTATTTCAACCGTAGTCAAGTTATACGATTTTACAATGTACACGTATTGGTATATGTATTCGGTTGAAATTAAAGTCTAGTTGAAAACCAGGACAGGGTTAAATGCATTCAAGGTTTGTCTATCATTCACGTTGATTGCACGCGAACGCTGAATTCGTCCTAGCCAAGGCATCGTGCAAGATCGCTCAAATCAACTTCGCCGAAGAGGACAAACGTGTAGCAGTGGTGCTCGCAATCTCACGGACGTATTAATCGAACGTATTAACTTAATTAGGCGCCCAGTCAGCTCTTCCGTCTGTGTTTGTCGTCACGGAGCTTCGCGGATCGATAGAGCCGCTCGTAGAATTCTTCCGTATGTTCTCTCAACTTCACCGTCCCCTTTTACCGATTTGAAAAGAGTCTTCGTAAGAGTTTTCATAACTTTGAGCGCGATCACTGCTTGTCGTTCCACTTCAGGAACACTAGACAATAACAATGTAAAACAGATACCAATGTACTACCAATATCGAATACCGTCGCGATACAACATGAAACAACAGTATAAAATAGCGTAGAAAAATATTAAATATTTATAACCGAATACATTAGTTGTGGAACATATTGATTTTTCCGCGGAATAAATTATTTACTTTCTATGATAATAAGGCATAAAAGTCGTCCGCTGTACTTTTCTCAATGAGGTTTGATAAGATTTATTTGAAAACTTTTATTTATTACTTTCAAGCAAAACTGTTTGCATTAATGGTACAAATAAACAGGAGTATCTATTAAAAATAATTGCAGTAATGATTTTTCAAAATTACTCTCAACATGAAAAGATGAAAGTATGTAAGGGGGAAAAAGTTGAAAGTTACTTTCGAATAAAATTTTCTGACAGTAAATCTTGACTTTTTAACGAGTCCCTACCGCCACGAATATGGCAAGAATCGATATTCTCGGAACGTTTTTATTACGAAGGATGGTATAAAACAACCATCTCTATTTGTGTACGTATTATAATTAAATTTCCACAAATATTCGTGTACATCTAATTTATTTGGAAATTTATGATTTTATGAACGACTCACGTAACATTTCGCAAATATTTTTAAGTGATACGGAATGTTTGAAGGACATTGCTCATATAGCACAACAAAAGGCGCGAATCATACTGCAAACAAGCTTGCCCCCGACGTTTCGTAATGAAATCGGGAAAGGGAAAGAGGGAGAGGGAGAGGGAGGGCGAGGAGGAGTTGAAACGAGACGGGCAGGATCGTTGGTGCGATACAAAACGTGAGGGAGAAGAGGAGAAGGGAAAAGAAAGAGAAAGAGAAAAACGATAGGGAAGACAAAAGATGAACTAAAGAGAAGGACAAGGTGCGAGCGGGAAGTCGTAATGAATAGCGCGAGAATTTTTTTTCGCGTAAGGCGTAAGCAATATGCGAAAGACATAAATATTACAGCTTATATTCGTTTTTGGATTCTGCAGAAGGTTCACGAAGCAATTAGGCCACGTGAGTTTTGTGTGCCGACCATATTAAATATCCGCGCTGGAATTCGCGCACACGTGCACGTTCACCTGAGAGATATGAAATCGGACTGAGAATGGAAAGGAGCTAAAAATGACATTTACATACATTTATTGTGATCGCAGATCTCTCGAGGGTATCGCGGAACGGAATGGCACGACACCGCTCGCAGTCACCTCTATTCGCGCGGTTTTTAAGTCGCATTATAAATATTACGATGCGAGAGACGCGTCGATCTTGAAGATTTATTACGCGCGACGGGACATAAAACCGCGCGAACGATGTAATAATGCTCGCTCACGCAGTAATTTGCGCAATTGAAAATAATTCTTTGCCTCATCTGGACGCGTCTTATTGCAATCTAATTTGAAAATTCTAATCCTCGTTATTGTGCCGAAGTAAGGAGTATTTACCGTGAAAACAGCTGGGAACGGTCAATAGCGAATGATATAATGCGGCCCGGTAGCGTGCGGGCGCGCGCTCTCTCGGCTTGTTCTAAATCTGAAATTCATGTTGCACGAGAGGATACTAAATTTGCACGTAATAATCTGAAAGTCAACTATCACGTTAAAGTCGAAATAGAACAACAACAACAACAACAACAACACCACGCTATGTCTGGCTAGTTACGACGGTGTAACGTTTACGGAGAAATTATAGAAACGTTTGCGCGTGACACAACACTTGTCCGATAATTTTATCTAAATTGCAAAAATGATTCGCCATTTAGTTCATGAGTGCGAGTGTGTGGATGTGTGTACCAAATGTGTTGTTCACACGCGTTACTCTCATTGCTAGATGGTTGACTCGATTCGAGCGAGTGATTCACCCCTCTTGAAAACGATGTGATCATTCAATGCTACGATGTAGTTGTGCGTTTATTACTACGTCATTAAAGCTAAGAGCCTTCTTGTTTTTCTGTTTCAGGTATGACGCATCAAGTTGCTACTTTAAGAAAAATAGATCGTACGGTATGCGCAAAAGCTCCTTTTACCAGAGAGGTAATAGGACCGACATAAATCAACGTGATGTTTACGGGAAGTTGAGACACGTACGTTTTGTCAGACCGCAATTCCGCGGGCTTTAGGTCACTTCAATTGGGTCACTTTAATGTTTTATTACGCTGTTCGAATATTCATGTTGGAAACCTAACTTTATCGATACGCTTAATTTTGCAAATTATGGAATTATTACGAGGACTAACAAAATAAAAATTCCTGCAAATTTTAATGCATTAATTACGTTCGTTATTTTGCAATAATAATATGTCGAGAATATTAAATACAATTTATACGGAATAGAATATTATAATATTATAATAAAGAATAATTGAATTTATTCATGCGAAATAATTGGTTTATTAGTCATCGAAATGTTTGCATAATTTAAATGGACGTCGAGCACAATCGCAGCGAGGTCGAAGTAAAGATTAAATGCAAGCAATTGCATCACTCTCGATTAGTCACGTCGGTGTCGGTGTCGACAGACCCGGGATTTTAATAACATCCATCAAAATTATTATCAATTGATCATCGTACTTTTTGGAGCCGACGTGTATAACGATTTAACGCTAATTTCGTATTAACTTCGATTTGCAAAATATACACGAGCGCAGTAATAATTTCCCTAAATACAAATTAATTATTCCATCTACGTGGCGCCGTTTCCGCGGAATATTCGCTGTATCGAGCAAGTTTATTCACAGACTGGCAATATTATCAACCCGGGAATAGTGCACTACTGTTGATTGCATGTTGCATTTAAACTACATTCAAGCAGTATCTTATTCGATTTCGTAAATGAATTGCGTGGCAACAACGTGGCGTTATTGTTATAAAATATAAAAAAATATAGAATGCATAATGAGACAAGGCAATAAGTTTCGTATTTTTTTCTTTTTAATTACGAAGGGGGATATTAATATCCGTTATCGTGGCTGTCACATCCGTTATTATTCAAGCATGTTTAGCCTTGACTACAATCCTTCCGCGAGCGTCTTCGCGAAGGCTACCGATGAATTCTCGCGACGGTTCAAGGTAACAGTTTCTCTTTTATTGCCACAAAATCGTATTAAAAAAAAAATAATAAAGAAAAAAAAAGAGAGAAGCAGCAGTGAAAACGATGGTCGTAATCGACAGTATATTAGACAGTATATTAGTGTTGCCTGATGAGAATGGACTGTGCTTTTTCTCATCGCTCGCGTACCCGGGAAATAACTCTTTGGCTTCCATACGTGATTGCATTTACAAGCGCGCAAACTGCACACAGCCGCAGCGTACGTACGTGCAAGCGTTCCATTCTTGCATCTGTCCGTTTTTATTTCGCTGCGTGCGTTCGGTGCGGCGAGCGCATCAGTGATGTCGGCGTGACTATACGATACCATTCGCAAGATATCGTAATTTACATACACGGTTTCGGCCGAGCGCGTTAGCCTGTGCACGTATAACGAGAGCGAGGCTCATTATTTAATACGACAGAACTTACGTCATATTTATTTCAATCTATCGCCACGTAGCGTGCATCGCGTGCGTACGCCTTTTTGCTAGCGAATCAGAAACGAGTCACGATTTAACGCTGATTATGCTGACGGGCGTGTGGGCGATTCCCAGAGCGAAATTTTCAAAGTAAAAGTATTTTTTCCCCGTGGTTACGTAACCGTTTTGACGATACTAGTAATTATCAATCTCGTATTTCTCTCACATCTCGACTAAATAAAATCTGTCTAATAGAAAGAATGAGTGGAGGGGAAGAGAGGGAGTGAGAGAGGGAGAGCAATAAATGTCAACTTGTTTACCACGAACAGCAATCAATTGAAATACGTTGATTAATAGATAATTATAAATTTACAGCAGACTAAGTTCTTGCAATTTTTATTTAACGACATAAAGTTTTACAAAAAAGTTGATTTGTGTGATTTTACTAATTAGACACATTGAGTCGCGACGTTACTATGTTACGGTATACCGCGATTCGATTCTTTTGTCCGCAGTTACCAATCTAAAATGTTAGTAGCAAAAACCTGTTCCCCGCGTACGCGTATCAAAAGGTGTTAAGTATTCCAACAAGCGAATGAACGAGCTCGCGAATGCAAAGCAAGCAAAACGAAAGCGGACTGCATGTCGCTATAATGACTACGAGAGATCTTATTTCGTTCTTCTTCGTATTTTGCCATAAATATTCATAAGCGAATATCACCGCCACGATTCTCTCGCACTTTACAATCGCGCTGCATCAAAACTAATGCCAGATAATTTATCGTTTGCAACGACCGATTTACGTATGTAATATTAATGGCGCTAGAGAGGGAAGGGGGAATCTTCTCTAGTAATATTTTCACGTGCTACAACATTTTTTTCTTTTTAAAGGACGCGGCAAATTCTTTCAGTAGTAAAGCAAGGATAATATCATGAAAAATGTTGTCTTATTAATGAATTAATAATTTATAATAAATTAATTACGAGGCTAAATTATATGCTAATAGAGAAATATTTTTAAAGCCATGTAAAATATTTACCCTAGAATGAGCCTTAAGACGGTATTATCGTTTCATTAATCAATAATCATCCTAAATATACGCTTTCTATAGATAGTGTGACTCAGATATTTTTAGTTTCGTCGGTAAAATGTTTTTGGTTCGATTCACGTTTATCGATTACGCTATTTATGCTTTTGAAAAATAATACAATCACATTTTTATCATGAAAATAAAATAAAAAGAAAAAATTTAATTTCTTATTAATTTGAAATTATTAAAGGATACGATAAAATTCATGCTATGCTCAGAATCAACAATAATCATAATACATTTGTGCATATGAGATATATGTATATGTTTGTCTTATCAAAGGTATCAACTTTTACGACAGTTACAATGATTTATTGCGTCTCCGCTTTCGCGATTAGGTATGTTTGATGTGTATACGCGTATGTCGTGTACGGCATAAGCACGTGTCTGTTGTGCATACATACACGATGTTATAGAAGGAATAAAAATGAATGTAATCGCGCGATACGCCCATTTCTTTGTGCCATGAATACACTAATTATGCGAGTGTGTTACGTCCACGAATAGATTAAAATCAACGAAATTGCACAACGGTACGGACAGCACGTATCTCAAATATAGGCAAACAAAACTCTGCTGATCGACGCTTACCGATCTCGTATCAGTTATCCTGTAAATAACGCGCGTCGCACATCGTAAATATTCTACAATCATCGATCGTCGATATTACATTTTTCTCTTACGACTGTTGTTTTTTAATGCAAACAAGAAGTGAAAATGAGATATGCGGAACGCACCACATATTGTGTGATATTTCCTTTTTTTTTACGATTTCACATTGGATTGATATTATTACAATATTTTTCGTTATGATTTTACTCTATAACGTTTTATTCCATTTATTTTTCCGTTATTTTTAATTTGATTTTTGATTATTATTCTCGATGTTCGTTAACATGTATATGTATATACATAATTAATATAAATAACTTCCAACACGTTGAATGATGGAATAATAATATTTTACGAGAGGATGTTATTTTTACATTACAAAATATATATAAAGATGAATAATGATTGGGTGATATTATTATTTTATATGGAAATACTATGTTTTTAATTATTGACAAGGTATAATAAAAATTAACGCTCTCTGATGTTATCGATTTCTCTTTCGGCAAATTTATTGTTCATTGCGAATTCGGCTTTGTTAATCCTTCACTAAACGGCTAACATTTATAAGTCACGCTTATTCCCATTTGCTCTTTTTCGCTCGCTTATTAATTTATAGCGTGAACTTAAGTAAGGCGCAAAAATCCCCGAAAAAAATGTAAAAGAAAAGTGGTGTGAAAAGGGAGACAAGATGAAAGTGAAGGCATTAAAAGACTCGAGAAAGCTGACGAGAAGGAAGGAAAGATATCGCCATCGATGATTGGCTATTGGCGAGAAAGAGAAGAAACAAGCGCTGCACGAAGGGTATGAAGAGTTCAGATGAGGGCAGTGTGCGATAGAAGAAGATTAGGATAAAAACTCGAGTTTATCGGGTTTTTCTTTGCTCGTGGTTCATTACCGCCTTTGTTGCATACCGATCTTTTTTCTTTCTTTAATCATTCTCCGTCTCATTCTGATGTCACAATTTGCATCTGTTTTTACGATCGATATATTTGTATCTGGTCAAACAGAGATACTCCTCAAGACACGGTACACTTGCTCTTTTTCTCTCTCCTCTCTCATTGTTCTCAGTTGTTTTCTGTGACTTTCAGCTGGTTATCCCATCATTAATTTCGTTTCGACATTGTCTCGATATCGATCGACGTCGAGTCAGCGTTTCCGCACGCGACAGTAATCGCGCGTAAGCGAACCAAACGTCGCGCAAACTTAACGAAGTCGCATTTCGAGGCGGCTCTTCATTTTCCTAAGTGTCATCGGCCTGATCGATGGACCTACCATCGAGTGCGCGCACCGGAATAATTGCCATCACAGATTCTTGGGACACAGATTGCGTTTCCGCTGATATAAATATTTTCCGTTTTGAACGAGATGTATCAGTATCGAAGATAACAATCTTTGAAGATAATCTGTGACTATCAGACAAAATTGATGATTCAATTAACAGATGATTAGGCGACATAAAAATTTGGATTTTGAAACACATATGAAAACTACGTGAAATGTTTGAAAGTTATTATTTATACTTGCATATTATCGCGGAAGAAATATTCTTTGCCACGCTTTCTTAATTTTAACGCCTTACGATTATACGCGTATCTATTGATCCGCTGCCTAGTAACGATCGTTAATCAGGTTTTCATTTTTCACGAGCAGAATTTGCAAAATTTATCTGTTTACTATCTTGGGAAACTCTTGAAGTATCTTTAAAACGATTGGATTAATAAAGAGGAGTGTGAATAAACATTCCATCGAGAAGCCAAATCAACGCCACATTGATGTGGCAGATACGTGTTCGATTGTATTCGATTGTATGTGATGCAACGCTTTATCGGTCATATGTCACATGTTTGATGCGTTTGCTTCACGCACAAGTGCGGCCTTGCAAAAGCAAAGTAGCTGATGCTGATATTTGGTCGCATCTGCACGATCTAAGCAATGGTGTAGTTAGGAACTTCCGTTAAGTCGATCAGGTTCAAATTTAAGATAATGTGAAATAATTTTCCAAGAGCTCTCTCTCTCTCTCTCTCTCTCTCTCTCTCTCTCTCTCTCTCTCTCTCTCTCTCTCTCTCTCTCTCTCTCTCTTCTCCCTCTTTCCCCTCTCTTTGTGATTATAAAATAAGAAAAAAAAACAATTTAAGTTTTTACAAGCTTGTTTTGTTTAAAGATGTATTAGATTGTCTATAGAACGCTTAACAGCGCCTTCGTCGCAAATGCGTCGTGTCTAAGCAAAGTTTACAATCGCTATCGCTATCAGCGTTTTTCGCCACGCTCCGACATTATTTATACTAACATCTCACTCATCGCTCAAACGGTACTCGCGTTTCTCGAGATAGTTGCACAACTTTACGAATGCATTAAGTCTTGCAAGTGTTATACGCAGACGAAACTACTCTCGACGTACTCGACGTACTGTACGATTTAATAATACGCGGAGTGCTCTCTCGCGAGATAAAATCCGACCGGTACGATAAGAGCGATAAACGCGTCGAATATCATTATTTTCGTATGCTATTGCACGGGATATGGACGTGCCAGAATAAATCACTCCGCGATGCAGCAATTTTATTAAAATAAAATTAACGGCAGCTGGAAATATATTGCGGCATACCAATCTGAATATTCGGTATAATATTCTAATACATTGCTTTTGTATAAAAAAAGGAAAAACAAATCGAATGGTAATTAAAAGGGCTGAATCGCGCAGAATTTGCAATTAATTGCGCGATAACATTTTTATAATATTTTCAGCGCCATGTATACCACTCGTCCCTCGATTACATTGCAAGCTAACTGTAACATTGCAGAACGATATATAATCTATTTTGTAAAAAGTCAGAAATAATCGAAGCGTCCGATCTCGCTCCCCGTTCGTGTTAAATTGCACGCGGCGGAGATGCATTTTATGAACTGGCACGGATCGTAAATCTTAGCCTAGCTCCTCGCATTTACATGTATCTTCGTATAGCGAACAATTTCTTCAAACTGTTATCCCTCGACGGACAAGTAAACGAACGAACGTGTCGTAATATTTCTATATTTGCAACGCGCGCCTTTCTCTGAATTTTGTACACTCGATTAAAGACCGAGTAAAGGACGAGCTCATCGTGACTGTACACGAATGCGTTTTATCTTTTCATACGTGCGATACACATTTTGCTGAAATTAAAAATTTTTACGCTATTCAAAACGTCAGCTTTGAGAAGCCAGGCCCTTCCGCCTCCTCGCTCTTGACGACGAAGTTGACGACGATCGAATCACGTGGTATGTGGAATCCGCTCCCTCCCACCGTCGCCGTCACTTATTCCGGCGATTGTTTGAGAAACGTAACGCCAGCTAACGCGTCACTTTATCGCGCGTCGTATTATAAATTATGACGAAACAAACGTGCGCGTAACGATAACACGAAAAAGCGGCTGCTCGACGGATTACCGCAGCGCGTCGTGATGCAATCGGCTAGGGAAAAATGCATCGCGAGAACGAATCCGCGACTGTATTTGACGGATTATCCAGCCGCGACGGATTATTCGTTAGACTGCTGTACAACCCGATTAAATTTCGTCGCGACTTCCATCGCAACGATATAATTAGCGTCGCGAGTTACACTAGAAATTGTGCGTACGCGCGGCGGCCTCGCCCATCTCGCTGTTCTATCTATTATTAACGAATGATTGAACAGCGTCGAAACTGCGTGATATTATTAAGTATGACAATACGGGCGTGGTTTTACACGGTGCAACGAATGTGTTGTCGCTAAATGTTTCGTTACTGTTAAAGCCGTATTTAGAAGCGGCGTTGTAATTATATCAGCGTAAATATAATCATGGGGCAATATTTGCTGCGAAATTTAAATATTCAATATTCGCGTATGTTCGCGATTAGGACGGAAATTAAATTGCTGCGACGTTGTAATTTGTTTAAAATCAACTCCAGGCTTTTCGTGCGGCATAGCGTCGATGGCTGAATTCAATTCTTATGTATGCGCTTTAATAAAAGAAGCCATTATTTATTAACCGATCGTGTGCCAACGTGCGGATGAATGAATAATTAAGTGGCAACGGTATTAAATCCAACTGTCGCCGAATCATATATTTTATTGAACGCACGCATACGCATGATTATTACGCTTCGCCCTCGCTCGTTCGCAATCGCCTGCAATCGCCACGCAGTCGGTTCAATATATTTCTTTCATTTATAACATACATGATTCTGTATGCCACGTGATGCACCGGCAAGTAATTCGTAGGTTTTAAACTCGATAAATAAATGAGGCGCGCCTCGTCCTCGGGGCATAATGTATGTGACTTGTTTTGAATTCACGCAGAAACTTGACTGCGGTAAATGATGATCCGCGTACATGCAGTAGTAACATGTTACACACATGGTCGCAGATTTATGTCTACCGGAAGTGCTTATTAATTTCAACGTCAGAAAGACAGAGAGAGAGAGAGAGAGAGAGAGAGAGAGAGACTGAGACTGAGACTGTGGTATAGCGCAACCTTAATATTGATTAATATGATCGTTAATTGTTAAATCAGCGCGGTTATTGATTTTATACATACCAATAATTGCAATTGTTACATCAAAAACCTCGATAAAACAGGTATCAAGCTTGTCGACGTCCCTTTGGTATCTTCTTTTCGCTTCTCCTTGGAGCCACCAGTATTACGTCAATATTTCGTAACGCGAGTATATCATAGAGAGATGGTAGATTTATGAGAATTTTTTATATACACGGCCATCACGTTTTCCACGAACATTATCAGTTTTTTTTTTAAATTACAAATTTCAATATAGCGTATTGATTATTAACTAATCCAATTAATGTAACGTGTATTTTTTTTATTGCAAGCATTGAATATTTTAGCTTTCGTGAACATGTAACGGTATTTCAGTTTCAATATACGGGATATATTTTAATAAAAGCATTTCTTGATAAATATTTATATTTACATTGAGATTCGTGTAATGAAATGAGAAATACATTTCAGTACAGAAATATAGTACAGAAGATTATGATGAATAATACAGTCGTCTGTATCTTGGACGAATCAATTGATTTAGTGTACCAACATTTAGCCGCGTGAGGCAATATCAGCATTATTTACGATAATAATCTCTTAAATAAAAAGTATTGCGAAATGGAATGACTTCATTCCATTGAACATGCAAGAACGGTGGATGACAAAACGGCAACTCTAAAAATACAGCGCGCCTCGATCATCGGCTCCGTGCCCCCTTAATTAAAATTTGAATTTCGCACACCATCTCTCTCTCCTTTCATACCGACGATTGACGTGTTGCAACATTAATTTACTGTATCGAGGCAATACATCAGGCGCGGGGATGTGCATCCCCGCAACATGTCGGACATGAACAGCAATCGCACAATGATCTCGATGACTTCTCTGTCCGATCTTCATCACGGATAGCTATTCAGCGTGAAATATGTTGTCGATTTTCAACATGAAAAAAAATGAAAAAAGCTTTTAGGTATACGAGAAAGAAAATAAGCGGAATAATTCAAGCGGCACTATTTTAATGATAAAATAAAGATTTAAGATAAAATTGAAATTTCTATTTTGAATGTCGGTCAAATTATTTAGATATATTCAACTATTCAAACATATATGTATATCGGAATTTCATTCCGTATGAATAGAATTGGCATGGATAATTCCAGTCAGGTTTTATTACAAATTAATCTTGTTCAATTTTACGAAACTACAGATTTCGCGCAGAGTCAGCTTTGCTTTCTTTTAAATCTTCGCGAATTGTAGTAATGGCGATGTTTATGGTTTCGCGAATCGCAATTCGCCGTACAGCAGCAAACGAAAAAAATTTGACACGTGACAAATCGAAAGGGTGCCTTTTCGGGGAGAGACAAATATGAGCGGTCAATGGTTTTGCGATGATAAGCGGTAACTCGCGCTTCCGACGAGCGTAGAAGATGCAGGCCGGGCTGGGAAATTGTCGACCAAAGTGAGGTAAAGCGTAATGACGATCGGGAGGAGAATATACCGGTGTGTACGCGTGCGTTCACGCGTTCACCAAATCAAAATTAAGCTGGTTCAGTGATGTCAGTTTGACAAAAATATGCAAAAATATGATAAAGAAAAGATGTCATGTGTTATATCGTTGGGATTGCAAAAAATTTTTCATCATGGATCAATAGACAACATAGACAATAATAGTAGACAATAATTCCAGATGACTAGCGAATTCTCATATGACTAATGATCGATACATTCGCCTGTCATAATGATTTTGAAATCTATATTTATTCTTTATTTCATTATAGCTGTCGGATGTATAATCAAATAGATTATACAATGAAAGAATAATTTATGTAAGAACAGGTTTCGTTTAGATTTAACTTTCGTAAAGATTGAACTTTATTTAACTTGGTTGAGAAAACGATAAGAGATTTATATAAGATGTTTTATTCATTTTTAATAATAATTATAAAAGCAAATATTCGCCATATTAATTGCGGTACTTATATTCTATTAACGATTACCAGTAGAATACGTTCCGTTAGTTATGTTTTTTAATCATTGTCGCGCAACATGCAATATCTTCGATATCTTTATCAATATCTCCCGTATCGATGTTTTTTTTTGTATCGATCCACATAGTTGAGTATCAACGTCATCGACGAAATAAAAGGCATAGGCGCGGCGCGACGATAGCGAAACACAGATGGTTTGTCACCAAAATTAATTCTAACGATTCATTCAATCTTGTTACAATAAAGCGGCGACTGCGCCCAATTGATTAGTTATCGGGATAATGGTTAGCGATTCGACTAATTCGTATAGTCGCGCGATCGTTAACTCGGCCTGTCAGATTGTAACTGTACTTCTTAATACCATATATATTCAACAGTCTCATTTATTAACGTCTTGAAATTATTGGAACTTGAATATATGCTTTCATTTTAATGAACTTTGAAATTAAAGGGAGACTGCTAGACGTTAAGAAAATCAAATTAATTAAGGCATTACATCAGAGACAATATTTATGTGATTGATTTAAACATGCACAGTGTTAAGAAATTAATGTTGCATAAACCATACGAAGAGTTTTTTTCTTCAATTTCTCTTTTTCAATCGAAGAACTGAAAAGTTATACTGAATTATTAGGGTAGCTTTCTGAAGCACAGAAATAAATTAATCAATCATTATCTACAATATTCTTGTGATTAGATATCGTTAAAACTTAGCTAGAAATAAATCTACTTAATTCTCACGCGTCGATATCGGCGTTTATACGTGATGAATGTTACAATAATTGTTAAGAACAGGGACCGACAATTCGTAACATGTTCGAACAAGTTACAGCAAGTCGTGCACGACCATAAAACGAAATATTAAAGAATATAAAAACATAGCGACAGTCCACTCGGTGACTATTGTATTCACTTTCCTTTGTTAGAATCTATGACTCAGAAATATCTAGTAGAACAAAGGATTATGCGTCGAAGTCGTCTATGTCTATGCGATGTGACGATGGTGGGATAGCCTACGATCGTCTCCCGAAAATCACTCTCTCCGTGGTGTTAAACCGAGTAACATCTCGAGAAATTAGCTCGTTCAGGCCACGGCCTCTAAGCGCTCTTTATAAGTTTCGACTCAGGGATACGTTCCCCAAGGCGATGTCAACTACAATTTATATAAAAGGTGAATAAATAAAGACTCTATACGAAAACAAGGTGTGCGCGTTTAAATACCACCACCTACAGACGTAACAATAATAGTCCATGCGCTCGTAGAAAGCCCTCGGCAAAATCGTAACTTTAATGAGATTGCGTACCGGTAAAGGTTCATATTAAAACAATATCCAGAGATATTCAATGGCAAATGACCGAACGTCGTTAGCGTCCGACTTTTAATATCGAATCGTTGAAAACTGCTAAATCCCTATATGGTATTTATTACGCATATTCGATTTCTGGATTTTCCGCGGGGACATTGCGGACAGGATGGTCCACAGCCGCGGCACGCGCGCGTGCGAGTTTCCGATAAGCATTACAGGAAATTTCGCATGTAACACTTAGAGCGCGAGATAACGTCGCGAGACTTGAGGGAAACAGGTTTTTTATTGTCAGACCGCTGCTTTATCGTTGTTGCGCTGAGAGAGTGCAACCTCTCGTACAGTTGATTAATCACCGCGTCCAAAAACGCGCACGCGTGTACCGTTGTGTGCCTGCGTGATGCGCCTGACACACAAGCGCGCTTTACATAATATATTTTCATTCCGCGGCTTTTTTAGTTTTCGCCCCAAAATAACTCTCTTCCTGAGGACCCGAAGAGCAATTATTTAATACCGGCGTACACGTATATTTGCCGGTTGCGCGCGTAATTACGTCGCGTTAGCGCAATGGGAGTGCGCAGCCCGTGTACGAGTAAACGCATTAATTCACACCGTCGAGTCCCCATTTTGATTATTTCCAAATGAACGGTGGGCGAATAATTACTTCCAACGTTGGCAGTTTACCTATTGGGAAGCAAACAACTATTCCTAATCAGGGTGTAAATGTTGCCGGGTGGAATGGCGGTGATGTAGCTTTTGATTGCGACTCGAGTGGACGTTATTGCAATATTAAATCTGGTGTCGAGTTCATATTGCTTTTTAACAAATAAAAGAGTACCCGCGCGCGCGGCGCAGCTTTGAAATTCCGCGAATTTATTTCCAACGACCGTGCAGTTACGGTGAAAATAACAGTTCTGAAAGAAAGAGAGGGAGAAAGAGTCGCTTCTTCACGAAAGTTCTAACAATAATATTCCCGGAGCAAAAAGAAAAATCTCTCCGAGACGCATCAGACGGTAGTAACAAGCGCGAATTGATAATATGAAATTTGTAATCTCGTATTGTATATAGTTTCTCAAACTCTATCGCTTTTATTCACTCGCGCGAAAGGACACCGTTGTATGTGAGGCATACATACTATTCTACTCGACCACGATACTCTGGGAAATTGATAGGTGTGGCTCGACTAGCTTTATTACATTCTGATATAAACCCGGTAAGTAAATGTGATATCGGCAAAAACGAAAATAGAAACGTCAATATTACCTCTAGAAAAACATAAGTATTCATATAAACAACACATTGTAAACCGTAGCGCGTATCAGAAGGGATGAAAAATCAAATTATAACCGGATTGAATAATAACGACGCGGGGGATGTTTCGGAAAAATTGTTGCTTTGCCATTGGAGGATTTTTCCCGCGAGCGAATGCCAAAATTATTTTCGGCGTTTTATCTGCCATCAGCAGCAGAAGCACCTGGATAGAGTTATCCAATTTATTTTACGCGACACGCCCCGCCACACGACCCTTTTCGCGAAGATGCATCTAATGAATCTGATTGTGTGAGCTTAAAAAAAAAATTCCGCTCCCTGATCCTATGCGATCAATCGCGCCGATTACATTTTCGGTAAATGACATGTCCGTGAGTTGGGGAGATCGCGGAGTGTACGACAAAGGGGACGGATCGGCTCGGCCGTGCTCGTAAAAGCGATTTACCGTCCGTTTCTGTCCCTGTGTTTGACATATGCATACAGATGCGCGTCATCGGCCAGCGCAGCGCGAGTGCGAGCGCAAAAGTGTATACGCGCGATATGTCGATCGAAGCTGCGTACCGGCCGCATTACGCGCGCATCGGTACATACACGGCTACGTCGTGGCCAGAAACCCGTTTAGCACGGTTAATAAAACAAGTAATAATAGTCTCGGCACATCCAATGTTTGTCCGACCGTGCGGACGAGCGTAAAACTGCGAGGCGCCGTAAAAAAGAGATCACTGCATTTATGTTTACGCAGTATTATTGATAGATAATTGTTTATTCTCTGCTAAATATTACGTAATATTTTTTTGTTCGTTTCGCGTAATGCACGCGTGTTTATCGATTTTAACACATCGAATATTCTCGCGCACGACGCGTGCGACTTGCAAATTATAGCTTAATGAGGAAAACATTGATGATACGACAGTGAGCGAAATAAATAATAAGTAATAAAAGAAGATCGCATGCTAAATGCATATTGCAGTGGATTGCCACGGGATTTCTTCGCTCTCCGAGGATAACTTATTAATAATCCTAATTTGTAATACCGTCAATTAGTAAATACGTGTTTTACCTGAATAAATGAAACGCGTTTGAATTCTGCATAATACACGTGACAAATTCATGGTACACGCGTATGTATGTACGTAAAATACGCGATACATACCGCGGTAACGACAATCGCTAATAAGCCGTTCCGCGGACGATTTAAATCTCTCAATACTCGCAGAAGCATAGACAGTATCGCAAATGTTGTTGCGCGAGCGCTTAGAGATAACTCGATAAACAGGTTTGCGGACGGCTGTGCAGATCGTTAAGGAGCCATTGAAATGTATATCGCATTGTTATCCGTCACGCTGGGTATTACCAGCGGCCGTTCGCCCACACCTGTGGAATTTCATTTTTAACCCAATGGAGACGCGCTCGCGAGAAAATCTACGCGTTTATCCGCAAAATGTACAGTTAAATAAACTGTTAATTACGTTTCGTTGACGTGGCGCGCTCGGTGAAATCGAAACGTTCGTTCTATTTTATAATTCTTTATTTATAGATAATAAACTTTAATTTTTATTTTACTTAATTATTTCAACATTTTTGTTTACTCGTTACTGGCCTTAATATTTGTTTTTTATTGCATGTACGAGTTTGTCAGTTATACTATTATCTTTTTTAACAAAATATTATTTTAAATAAGTTCTATTATTGGAAAATGCATTAAAACATTACATTTAACAAGTTCCAAGTAAATAAAAATATAACTTTTTTATTTATAAAAAGTTTTACATTAATTTACATTAATTATAATTACAAAGTACATAATTACATATTGCGTCAGTAAATTAACATCTTTATAAATTATACATATTTTTGTATCACATCTTCACGTTTTTCATTATATATTCTTATTAAATATATTCATTCTATTATAGATATAATTCCGGTATTAATATCTTAAATTCTATAAATCAGAGAGTTTATATTATATTTAGTTGTAGAGAAAACGTTATTAAATCCGAAAAAGCGCGATTTCTAGCACTGATAAATTAGTGATAGCTCGGATATTGCATTACTTGTTATTGAATTTAAACGGAAATTGAATTGTTATTGAACTGAGATTTTAAAGTTAATCTGGGATTTTGGTTTTCATGATGAAATTTTGATCCCTCTGACGTCTACATGTTCTAATAAAATTCAGACCGTGCTATTAGCTGCCAAGAGCCACCGACGCGCTTGCGTTGATCCCCACTCCGGTAATAATTATTTTGCATTGTATGCATAATAAGCAATAGCAACAGCGGTCCCGCCATCGCGCAATTTGAACTACCGACATACACGTGACACACGTGTGTGTTTGTGCCCGCACAACGGACGTGGTTACACTCGAGAGTATGATTCATATGCCAATTATCATGCACACACTTAAGCGGGTTTTCGACGTACGCACGGATTTCAGGTTTATCTCTTTTCGATTATCTATATATTTCTTCCCTCACACACTCGCGCAGCGTTTCTCTTTCTATAATAATAACTCCATTATTTATACGGTTATTTGAAGTTTAACTAAAATTGTAAAATTTTATGGATTATCTACACGACAGATATTCGATTTAATATGCAGAGAACATTTTATCGAGATTTTCCTCCATTTCGCGTATTACCTCTTTTTATATTTTAAACTCGATTTTAAAATATTATTAGAGAAGATTAAAATAATATGATGTTTCTGAAAAGATGAGATATCTCAAAAAAGGAGAGATGGATATATATATATTCCAGTATATTTATTTATTGGAATTGGCGCCTGACGCAGTGTGACGCATACACAATGACGAGAATTTCACGGAAAACGGCTAACACAAATAACTACGTAAATGTGATTGTACACGCCAAAATATTGGAATCTCCACTGTCGATATGGCATTTATTTTTAAGTACTACAGAGATCCGAGGAAAGTCACCGAGAAATATTGCCGTCGAGATATCTGGTGATTTCGCTATTACGCTAGCTGTGCGGATTTTATGGATAATGCATGAGCGCGCGAGATCAAAGTTCGCTTCCTCGCGCGTATTTATTAGCTGTTCGCAATTTTTCTCAGACTCGTGTTTAATCATTTAATATATATAATTTCGATCTTATAAAAATGTTTAATAATACAGTAATGTTTATTATTATATTACTATTATATGATCTGAAGCACAAATAAAACAAAGAGAGAAAAAGAGAGAAAAGTTTTTAGTTCCAAAGAGTCTGTATTCTCCACAATATTGATTCGTTTTATAAGAACACCTGCGGAATTTAAAAAGGATTTGCAGAGTATTTTGCCGCAGCTGCCATGACGGAATTTAAATACCAAGAATCTAAAAGGCGCCGCGAAAACACGACACTCCGAAGTGATCAGCTGAGTAGCTTTATAAGAACAAAGAGTGAAAATTTTTAAAAGTAATTTGTAATCCTTATCCTATAAGAAAAGTTTACAAGTACACAATTGAAAAGTTTTAAGTAATTTGGAACCTTAGCTATCTCGACGCGATATCCGTACACTGAGAAAAATATCCGACAGTTCTGATCGGAAAAAACCGTTCGAACATCTTATCCGATCGATTTTGAACGGATCTAAGACTATCCGATGAAGTGATGGATGCTTTTATCCGATGAAATGTAGTGGCCGATGAAATATGAACGGATAATGAGCCGCAAGTTATTTATCCGTTCAAATTGACATACAATATGATCGGACATTGCATTTGATCGGATAAAAATTGTATATTTTATCCGATCAAAGTATTCACTTAATCGAAAAAAAAAACCGATCAAAGATGTCCGATCAGAAAAAATCCGATCTAATAATATCCGATCTAATGTAGTACTATATCCGATTAAAACATGTCGGAAATATTATGCGCATGCGCATTTGATAGTTGCGCTTGTGCCGAAACGTACATACACGAGCTTTGTTGTCTCGTGTCTCGGTCAGTCTCGGTCCTCGTGTATGTATCGTGCCTCGTGTATTATCATGTGCTTCCGTGCATCGAAAATGAACACATTAATTGTAAGATCTGTTCTTAAAGAACTTAATGTCGAACAAGAAGTGATTAAAATTCTCATTGATTAAGTTAGGTTCAATCAGAAAATATCCGATCTAAAGTATCCGTTTGTTATTCACCAAGAAGAATTTTAATCACTTCTTGTTCGACATTAAGTTCTTCAAGAACAGATCTTAATGTGTTCAACTTTGATGTACAGAGGCACGTAATACACGAGGCACGATATACGAGGAACGAGACACGAGACATCTTTGATCGGATATAATGTAATTGGACTTTCCGTTCAAAAAGTAACGAACGGATATTTTAGATCGGATATTTTCTGATCGGTTTTTTTTCCGATTAAAGTGATCGGTAATATCCGTTTGTTACCTTTTGAACGGATTTTCCGATCAATTATGATCGGACTTTTCTCTCAGTGTAATAGATACTGTAACTTTTAATTAGTTGATCACGTGGAGTTAGGTTTGTGAAGTTGGCATCCCGAAATGCGATTTTTATAAAATTAATGTGCATTTGGTTATCTATAATTTGTCCATTAATAATCATTTTTTATCCACTTTGCAAGAAAAAATAAAAAAAAGAATTCATCTGCATCCTTAAGTGCGTTTTTTTATTATATTTATGCATTCCGATTGCCCAACAATTATTCATTTTTATGCAAAACAATTATTTATAGACAAATGTAGATAAATTGTAACAATCCAATGATATATCAATTTTACCCAAAAATTTGCATTTTGAGATGTCAACTTTACAAACTTCGGATCATAGTCATTCATTCATACGTCGATCAAAGAATATGACAAGTAAGATAAAGCTGTAAATACATAATATCTTTTTATTATATGAAATTGAATTAAAAGTTCAATTATTATATTCTAATATAGCGGCACAGTAAATAACACAGTAAAAAAACTGTAATTTGGTGAACAACAATGTCACGCGACTAATTGTGCTACACAGTCTCCACTAAAAGTTAAATGATGAGCAAAATTCGGGATTTATTCGCGATGCGGCCGCACGCTTCGTCACGCGTGACGCGATAAATCGCAGCCGTCGTTCGTGCGGCTATCGTCCTCAAATATCGGACGTATGACGCCGGAAAATAAATCGAGACGGATCTGATTTTTTTTTCCCTGCAGTATCCAACGTTTATTTCGGAGATTTTACGGGAATTCCGCGGACCGAATCATTTTGCCCTGGAAGCTCCAGAAGAAGGCGACCGTCCGATCGGAGCATTGCAAAATTTTCACATAACCGAAACTCGCTTGCTGCTCCACTGTTCAATAAATTACGTGGGGTACATTCGCGCGATTGACGGCTGTAGATTTATCGCAACGATAACTTTCGCGATAGTCGCCACATGGAAGGAAGAAATTAACCGGATGCTTCATAGCATTCTGAGAACACTTACGAGTTGAAGATAAATATAGGAATTGTGTTTTTTACCAAGTTCTGCTCCCTGATGTCAGGTTTCTGACGCAAGACGTGCAAGTCTACGAAACGCAAAGAGTCGTGTAGAAACCATAGAAATGGGCACTCAGGATATCTTTTATGAACATAAATAATGAAAAGATAATTCATAATACATGCAGTACACAATAAACGAAAGTGAGCGAGCCTAACCAAAATCAAAGACATTTATCTCTCCGACGATAATTATCTCTCAAGGCTGTTTTTTTTTCAATCTATATCAGTCTTATCATCTGTTTCTTCAGTTTAACGTCCTCTAAATCTTGCACATTTGTCTTTAATATTTTATATATCGCAATCTCTACATCTTGAAATGTTAATATTACAGCGATGTTATTAATTCCAGGTCTATAAGAGCTAAAGCAGCTGTATAAAAAGATGATTGGAAAATTACATGTATTACAAATACTCGAAATTAATTGTTTTTAACACCTAATTCGAAAAATGAAACTGCAGACTCGTACGCAATTATACTCGTTTAATTAAATCTACGCGACCGCTAATCACCGCTTGGTTTTAATGGGCGTTCACCGCTATAAAAAAGCCGCTTAGAAATGCAGAATCGAGCCGCACGCGCGATCGACTCGCATTTTTACCGCTCGCATGAGAAATTCGTCAAGTATTAAGTAGAAGTTCGCGGAAACGCCCTGTAGGAAAGTAAAGTGCTCCATTGTTTTACACAAAATCACCTCGTTGAGCGAAACACAGCGTCGATTTCTCGCCTATTTGTCCATATTAATGGGAATATCGCGTTCGTGTTTTCACTCGAGTTCGTGCAGCTCGTGCTCGATGTAGCAACTAGAAAGATCATTGTAATGCAGCATGCGCCATGTGTGTACGTATGTAAATGTGTATGTGTTTGATATAATAATTAATAAATTTTATTAACTTTTAGAAATCCCATTACGATTGATTCCGCCGGTGGATCGCGCGCTCGGCGAAATCCAAATAGAAGCGTTTATTCGAAATAAACGAGTCGCTGCCGCTTTTATTGGATCTCCGCGGAGAAATCTATCGCTATCTGGAAATACATCCTGAGTAGTTAATCGCTCATAATCCACTTTGGCGTGATCTATGCCGCTTGGTCGTCGGTAGATAATGCCGCTGTTTAGAACGCTGTCGTGCCGACCATCGCACGGATGGCAAACTCGGCTACAGTTTTGTCGCTATCGATTCGCACGATTCACGCCGGCTTTACTGGGACGGCACACGGATTTCGCGACCTGACACACACGAGCCGTAATTGCTCGGAGAGGTCTTTGTAATTTTTCTTTTTTTATCCGTTTTAAGTAAGAAATTTATCGAACTGTCGACGAAACGCGCGGAAACAATTAGGTTTCAAATTATAGAAATAATTAGATATGCGAGATTAATTAAATTAAATACGCGAATTAAATGGCGAAGATCGGTAAATTTGGACTTAATTCTATCCAAAAGGAATCCTCGAGAAGACTAAAGATTGCCGCGCTTGAAATAAGAAGCCGGCTAAATTCGTGCGCGCGACTTGAAAACCACTGGGAATTACGTACACAGCTCCGCGCGTAACGCACATGCGCGCCCGTACACGTCGCGCAAATTTACGGAGGAAGCCGCACGTTCTTAAGCTTCTAATTAAAAGCCACGATGCCTGGCTTTAATTTGGCGTGCCTCCATTCACGATTTCTCGCGATAAGTAAACCGGAGCATAGCTCGCGCGCACTCGCGTTGGTATTTCGAAAACTAATCTCGCTTAACAATTTCACGATTCACATTAACGAAAATTTCATTTCTCGTTTAACGCTTCTATCCATCATAATCATGCCACTGCGAACAAACAGCACCGTGTTAAAATATCTTCTCTCTCTCTCTCTCTCTTTCTACCTTTTTTTTTTCAAATTTACTCGGTTCGTGGGTACACAAATGTGCACTTTCAGTTTCTATTTGTTTTCTCAACTTTCGTTAAGTGTTTTATGCCTGTCGACCTGAAGTACACGCGTGTGTACCTTTCGGCTTTCCATTTCCGCCCAGGGCGCGCGGACGGTGCCGCGGCACTTAACTCCTGGAAGAAGGAAATTTATTAAAATTAAAGATTCGAGTCGTTTACTTTCCGACGGTTTTAACAAACGGATTCTTGCCAAAGACTCGAAGCGCATCTCTCTCTGTTTTTTTTTTTTTTTACATAACCACGATTTAACCTAGAGTAAGATTAAGAAGGTTCTCAAGGACTCATTACTCTTGCTTTTATAATCGCACGCTGATCGTGATCGATTCGAAACATCTTTCATCCCCGATGACACATTGAGCGTCTTTCGCTGATTAATTATGTGGAGACGTTTCCGCAGCGTTTGTTCCGCCGGAGTGATTTATCGCTCGGTGTTAAATGATGAGCGGGGGTCATGCTAAATATCGAGGTTTCATCGGCCGCGTATTTTAAACGAAACAACATTGCGAGTGACATTAAACGCCGGCCAGATCGATACCTGCATCGCAGTCTCCACACGCTTCCACGTCGTAAAATAAATCCGAGAATGAAGTGGCTGCTGCATACAAGTTGGATATTATATAATTAAGATTTGGTCATGTGTCGAGAAATTAATTAGAGCTGTCGCTCTTTGTCCTCTTATTCGAGCTTCCGTCGAGCTTTTATTCTCCCGTATATTCTCTCTCTCTCAGCGCTTGCAACGTGATTACATGATCGCGAGAGAAATTATAATAACAAATATGTAATAAACAGAAATATATCTTTTTCCAAAAAGTATATTTTACCTTTGAAATGATATTTTTGCAAATATTTTCGAAGGATGAAAAATGAAAAATCGAGGGATTGAGAACTCGTAAGTTTAAAAAATTTCTCACAACACACAGTGCATTTCGAGCGTGACCAATTTTGCTCTGCAAACACCACTTTCCGGATGTGCCCCGTTATTACGCGTCTTTCTACGCGCTTGAAGAAATCGGGGCACAAAAGAAACACGCGTATATGCCACGGGTTCCGCGTTTCGCCAATTTATATAGCGACAGCTTGAGGACGAGCCTCGGCTCGATCATCCTTACGCGACACCCGGTAGGTTGAACGCATCACACACTATCAGACGTAATACAGTCGAGTGCAGCGCGGACTGCGGTTGAGGGGAACCGCCACAGGCGGTGGGGATCGTAGAAGACGTTACGGGGAAGAGCATGCGGGGCATCTGTTTTGTATGTGCAGCGTGAATTTGAACACGTGTTTCATTTAAATATTTCTACCTGAAACTCTTATACACATATCGCCAATTTGCACGAGTAAGACGCTACCTGCTTGTATGTACGTGTGTGTGTGTGTGTGTGTGTGTCGGTCTCCAGTTCCAATGACACCTAAAAACTAACACTGCCCGAAGAATTTTTATACGAGCTTGCGATCGGAGAATGAATGGTATATACAATCGCCTTCGTGGAAAAACGGGTCACCGGTTGTACCGATCCTACGCGCGTGACTTTTCGTTTCGTTTTGCAGGAATCTGATGTCACTCTCGGCTAACGGTTAAGAGAACTCGGCAGAGAAATAAAACGCAGCACTTACTTTTCGAGATCTATAAACGCGACGGATACGTACAATAGTATTGTCGACCTGTATTCGCGAGTCACTTTTTCTATTATGCCGCACGTGCTTTATTTCGCTTTATTTTATCTTGTCACAATTTTGACAAATGACAGAGAACAAACGTTACAGCACGGTTTCTACACATAGATAGAATATATGTATATAGCATGTTATAACGCTTGTAGGAAAGATAATAAATTCAATAACTGTTAATGGAATTTCAGTTGCACTATTAAATTCGTAATGTCAAATACATATCTCAATATGTCGTTAATTTAACTGAAACAATGGAGTTGAATAACAACATTTTAACTACGTGTTTTGTATTAAAATAATAATTTCGATACACATAGTAGTTAAAAATAACAAAATATTATTTACTTTTATTTAATTCAAGCAATTGGTTGAAATTTGATCCTTTTAATATTTAACAGTGTGCTTCTAAATATTCCGAGATAAAATAATTATTTAAAATCTCCACATTTTTCTCAAAACTTATTTATTTTTAAATAAATTTATAATAAATTATTAAAAGAATGAATGTGTATATACAATATAATTAGTTTTAATATAAATCGATTTTTTGAAAGGCATTTAAAATATTTTTAATAAAAAATAATAAATACTTTAGATAAAAACAGTATTAAAATGTACAACCCTGTAATGTAAAAGTGACTTTAAAAGCATTTTTGCGGTAGATAAAATATTGTTTACTCTGTCACGGAAATTAATTCCGCGTCTGCGATGCATCTGATATCATCGTCATGACTGGTACATAAGAGAGTTGAATTGGAACTGTGCCAGCTGCTGGCGGGTCCCGGATTCGTTCCGTCGAATAAAATAGGTATGAATGAGCGATGAATTTAAAGAGCGGACGGCGCGGAAATCGTCGACTCCGTGGCAGCGAAAAAAAGATTTTTTTACGAGCGTCCTGTCGTCGTTGTTGTTGTTGTTGCTGCCTCGTTTCGTTAGCCTTGAATGGAAGTCGCCCAACGTGACTAACACGAGACCATTGTGCTCGAATTTTCGATCCGTTGTGTAAAAGTTTATCCATTTATGTGTCGTTGAACAATGAAGATATGAACCAATATGGTTACTTCACATCAAACAATGTTTAAATCTTGTAAAACAAATCTTGTCCCCGTTGGAAAATTTTTCAAACAATTTTTTTCCTTTGTCTTTTCTTTTGCATCTACAAGTTTCATCTGAAGCTGTTGTACTTGACGATACAAAAAAGGATAAATCATAAATCAATTCGTGCGCGTGAATAATTTCTACGCAAATTGCCGTCTCGGCTTTCTACGTTTTTTCATTGATTTTTATCGATTTATCGTTGACAATGACAACTGACGTGAAATAATAGACGTTGGCTTTCTCTCCTCCCTCTTCCTCTTCCCGTATATGTCGACGTCGCATCGTGACGTCCCGATGCACATGCCTGTTCACGCATATCTTAGACGGAGAGAAGAAAAGAGAGAAAGAGATACTGCAACTGCGAAGAAGATGAAACTGTTGAAAAAAATACACGACCATATGCCAATGCATACGATCAGAAAGACGCGTGGTAGAAAGAAAGAGAGAGAAAATGTACAAGCGAATGTATCCGGTCGTTGCCACGACTAGCGCTCGTTCGTTTGATTTGTCTCCCTCCTTTTCGCCCTATTCTCTCTCTCTCTCTCTCTCTCTCTCTCTCTCTCTCTCACAAGCATTAGGAGATATCCACACGATAAAACACACAGATGCATATTTATATCTCGGGGCTTTGAATTTTGCTAATTTTCTTTACATACATTATTTAAATACAATTATTAAATATTTCTGATCATTCAATATTTTATTATTAGATTAAATGGATATACCATATACAGATAATTATTATTTGTATAAATGTCTGTTATTTTAGGAATGGAAATTTTACAATATATACGATTTTATTTTCTGGAAAATAGAACGAATCAAAAGATTTATGATATTTTTTTTCCTCCGGGGGATGTAAATTCAACGTAAAACTCGGGCTGATACATTTCAATTTCTAATTTATTTTTAATTAAACGTTATTACACGGTTATTGTTCAAAAGAATATTTTTCATATGTTTATTACAGAGAGTCCTTTGTTATTTTATAATAATGTTATTTTACATCTTAGTAAAACATTTAATTCATTATTCGCAATGCTTAAACTGAATAATTAATATCTGTCGCTTTGTGACGATGCATTGATGTAATTAATAAACGCAACGGACCATGGAGTTGTTTATCATGCAATATTATTTGGCTTCCGATACGAGAAAATATCGTATGCACAAAATTTTCACCGCATAATAATGCTTTATTTTGCAAAAAAACAAATTACATATAGATTGGTTTAAAATTACTGTGTAATTTAATAACTACAGCGCTGGTTCGGAATAAAATTGTCATTATTTAAAATTCACTAACTTTTGAAAGAAATATTTTGAAAATTATGTCGAATAAAAGTATGGAAATTGAAAAATAATAATTTAGCAATGATTATTAAATGAATTTTAACTTGTGATATTGGTTATAATACAAATATATGTTTTCGTATATAATAATGCTTTACAAACAATTTTATATTCAAAATTAGGAAAAATGAAAAAGTTTTATATTATGGCAAATACGACCGAATAATTTTAATACAAGAGATTAAATTTGTTCCTTCATGCATCACGCTTTCTCGCTCGCAATTTCGTTTGCAATTTCGCTATTTTCTTTCTGTCTTGATCCACGAAAAAAAGAGCGAGAGACAAATATTTGTTGAAAATACTTCAAACTTAATTGTATGTATTTCGGCATTTGCATTTGCATTCCGCGCGAAGAAACGGATTCACGATATATTATTACAGAATGCTGCTTTGTATCGCCGTGATATTAAATTTCTATTGTAAACCAAAACGTTTGCGTAGAATATCGACGGCGATATTCCATATCCCGAGATATTCTACACTTGCATAAACACTGTCGAATGTTATTATGCGTCACATTCGCTCTGCACGCGCTCTCTCTTTCTCGCTACCATCCATCATTATCTCCGCGATAAAAGCTTTTAGTTATCCTGCATTGACCCAAATAATCAGCAGATACAAATTAGTTTATCCACAATGACTGATAATGCCGAGTGAATATCTTCCGTCCCGCCTCCCGTCTGTCGGCTGCAGATTTCATTTGACCAGAATATTGGGCATTTTTTACATTATAAGCGAATTCATGAGATCATGCCGTCCTATTTCCCATTAATCACAGATTTGAGTCCCATTAGAGTATATGAAGATATACACTGTTTAATTAAATCTCTAATAATAACAACCTTCAAACTTAACTTGTTTGTTTTAAACAGTAATATCATTTTCGATATAAGATATTTAAACTGAGAATCACTACAAAAGAAATTTGCTTTAATTTATTACATTATAACAATCTGTTAACTATATATGAATACCACTATATATGAATACCACGTTCCAAATTAAAGGAAAAGGGAACAATGTGATCACATGCATCACGGCGGCGTGATTTTCATCGCCGCTACCGAAACGTATCCAGATGTGCAGCTTCTATCACCTAGACAAATATATAACTCCCTCTTTCTTCTGCACGATCTCAAAGTTCCTCGGTGTCTTGATCTACTCCAGTCTTTCATGTCTTGGTATCGTCGTCGTCGTCGTTGCTTTTCGCCACTGCTGCCTCTTCGTCGGAGGACAATATTTTATCGGTTCTTCTAACATGTTACTATAGCAACCTCTCTTGGCGACTCCCGAGTTCCCAAAAGCTCGGACTCCAGCTCCTTTTTTATCTACGAAACCCATATTCCGACCGACTTCTTTCGACCATTATGCAGCGATTTGTCCCTATCGCCGGTGTTCGACAAAATTTGTACGAAGCACCGGAGACTGAGTGTTTTCGGAGTACGGGCGTGATCTTGAAAGAATCATCACTGATCCCGAAGCGTTTTGTCGAGTCTCGAGCGTTTTAAACCGACGGGTACATATTTACCGAGAGAATTGCTCGTTAAGAAAACTTTCACTTAATTCTTTCGATTTCTCAGCAACGTTCCTTTCAATCTTTTTGACATGCGCAGCGAGAAGGCAAACTGAAGAAAGAAAATATACGTTATTTTTGCAGTATACTAAAAACTCGGAATAAAACGTATTCTGCCCGATGCAGAATTCTCTCGATTATTTCTGGCGTATCTTTCATGCATTTCTGGCGTATCTTGTTTTGCAAAACAACATCAAGCGTATTAAGAAATGCATAGATTTATTATCCAAATTATTGTTTCTCGTGACATTGCGAACGGCTTTACTCTCTTATTTCCATCGCATTTTATTTCTATTAAATCGGAGCACTCGCATTCAACGTGCAACGTACAAACGAATGAATGCCACACGTATTTCATTTATGCCCGCGAAGCGACGTAAAAAGAGAGAATGAAGTCGAGCCGTAGAGGAAGCGGGAAGATGGGTAAAGATTCCCGCATCGATTTGACATACGTCGTATAACCGTTGTATTAAGCATTGAACAGTTATCAGTACGCGCATACGCGCGCGGCCGAATGCTAAATTATTCACGAGTTATAAATTTGTTGTTGATAAATTTCATATTAATATGTATATCAGCGAGAGAGCGGATATCGTGCGCATAAATTATTTATGCGTGTTACGCGCGTTATGTGACCATTAATGCTCTCGTTGCAATTGGCCGCATAAAATAAACGCATTATCCGCGATCAACGTTATATCAATACATGCGCGTGTGATTTCATTCGGGCCTCTACCGATCCCTGCCCGCCATTACGTCCGAAATCGGCGTTCGGAGTCGAAAGTCGCTTCAAATCACCGTGCGCTTCTTTGAGGCTTACGGTTTACCTTTCGAAGGAACGCGGAGACAATATCGACGTTCCTTGCGGACTTATCGGAAATCATAGTTTACGACCGAAATCGGTCGGCAGCGTTGTATTTGCACTCGTTCGTCCAAGCTTTTCTGACTTTTCATTCTCTTACCCCAGCTAGCAGACACACGAATGTCTGTAGCCACAATACCTCCTAGATATTATTTTGTCCAGGTCAAATCAAGTTAAACCGAACCTCGTGCCGTCATAATGAGGAACATTCCGCTAATCTGCTGGCGCCGCTAATGACAAGTTTTCCGCTTTCTATATGTACGATGTAATTGAATTCCATATAATGAGGGTCGTTACGCGTTTAACGTCGTATTCCATTGAATTGGGGGATTCGCGTTTTATCTGATAACACTAGGTTAGCAGATGCAGATTGACTGGAAGTTCAGGAGGCGAGATCCCTCTCTCAAGATCCTGCAGAAATTACTTTTTCTCATGTTTCGATTGAATTTTCCCCCTCCTCCCTGATAATTAATAGACTATCCTTGATTCGTTCCGATCCTCAGTCGGAACATCATAAATTTCTTCTTGCTATTCAATCCTCGCGATCGGACATCGTAAATTTCTTCCTGCCGCGGAAATGTCACGACACATTTCCTAATGTGATCTCGCTGCTTTTTAAGCTTCTTAGTAATTTATATCACATAATTTGTTTATCTCCCAACCGTATATTTCATGTCGTTCAAGCCTCATTTAGCGCGGATCTAATAGAGAATGGAGTTTGAAGGGAAAGGAACGAGAAACTCAAACTAGCTTTTTCAAATACACTCGATTGAATAACTTGAAACTTCTTGGAATCATTTCTCACTTGTTATGGCTTTCGTGAGTTCATTGCGAGTTTCTTCATTGCGAGGCTGCGTTCTACAGTCAGTGCTGGGGGAATAAGAGAACTATCTGTTAGAGTGTCATCTCTCTCGATTATGTTTAAATCAATCGCAGACATCGTCGAACAGAGAATCTCTTCAAGAAGCCATACCAAGCGTGCTGCCAGCGATTGATCGTTCATGTTTCAAGATTACCGATTACCGACATCCCAATTAATCCACGACGAGTCTGCGAAAATGAGATCCAACGGACGGCCGCGCATCCGATCGCATCAGATCCGCGATTCTGGGATCTCGCGTCGGACATCGCGAAGACGTGCCGGGCTGCTCGCGTCGCCCGATGGGCCGATCATGCGATTCCGCGTCACGTGCGGCACGCGCGACAGATTATCCCCCCCCCCCTCTCTTCACCTCTTTTTCCTCTCTCTTTTTCTCGCGCGGAAAAAGCGGAGCTCTTTTCCGCCTCGTGTAATCGGGGTTTTACGCACGCCGGTTATTCATATGTTCCGCGCGTGTACGTACGAGCGTTCGCGCATTCCCGCGATCGTCATTCATACACAGCGAAAGAGGTATAAATACTACGCGCGTTCGCGCGCACGCGTACGTACGCACATGTAGGCGCGCGCCACAGGAACGGGACACGTAACGACCCCGTAAATTCCCAGCCCTCCCACCGCACTCATCCCCGCCACCCGTCATAGCTTTGTTGCCACTCGAGGGGCTTTTATTTATTTACGGAATACATCCCGAGATTCAATTTGGTACATGTGCATGCTCGCTCCGCTAGTTGCCCGTTTGTTTGTCCATTTTATTCGTCATTCTCTTTTCCGCGATTTTTTTATATTTTTCTTCCCTCTTCTTTCCTTTTATTAATAATATTCGCAACGACGATCATGAAATATCTTCTTGAATCAGCGAAATTCCTCGCTCTGTTTTTCATTCGCTACCCGTTACGGTCGTAAAATAAAGAAGTCTCACGGAGAAAATCCAATGCGAGTGTACTACGAAAATTATAATACGACAGTAAATTGTACATAAAACATAAAAATTATGACGGAAAATTGTATATAAATGGTTAAGCACTTTGGACAGCTAGAAAGTTTCTAACAATAAACTTTATATTTTTTTTTATTCAGATGAAACATCCTTTATTAAAACATTTCTCATTAACGTTAGATATTTATTTTAATCACGAGTTAAACAGTTTTGATATTAACCATTAATAATTTCTCTTAATTTTCAGGAAATGCGATTTCTTACGCTTTCTCTCCTAATAAATCTTCTAATGTCTAACCATACTTCACTTTGTAAATTCGATGGAACGCTTGGTCATTATAAGTTAACGACTAACTAACAATAAGTAGTAAAGAAAGATGGAGTATTTATTTTGTGGATGATCTTCGAACTCGATTGAATGTCACATCCTCGTACAAGCTTTTCACATCGAGATAGATTTCTCCGTTTTCTTACTACGGGTCTCATCCCCCTTCTGATCCTCGCTTTCTCATCCTCGTAACTCCAACGGCAGCTTCTCTTTTTGTGGTTCCACGCTTGTACGACTTCGTCGAATTTCCGTTCCCACCATCGTTTTGTGCTTAGTCTCCACTAATACGATTCTATCTTTTCTTTCTCTACGTACGATGAGAATTCTTCCACTTGGAGAGTCTCCAATTTTGACACGGATATAAGAGGATCGTTACAAGTATGCGGCATTTATCGAGCATGCGTTTATATACACATCGCGCACGTTTAGACGTTAATCACCTTGTCTCGAAATTTCTCATTCTCAACGTACGAGTAGAAATTGTATTGCGATTATCTTGACTGACTTGATCAGAATTAATTTCTCCGATAGATACGACGAACGTGTTGCCTTCGGGCTAATGCGAGTAATATACTCTATCGATTTCTCCCCTTTGTTTCATCCGCGATGCAGTGCGTGTATTAATGCGCGAGTGGATAGAAAGGGAACAGATAAAGGGTACGCGCGGCCTTCGGGAAATGCGGAAAATAGGATAGAGCAATTTGCGAGTGAAATGTAATTTCAGAATGATTTCTCCAGGGCGGCGCGCAGAACAAAATTATAGACGAATTACGACGACACGTATAGTAATATATATATTTTTTTTCTCCGTTGCGCGCTTTTCCGTTATCGCACTTATGCGCCGGATCCTTTTTATCCGGAAGTCTGGTTTATGTAAACGTTCGGTTACTCGGAGCACTCGCGACAGGTGCGGATAATTGTGTAACGTTGCAGTCAATGGGCGTTTCCACGGGGAGAGAGAATACCCCCTTCTCGCGTAAGACTTATTTTTGTAACGTTAGATGAGGAAGAATGCCGCTGCACGATAAAAGAAGCTATACACACGTGGTTTCCATGCACCTAAGTGCGTTTCATACTTCCCTGGATATTACACAATATTATTTTTATAAATCTAAGCTCACTTTTTATTCGTTTCGAGGGGATTTGGGACGTGATGCAAGCATTATCAGTATTTATTCCAACTTTCTTTGGCTGAGCCGAGCGGGAGGGTTGGTCAGAATTTGTTTAATGAGCTGCATTCGGTAATCAAGAATATTATAAATTCACGTTGCCGACGTTGTTGTTAAACAACGTAACTTAACTAACAAGCTTTTCGTAGTTTTATATTATATCTCGTTCGGAGTTGAAGATTATCTCTACTAAGGCGACGGATTAAAGACAACGCGCCCGAGCTCCATGAAGTTTTCCTACTATTCAAGATTATTTTCCGCCTAGTATTACGGCACGGTATCTAACGATGCAAACGCAAACTCGCAACGTAATTAAAGTTCGTTTCGCGTCGGCCGAATGTCCTTTTATATGCAAAGCAAGTCAATTAGAATATCAAACGTGACCTCAAACGGGGACACACGACGCCTGTAGTAGAATGGTACGGACACCCTCCGTCCCAGTCATCCCTCCCGCCCCCCCCCCCTTTTATGACCCGCCGTAATCATAGCTCTGTTTAAAGCGATTTTTAAATTTATTCGCGTTGATAGACAAAATGAATGGCGATGACGGCCGATGCATAAAACTGCAGGTGTCGGTCGGTAATTGACTTTGTTGCGTTTCGATACACTCGGTTTTCATTATGCAAACAGAGCAGAATTATGAATAAGAAAAATGTAAATTCATAGGCCATTGATTAAGGAAGTTCCCATCGCCATATCGGCAATTTTAGTATTCATCGTTGTTTTGAATTGCTTATGATATTGGCCGTATGACTACATCGCGTTATCAATTCCGGCGTTTCAACGTAAATGAGAAATTAATAATTGTTTCCTCTCTCTTGATATCAGTTTGATTATAGAGGAGGTAGAGAGAGAGAGAGAGAGAGAGAGAGAGAGAAAGAGAGAGAGCTTAATTTATCAGCCAAATAATTATTTTGTATTCATAACATTAATGGAAGTAACATTCTGATAAACAGTAGTTAATTAAATCATTGACAAAGCAATTGCAGTCGATAGATTAATAAATGAGATGTCAAATGATGGCAAAATTATTTGACAATTGTCGAAAATCGCGAAATCCCAATTCAACTTGAACCTAGGATACCACCGATCTACGGTATCATCAATCAAAGCGATTGATTGCGCGTTTAGCGGCCTAGATCGCGGCGTCACACTTAAAGTCGTTACAAAGTGCGCCGTGGTCGCACAATGGGGCGTAACGTCCGCGAAAGAGCCCGCGATACGGGGCGAAAAAAATGACGCGGTGGTGAGTCCTCTATCAGATCACGGGATAAAGTTAGTTTAACGCGGGAAATGAAATGTTGGAGTAGCGCGTGGTTTTACGCGTCGTCGCTTAAGCCGAGCACGTGCCGGTTCCACGCTGCAATTTGCATACTTTTATCCGGCGCGAAGTTTACGACACGCACGTACACGCGTGCCGGCCACCGCGTCGCTCGCCGGCGAGACTCAAACTGCTTTTCTCACGCCTGCTCGCGCACCGAAATTGATCCGAAATCGCGTGACACGCGGCTCACGAGGCTCACGTGGCTGAATCTCGGACCGGTAGACCGGGGTATATCACGGCGCGACACGATGTATAAATACGTGTTGCTTCCGCGCGATACTTACAATTAGCGGGCAGTCGGCGTCTTCCGGCCGTTGGAATCAATCCATTAGCCCGACGTAGAGATAATTTCCATTTCCGCTAATTATTTCGCTTGACAGATTTAAATGAAAAATCCGCGACTCTATATCCGTGGCACGTGCCGCGGAGAGAGAAGTACTCTTCGTAATTAAACTTGTCAAACGCTAACTCGATCTCGGAGCGAGTTTCCAGTTTGTTCGCGCGGAATAAATAACGACGCGCGCACGGAGACGGCGCGCTGATTTATACGATTTGATATTTGATATATATACGCGAGCGTTTTATACGAGGGAGCGTTATTAATACTATTCCCATATTATTGAACGATCGTCGAAAAGCAAAATTTCCTCATTTGTTCCCGACAGTGCTCGACATACTAACGTTACCTACACCATCACACATCAAAGCCGCGATGCCGACTGTCCGGGGCTCTGTTCGCATTAATTATTGCTATTGTGACTAATAACCTTTCGTTAATCTCGCGTTAATTAGCAGCCGCACAGCCCCCAATCTGTCTCTGGCTCGTTCGAGCCAAACGTGATTTCGTGCGGCATAAATGCCGTTGACAATGCGCGTAGAGTGCGTAATTTTGTGTAATTACACGTTATCGCTGGGAACACGAAATCGAGACAATTCGTGTGGAAGTATTCATAAATGTTCATATGCCATATATTTGAGAGCCTCTGTCCGCGATCGATCGGTACATAAAAAAAAACAAAGTATTTCTATGGGCAAACAACTTTGGCAAGGTTTAATTTTGGAACAAACGCTGAGTGAGAAATTATTCACTGTTGGATACCGATAACAATTATTGCGCTCAAAAATGGATTTTAAAGAGACGAATATTGCGATAATGAATAAAATTCAGATACTTGAATAAATGAGAATTTCACCAACATTTAGTCGCAAATCAGAATTCGCGTTATATCTTTTTGCATTTGATGAGAAAATTTAATTAATCGCGATACTGCGATCCAATTATATAATAAAAATAAACTTTACCTATACATGAAGAACGAGAGTGTAAGTTAAGCAAATTGTGAATTAAGCGATGTGTTTTTAAAAACGCGGAATAAATAAAGGCGAGTATATTGACAGAATATCAATATCGAGAAAACAGTCAACTTGTTTGAAAAACAAGAAGATTATTGATTCTTATACACTCAATTCAGGTCCCTGTATGTGCCGGAGACAGTCGGACACAAGTTTTAAGAGAAGGTGATGTGCTTCGAGAAATGGGGAGAAGGTGGAAAGAAGTTGCAGTAAAATAAATTATGCAAAATACTTTCCTTCCTCGGAATATGAAATCGTGGCAGCGAGTTCGCTTTACACGAGGCGGAAGCTGAATTTACTTTCCCACTGCAAATTATATAGTTCGCGTAAAAAGATTACTTCATTCTGTTTAATGAATATTTCACTAAACTAAGTAAATTGCAGCGAAGCTACGACAAACACGCATTAGTGCTATTATTTTGTTTTATTTATTTTATTTCGGATTATTTATTATTAAATTTAATTCAGTAATGTTAAATCCGAAATATTCAGGCGAAATTTATTACTGAGAAAACATTTGAAATTAAATTTATATTTAAACGAAGAAACTAGATTTATATTTATTGGACAAGTCTAGATATTTTTCTTTTATTAATAGTGTATCGTTTATCATCTGATAATATCTAATATTGATGTGACAAACGTTCTCTCATAGAATATCAAAACATCTTTCTACAAATAAGATCTTAGCAATCAATGTATACGACAGATATGTTGGCAAAATATATATTTTTCATTGCATACGATATGTATTTTTACATTCCAAATATATATTTTATAAATATATATGCAATATATATGTAAAATATATATAACATGTACATATTCTTTCAATCGAGTTTTTAGAATATTTATAAGACTTTTATGACTACCTGCCTTCCCACATAAATTTTCTGTCGACTTACGGGAACGGAAGCATCAACGCGTCGTGACTCAACGAAGGAATCAGCGTGTGGAATTCTTTCAAACGTCATGCAGGAGCGTATGAACAACAGAAAAACATTATTAATTTTTTTTCAACAGAAAAGAGTGAGGCAGATGACAAACTGATTTTGATTAAATCAAATGTCAAAATAATAAATATAACAAAGCGGAGTCAAGTATTTTTCTACACATTTTTAAGTTTTTTTTAAGAAAGAGTTTTTAATGGGTACTTGACAATTATAGATGTTTGAATTTACGAGATAAAAAAGAAAGTTATATAAATCGTGCCATCGTTATAAAAAGTTTTTACTGTAGCATTTAAGTTGAAAATTGATCAGATATCAGATTTATTTTGCGTGAACTTTTGTATAAAAATACAAACTGATAATATGGATTATAAGTATCTTAAATTCTCTTTCTCCCCTTTCTCTCACTTCTTTGTAATTTTAGCTGAACTCAAAGCATTAGGAATGTCATGAATCATACGACGGATATACTTGGCCGTTGTGTGATTTCTTTACTCATTAATACGAAACGACGCTTGACCCCACGCGACATGAGACGCGAGATTTTTTAATCGAAAAACAGGAAATCGTCTTGTCTCCTCCCCTGATTGCAGCGAAATGAGTAAGGATCTTAGGATAATGAATGCCGGAAAAGAGAGATGTGGCAAGGGGAAATTCTCAGAATGAAACGAAGCGCGCCGTGTGGGTGGAGAAAATTGGCAATTAATAATGCCAACGGTTGGTCGCAAATTGGCTCTCACGAGGAAACGATATTCCTTGTTAGAGACGTATTCACTTCTATTATTATTTTCGCTAGTTACCTATAAAAGCCTATCGTGCCTTATTCGTGAGCGAAGGAACAGCTTATTTGTAAAGCATACTCGAAAACTCAAACTTCGCAATTAATAAGACTTAGAAATGTACGATTGCCGACCAAAGTTTGTATTTCAAAATGAGAATTAGCTCTCTCTCTCTTTCTCTCTCTCTCTCTGTCCATCTCTTTCTCCCCCTCTTTTCCCTTATTTTAACATTAGTGTTTGTATTTTACAGAGGAAAGTTTCATCGCTTTTAGAAAATTTATGAACTTTTCCCGCGTCTCTGTTCGCTTGCGTAAGCTCCTCTATGTGAAATCATGAATTGGGCATTGGGAGACTTTACGATTACTTCGACAAAACTATTCGAGCGGAATAGCAGTCGTAGTTTGAACTTTCGCTAAGTTCGACAATTATTTTTATACGTCGGACGCGTAGAAATCAATATGCCGGCGAAATGGCCGAGGGCGCGATGGTTGGCGACGATCGATACATCCTCCTCTTGTAATACTCATTTTTTTCCTTTGCCATTATCCTCATTCAGTTTCCGGGTTCTCGGAAATCTCGAATATCGTTGAGATGATCGTGTAACGAATCACGCTACTAAAGCTCTTACTAGCACAAGATATATGTTATATAATGAATATTCCTTCCAAGAGAGATATCCGTATATATGTATTATATAATACTGTAATAAGAAAATTTTTTTAGATTTTACAAGTCCAACATTTCTTCAAAGTAAAATAAATTTTCATGACTAATTTTCTCGAAAGCACATCCTTGTACGAAGAAAATTTGTGTTTTAATTTTCATTAATTTTTTTCTTTCCTTATAATTTAAATATGCATATAATATTACAATATTATATGCGTGTTTTGCGTCTATCTGACCCGTTATATCAGTCACATCACATGCCAAATAATTACTATTTACATTGTTTCTCAAAACGATAGAAGTATATCGCTTGAAAATGAGGAATCCTCATCTTATCCTCCCGCGAGAGATTTTTCGCCGCAAAGAGACTAGATACGGCTCGCAAACGAGCTGGAAAATACTGCTACTCGCCGCCTGAAACTCGTTACTGCCGAAGCAGAGTGGGTGGGGTACAATGCTGTCCTTGCAACGAGATACGTCGTTAAAACTGTTTAGTAGTCGCCGAGATAAATTATAAATTTCTCGTTACCCGCAAAGGTGTGCCGTAATATGATATTGCTCACCAAAATGTAATTCGGGAATACAGTTGAGCGGTGATAAGTATAACAAGGTATCAGGGGGACAGGGGGGGGGAGGGGAAAGGAAAGTACCTGTTACCCAGCGATAAAATTGTTAATGCAATTCGCAACAGAAAGCACCGTCACGTATTATATGTACATTGCTATTATTCGCTGATTAGAGCTTACCTTTGATTAATTAATGTGATTGCAAGGATACGTGCGTATTATACATTATAATCGCGGCGGTATATCGCATAAGGTAATATAATACAAGGTCAATAAATCGAGAGAAGCTAATCTCATTTTGCAATAAAGATAAAGGAATATTGTACGATATTTATCTTCCCATTGGTAAAATGGTAAAATGACACTGCTCATTTCGCCTTTCTGTGTGTGCGTGCGAAGATATTCCTGTAAAAATTCTTCCTCGATATTTTATATTCGCTGTTAATTTGAGATTGTTCGCTCTCGCGTTTGATCCACTGGTCGCGACGGAAGTCTTCGCGAATTCTCATCCATCAGTGATAAGAACTCTAAAGCGATATTGAAATTCCGTTCGGCTTCATAGTGTCATTTGCATACGTAGTGAGCTTTGCTCGTTGCATTGGTACACGTACACACGCGCGCACACACGCGTGACGAATCCTCGAGACGGTGACCACTCCGCACGCATATACTCATACACGCAACGCGACCAATCGCCACACGCACACATCGCCTTCACCTTTTATTTATCACAGTAATTCTCAATAAACCACTCGCTTCCCTTGTCTCTCGCTTACTCATGAAGCAATAGAAGCGAATTTACGCCGCTCTACACATCGTTCAATCGTGCATTTCACCTTTTCATCTCTCTCTTTTTATTTTTTTTTCTTCGTTTATAACATTGTGTTTTTATATTCAAAGAATTTAATGTCCAACTCAATGGTATATTTGATGCTCGATTACGTTCGAAGAATCGCGTCGTAACGCGTATTTTTATTAGCCGAATTTTTTTTCGAAGATTTATGGATACATCGTTATATTGTTTTTATGTTACATGATTGAAAGCTATCATTTTCTTAACGCTACACTACAATTTACTCATTAATTTATTGATTAATTTTGATTGAGTTAAAATTATTTTAGTTTTTCAATAATACGCAATAAAGTAATTATTTTATTGTCAGAATCTGTCTCGTTTGACGAACAAGAATTATCCTAATGTGCAACTCATCAGAGCAACCAACGCTAATGACGCATTATCGATGCGGAGAATATCATTAGTGATTCATGTTTCCCAATTACGCGGTAATGTAACGACCGCAAAAAATATCGAAGGCAGTAGATGATACTCGACGACTACAATCAATACGCCGATAGGTTTCAAACTTCGTCATGCATTAAAAGCTACAAAAGTTTTGTTACAATAATAATTCCATTGTAATATAATGTATTATATAAAAGTATGTATAAAGTGTAACACAAAGAAAATATTATACAAAGGGAGTGTCTGACAGATATGTAAAACAATATTTGCGAATCTCGATCGGTGAAAACTCAGTTGAGAACTTTTATTAACGGAAAATGTTTTTTTGTCTTTAAACAGATGTAAAAGTTTTCAGTTTCCCTTCACTCAAGAAAAGTATTATGTTCAAAGTGATTTTTTCTATAACCTCATATTCTAAGCTTATTGTTTTACAGTAAACATATTCCTTTTTCAATAAAGTGAAAAACACTTTTTTTCTCTCTTAAATACTCTTGTTTATACTATTTTTTTATTGATTTCAGAGGAATCCTTTAAGATCAATATAAGAATAAAATCCTCGAAGATTTAGAGGATTCCACATACATCAAAATTATTATTTTTTTTTAGGGTGTTATGTTTAGAAATTTCCAAAATTATCTGGAAATGATAAATCATATCATAATGACCATTGAAAAGGATACAATAGCACAATCTGTTTAGCCTTCTCGCAGCGGGTCCTCTCCGACCTCATTTACACTCGACGCCGTAATACCTTCTCGTATACATGACCTCGGACAACCGAGCCCGACGAAGTGAAATCTGCTGCGTTACGCTGAAACCGAAACGCGTGTCGCTGTCTGTGTCTTTGTGGGAAGGTCGAAACACGCAAATGCAAATGTCGAGTGTATTGAATGCCTCGATGAAAGAACGTTGTCATAGACAAAGTAAGAAGAGATAAAGGAAGATAATGAATTAAAAATGAGAACAATTTATTCGTGAGATTAAATAAGATCTTGAGATATATCCGTGTTTAAAGGAAAAAGGAATTGAAATCAAACCGTACCATTTTCTGATTTTGCCTCAAAGATATTCTTCGAAAAAGTATCTCTCGACGAAGAAATGTAATAAGCTTTAAATTCTTGCTAGCAATAATCTCCTTTACGAAAATATATATTTCCAAGTCTAACGTGTGTGGAAGAAATACGGGGAGAGAGAGAGAGAGAGAGAGAGAGAGAGAGAGAGAAAGAGAGAAAGAGAGGGAACGAGAGCGGTTGCTTATCGATCATTCGTGCCCGCGTTTGGCCCACAAACAGATACATTTCACGTTTATCGATTGCTGTTGCACACACTACGCTAGTATGTCATCACAAGGCGGAAACATCGTGTTGCAAGCCAAACATCAATGTCGGAAAAATTAAACGATGGTAAGGGATAAACAAATGTAGTTTGTAAGAAATTAAAAAAGAGCGAGATAGAGGATCTCAAAATTTCCTTCCTCTTTAGCTCTCCTTCTTTGGAAATGATTCGTTTTCCTATAATCTTTTATACGGGTTATTCGACCTTCTTCAGGATCAGAATAATTTGCCCGCAGTTACCTGAAGATCGGAGGCGAGTTACTATGGAAAATGGGAACGTGGATGAAAATACAGAGTTCCCGGAAGTTATCGTATTGCTTTTGTAACGAGAAAATCCTCTATAAGTTTGGTAAATGAAAGTAAACGTTATTCTGGAATAAAAACATCTATTAGAATATATTTAAACTTTAACTTAATCAATACTAAATAAGATATTTATCTCAATATGATGTGCATTTCATGTACAACTATAAAACTTTTAAATAAATTATTTTAATCTTTACTATTTATATATAATGTTTCAATTATATATGTATATAATTAAAATAATTTGTTTCAAAAATAGTAATAATATTTATTGTATATTTATAAAAATTTATATTATATGTATATATGTTATAGATTTATTGTGCATTCTAAAAATATCTATTATATAAATATATAACAAACTAAATTTTATTTAGTATTTAAAAAATTAAATAGTGAGATATAACTTTTATATTCTTTTCCATTTTGTAATTATACTTTATCTCTCTCCTATTAAATATTGGTAGATAATTAATTCATCTCTTAGGTAAGTTTATTTTATTAATTCGTTTAAACGTCGAGCAAGCTAATAGAAAAGCTTTCAATTAAAGAAAAGTTCATATCGAAATCATTATTTATTTCCTCCTATTGTTCGCAAAAGGGAAAACATCGCAGAAATGTTCTGCGAATTTTCTTTACCGATGTCCATTAACATGGAGTTTCTGTACTAACTAGCGAGATCAGATTTTCTTTAACGCACTTAGCAATTAGCAGCTTGATTACACCAATATATACGTATGATTACGGATCAAGTACAAAGGGCTTTTTCATCATCCGAGGAAGGCAAGTTCCGAGTAATCGGGACGTTCGCAATCGATTAAAACCCAAATATGTCCGCCGTTAGAATTGATCACGGCAATTTCTCGAATGATGCCTTCGCAATTCATGTGCTAATATCGAGGTCGACGCGGTCAACGATAACATATAGCGACATTTCTGAGTTATACCATGGATACACAGCTATCTAGCACATCGTAGTCGATAACAAGGAGATCCGTGCAGCTCACAGTCGGTTAATTCGATTCGTATTTCCCGCCGTGTACATTTATTTATCGAAACCTATGCGTATAAAATATTCTCTTTTATATGAACGACCATCAGATAATCAGATCGCGCGACGATATAAAATACATATTGTACATTAAATTAAAACATATTAGCAATCTGTTTTACATTTCTCAGGAGCGTATTAATTAGCGTATTAATTAGCGTAGGTATATCATAGAACTATAGCTTTCGAACTGTGACATTTCATACGCGACGATCCGACATTAATAAAGTAGAAAGTTTCCAATAATGATAATTACGCGGTATTTAATATAAATGTTTCTACGTTTAAGAAATTTATCATGTTCTTCTTTAATCTTATTCAAATGCATCCGCGGTACCTGTCCGCCGCAAGGCGGTTCCGATCGTTTATTTTCGGAACATGACCACCGTATTTATTTAACAGTATGACGACGGGACAATTATATACTTTATATAACGACGGAGAGATATTTTTAGTTCATGAAAACGAATATATACGCGCCGCGTAAGCGCGTTCCGCTTTCTCCGCTTTTACGAAGGTGCCTGATTTTAAGGTCACCGTTTCGCCTGGTAATCGATACTATTATCTTCTCGGGGGAGTTCGAGGAAACACGTAGGCGATAATTGTACAGAAAACCTAACTTACAGCTCATCCGTGAAGGCCGTTGGTTTTATTGTCGCTGATCGCTGATAGCGCGCGTCAAGTATTGTTTTATAGTTCAAGGATAGTAATGCATCGTTGTTGAACTTTCAACAAATACGAATAATAATAAACACAAGTCTTCGCCTAAAATTGTTGTAAATTTCGCTATTGTTTGCGTCTTCATCGAGTCGTCGAGTCGAAAATTTCAAATCGACGTTTTAAAGTCGCCGAACGAGAGCCACGTTGAATTAAATTAATATGAGAAATGCGAATATTCCGTACGAAGGCATTCGCTCGTCCGTTAGTTTATTTTAAATGAAGCCGTGGGCGTTGCGTTATAAATTCCACGCGGCTTAATACAACGCTGGCACACAAGAGGGTTCGCACTTACATGGATGAAAGTATTTATGGAAACACACGGTATATATAACGGTCGCGTAATTAATCACGAGAACTTAATTCCGGGCACGAACGTGTCGCGACAAGCATTACGGGGGGAGGGGAAGAGATACAGAATTTTTTTCTCTTCGATATGAAGAGCGAATTGACGAAGTTTGGGACGATCTTGAAATGGAATACATGCTCGAGTTATCGTTGTGCCATTTAACCATTTGGCAGTAGTAAATTGATTCCGACAGTGGCACGAGGAATGCCATTGAGCGCTGTTTGCTCGCCGAGACTTTCTCGCGAAATTTTACGATTCATTGGCTACGGCTAGCGCTTATATAACCGGACGCACAATGAGAGGAAAAATTGCAGTTCGCCGCCGCGGCGAATGAGAACCGCTGCAACGAGCAGGTTGACTGTCCCCTCTTCCTCTTTGTCCCCCTTAGTCCGTGAAAGAGCGCAGACCACGTTACACGTTGCGCGAATCTTGCATCTTCTCGCCGGTCGATACGCATTTAATTAATTAAGTCCGTAATCCAGCACACATTATTACTAATTACTAGTTTGTTGGCAAATGCCGTTTCCTCTTTCTTCCCCCCCGCCCCGCTCCCCGTATGAATTTTCGTTGTTGCTTAACAGTTATTTAACGCAAAGGCTAATACGCAAAGTAAATACCAAACGTCGTGAAAATCAAAGAAAATGAAGTTCGCTCTTTCTCGAAAAAAGAAAAATTGAAAGCTGAATTTTTCAAATATAATTTACGTGACACGCCATACAGCGACATAGTGGATATTGCACTTTCGTATTGCGTGTTCACCGCGGGTATTTCTTTAACGTAAACGCTTTAGCGTACAAATAACTTCGTTTTGCGAGTAATTTGAAGTCTATTGCGGAGTTTGTCTTCATTGTTGGACGAGTTTAACTTTCTATCGAACTTCGCTTTAAAGAGCGCTCCGCACAGCATTAAAGAGCCCGGGTTCGCTTGTAAATCTTGCTTGTATCTTTTTTGTTCTCTCTTTCTCTCCGTCCCTCTCTCATTCAATTTAAAGAAGGACGGATCGCGCCGTTTGCTCCCTCTTCTCCGCTGGAAACGACCATTTCCAAGCGGCATTCTTAATGAAGCGTTATTATACAGATCGCGGGACAGTACACATACATTTTGCAAATTTATATTTTCCAGCTAATGGAGCGCGCCGCGCTGAACGCGGCTTTCGTTAATAAACAGACGCTAAAAATTGTAATCGAAGATTGCAGGTGCAAAAAGGAATATTTTATAAAGGACTTCCACGCTAACGCATCGCTGATGTCGCTATTGATTCCTGTCGAAAATTCTATCGCGCTGTTTCGCTAAAGGCTGTAAAATAAACTTCATTTAAATAACGTTTATAACACAGTCGAATAAATGGGGATAAAATAAAAATGAAAAATGTGATAACCACGTTCTTTTTAATCTTACCATATGACGCAAGCTATTAAAAATAATGATTTCTCTCTCTCTCTCTCTCTCTCTCTCTCTCTCTCTCTCTCTCTCTCTCTTTTTCTACAGAAACGCGAAGCTTATAAATTTATCTTATTTTTGTAATCCTACGAATTATCCTATAATTCATATAATTCATATATAACGTGATTTTTTTCGAATATTCAAATCTGTGATGAAGAATATCCAAGACTCTGAAAAAAAATGTAGAGAAAAAGTCACGTTATTTCAGAGCTCCTAGTCCATAATACATTTCGGAAGGTACATGAAGCATGTACCACGGATTTTCTCAGCGGGAAAAAAAATCTGACGAAAATGGTCGTTCCTCCTGATATTCTATCGAAGGAGCCTCTCTTTCTTTCTCTCTCTCTCTCTCTCTTCTTTTTCTCACAGAGGAGAAAAGAGGCGTATCGGGGATGGCAATATTTATAGTCGGAGCATTAGGCGCACGTGTGTACCCGGGAATCGTCCGTGTACGTACATAGCGACTTGTAGAAGTTTCACACGAAATCCGTGGACGTGGCGTTAACGTTACCACGGTGAACTCGATTCGGGTCAAATCGTGCCGCCGCCGCCGCCGGCCAACCCTTTTCTTGTGTCACTCGCCTTGGCGTCTACCAGGTGATTATGCAGCGCAAGAGATGTTGCGTCGCGATACAGCTTTGTCCGTTTAAACCCGGTCCCGATAAGACGCGATAACTGTATTTACAACGCATTCAGAGTGGCACATCGCATCGTCTTATATTTCAGAAATGTCCGTGATAAAATGTGAGAATTTCAAAAGTATCGTATTCCTCCCATTTCACTCGACGACGGACCCTTTTTTTTCGGCTTTCAGAGTCGCGCCGTAATTACATTTTGCAATTACAATTTATCGGTTTAATTAATGCAGGATATTCCCCGTGAAGAAACGAACCTGTCAAGTTTACCGGCCCATGAAGTTTCCATAAACGATAACTGGAAATTGCGATGTCAATTAATTTAAATTACTCTCTCGCGTGTGTATATAGATTATTATAATTTTGACGTAATCACGAAACGACTAAATTCGCGCGGCGCGCGCGGTAGACGCGCGTTGAAAAGTTTAAAGGCCACGATGTGGCCGTTGCGACAAGAATAAACGAATTATGCTATCCGCCTTTGCCGATGTGTAAGGCTATAATTAGCGCGAGTTAAAATATAAATAGTCGATTCGCCCCACGCAAGTAATTTCAAATTTCGAACTTTCCCGACGAGACCGCTGATCTTTTTTTTTCTCCCCGCCCCTTCGCCCTTCTACGTTCGACAAATTGAAACTGTCTACTTCTCGTTAGAAATACGATAAAGTTAAACTTCGTTAAATCGGACGAGTCGATGGTGATTCTATTCCCGTAATCAAAGACAATGTTATTCGCCGGCGTGACGGCGTGCCGGTTATTAAAACTTTAATAATTTGTATCTCTCTCCTCTCTCTCTCTCTCTCTCTCTCTCTCTGTCCCTCATTCTCTCACTCTTTCAAGATACAGTCTGCATGATAAGCCAGCCGCCGACTTGCAACGAGTACAGTCGGCCGCAATAGTTTCGCCTTGCTTTCAGTTTCATCGATCCGGTTTCATTTGCGTCTGTTTTCCCTCTACGTGCCTAAACTATCTAAAAAATGTTGGGCGATACGTACGACGAGTATGATCGTATATTCTAACCTTACGAGCCGCAGAATAACCGTAAAAATGAAAAAAAAAAAGAATATGAAAAATGTATCGCAAACCGAGACGTTATTTGAATTGTGCGCAGTTAATAAAACGCGCGGTTATCTCGGGGGATTGTGCATTTAAAAAAAAAATATTAATTCACGAAATTTATTTTAAAACAATCGCGATAAAATCGTAATAATATCCTTCGGAATTATTTTTATGGAGATAACACCGCGAGAGAGAGAGAGAGAGAAAGAGAGAGAGAGAGAGAGACGCGCGGCGTAACATTTTCATGCTTATCCCCGAGGCTAAATAGTCGATTAAATATAAATTTATCCGCGTGCGTGCGCGCGCGTGCTTTATTCTCTCTTATAAAATGACGCGAAGGTCGCGCGCTTAAAGGCACTTTTTCTTCGTTATGCCGTCGCAACTTTGTTGCACTATTTATATGGAGCTGAATGCATTTTATACGCCGTCTCTTACGCTTCTCATAAATCATTCCCGTCTGCCAAGGCGGCCCGGTTAGGCTCGTAACGTAGTCACCTTAATGTTAACGACTATCGATCACAGTTTGCGCATTAAGTAGTCCTTCCTCCTACATTCGAGTAAAGCGCGCGCTTACGTAATTACTAATTAGCACCGCGAGTACACGGACAAACCTCGGAAAATTCGGAGAGTCTGCGACTCTCTCACTGCAATCTCCTCCTTCGGAGTCACCGCGACTTTAATTAAGCCATCCGGCTACTTTTTCGCGAATAAACTCGTTAAGAATGCTCCACTCCTGGCTCCTTTGCTCTCTCTCCTTGTACCTCTCTCGCGCACTAAAACTCTTCTTGTCTTTATCTTGTCGAGGCACGCGACTGCCAAACGAGCGATCATACCGAGTTTCATCTTTTTTATCGATAGTTCCCCTTTCTCCTCCTCCAATAACGTTCAATCGCCATGAATTTAGCAATGCTTAATTAATTAATCTCGGATCGACCGATGGAGTTCGTAGCGTTCGGGGAATGCGGTCACTCGTGATAGTTTTATCGAGCTCTTTATTAGAGAGAGATATCTAACGATGTCGTTGATGACTAATTTAGCTGGATCGAAGACCCGTCCCTAAATTCAATAAGCGTTCAAGAAACGCGGAGAGTTTCGCAGGTTCAAAAGTGATAACGCTGTACTGACGGTGGCGGCGATCGCGGACGGTTCGATTGATGATGATGATTTTTTTTTTCAGCGACCACTCGGTATTGCTTCGTGAAATCGGACAACGCCAATTCCGCGGCTGCCAATATTAACGTCTCCCATTGCGAGTCTATCCCATTTGTCAGCATATGTCGTCCACAATAGGGAACGACACTCGTTAATGGTCCACTGTGACAGATACAGCGAAGCTGTGCACGCAAAACGATGTTAAAACTAATATTTCGGAGTAACGTCATCAAAGATACTTACGATACTTGGAATCGAATGGATAGCATGATCATACCATCAATTATCTACGGAGGAACGATTCTACGAACGGAATCAAATTCGATTGTGCGTTCCGCGATAAATCATACACGTTTGACGCGTGCCGGCAATCTCGCATTAATTCCTAGAATACTTGGAGTTATCATCTTTAAGATTAATTTCATTCCAGCGACAAAATATAACTTTTCTCATCAAGTAATGAGTTGGCATTATTGTGTGATAAAAACGTGCATCGTTGTACGACGTAGAATTACATTTTACAATTAAAATTTCTAGAATTAACGTTCCAATTACGTTTGCAATGCCGCTAAAATTAAATATTCCGGGGGAAATGAGAATTTTTCTTCACAAAGAAAAATATCGTGCTGTCGAGCATCGCGCGGCACGGCCCGAATCACTTTCTTCAATCTTAATACTGTCAGATACTTGTAAAACGTCGTTTCGTGCTTCGCTTGATCGCACGTTGCGTCAGATTCCTCGTTCTATCTGCTTCGAGAAACGCTATTGTTTAGCCACTCCTTTGAGAACGACTAAGTTAATTAATTAGTTATTTAATTAGTTAGTAGATTACTATTTACTAGATTGCTATTTATCAAATGGCAGTTTTGGAATAAATTAAGTCAAAAATATAAAATTTTACCGCGCAGTCACATGATTATTTCTTTTCATCTTCTTTCAATTCTGCGCATTAATTTATTTCTACCGTAACGCTGTCCAATTATATCGCTTTTATTGCGGCCGCGGTATTGAAAGGGAGGGCATCAACCATACAAGTGCGCACGCGTGAGCTCTCTCGGGGTTGAAGGCAAGGCTGCCTCTCCGCGCTGCTCGTCAGACACGACGAAGGGCAAAGTCCCTTATGATTAATCTGCGCCTCGCATCGCGATATCAGAATTACCTCCGACTTTGTTCCCGTCTACTATCTGAACGGATAATCTCTGTAATTTGTAATAAGGGCTGCTCAAAAGGCGTCAAGCTCTCTCGCGAGCTCCGCAACGGTATTACTTTGAAATCGCGTGAGTCCGTGCGCGCACTGACTTTACAAACTACCGGCGAATATCACGAAATATTTCGCAATAACCTAACGTGCAGCGGCATCGCAGCGGCATGTATAAACGTCCCGTGTGCCCTCCGGGAAACTTGAGCTATTTTGAAATAAACCATTATTGAAGAAAGGAAGAAATTGGCTCGTTTTATCGGGGCTCTTAATTGGACACGAATTGTCGATATATGGCGGCGTTTTGCAGTATGATTCGTCGGCGAAATGAAAAATCCATTATTCACCATGCAAGGCACACATTATAATCAATTTAAAGCACATAAAAGTCTTTCGCGTGGTGCACGCGTCGTATGATTTATTTACGTTTTGTTACCGGCACGGTGAAATATAGAACGAAAATTTTTTTTTAATGCAAAAACCTCAATTCCTACCCTTTTTCCGACCGGCCTCGAGTGTATGTGGATACGGAAAAGCTGCCATTTATAAACAAAACCGTCAACGCGATATAAATATTTGTCCATGTAAACGTGCTCGACGCATGCCCGTCGCGCTCTCTGAAATACAATACAATTTTCCAATTTTGTTGTACCATTTTGAAGGACTGGTAAACGCGTCCGGCGTGTCCGGCTGATTCTTTTTTCACCTCGCCTCCACGCGGTCGTCGCAGTTTCGACCGGGGCCCTCGAGAGCAACATTTGTCGCTGTCGCGACAAAAATTCTCCAATTTCCATTGAAAATCGATCGGCCGTCATTCATTGGCCTTTGAACGAGCTTATTGTGCGGATTCGAGCATCGGGGCTGTTTGATAGAAATTCATTTCGATTATTGCATGCTGACGTTAATTATTTTACCTCCAGATCTAACTGAATCTCATTTCGACAAATTTGTTCACGAAGGGATAAGCCAATCCCGGTTAGCGCGATTCGCCGTTTCTCTCTATCTCTCTATCTCTCTATCTCTCTCTCTTTCCGGGAATATAGCTTCAGCTATAAAATAGATTAGGAATGGACGACTTGCGTTACTCACGGTTAGCTTTAACCGGGATTGGTGTAACCGGCGCTGAAGCCGTCTCTCCCGCGTGTTATCGACCCCCAGCAAGAGAACTACATCAAGGCGATTTCATAGATTAGCGTTCTCTCACAAAGGCGCGGAGTAAGTTAGTGCCTGCTGCGAGTGTTTTGACAGCAACAGATGTCAAGCTGGCTGTCGCAGCTCGCCGGCCTCGGTTAATCAATGACCCAAATGGACACGTTACTCGCCCCATCGTGACGCTCCAAACGAAACACTCTCCACAGCGATCGATCTCGCGCGCAAGAATTTTTTTCGGAGCCTGAAGAAAAAAGGCGGCGGCGGCTAAATATTTAATAATTAAAGCAAACATCGCGCGCGTTTCCCTGCCTCGTCATGTTGTAGTCCTCCTAATTCGACAGATTCTCTGGAATAAGCATTATGGCAACGTGCCAGGTCAAGTTTTGCGCTCCTCCATTAAATATCCGCGTGTCGAGCGTCGTGGAAAATTGTTGGATTCAGGAGGTATAATTGAATGAAGAACGTGTTAAATGTTAAAACGCCTACGGTTACGCGAACGAAACCGACGAATTTTGCGGAAATGTGTACGCGGCCGAGTACACTAAAATCACCGGGCATACATGCGCAAATTTTAATGCCCGTCAGCGTATAAAGATGTAAATGCGGCTGCCTCCGTCGCGTCCGCCATACTTCGCCCCTTATTTCTTATACCAGGAAAATTATATTTCGAGCATAATTATAGCCGCGCGCGCGCGCGGAGATATGGAGCGGTACGATGCGATATTTCGTGAAATTCCGTAATGTCACGGTGTGCAAGTTGATTGATTCGCTTAACCAATTTGATTAATTTGCAATTTCCTCTTTAGTACGCAACGGTAAATAACAAGACATCTAGCAGCAGAATAACCTAGTTTCAAGACCAAATACGTTTTATATTGAATCTATAGCGTCGTTGGTTCACTTCCAGTCTCCGATTTATTACGATTTTGGTGGATTTGTTTCTTCTTAAAGCTACATCAGTGCCGATTAAAATATTTCACACGGTATCACGTGGACGAGTCTTTTAAATTTCCATTTTAATAGCTCGTATCAGGAACGCACGCCACATATAAAGTACGGAATATGCGGACTGGATTTCAACAATGTCTTTCGCGGCGCGCGGCGCCATGCCGCGAGAATCCTATCTCGCTGAAGAATTTAATATGACCGGAATAATCTCGGGAGGTCTTCGGTTCTTCCGAAATTCGCTGCCGACGAAAAAGAGGAAACGATTCGTCGCGCGATGGAAAATCGTTCGTCCCCAAGTTTCTCACAGTGTCGGTGTACCCGCGTCTCATAACGCACGCTACTTTGTTGCCTCGTAAACAGATTTCTACATCTCGACATCGGGCGCGGATTTGTCTCGCCATCGCGTAATTCTCCAACTATCTCCCTCCTTCCACATATCCAATGTGTGTAATAAATTTCTTTCCCCTAGCTGCCTTTCATATATATTCGCGAGATTTTAGCTGCGCGACGCTGACAGCCATTGCCTGCCAGCTTTATTCATCTTTTGAGATTGCTCCGTGCTTTTCTTCGCGAGATTTGCCCGCCGTGAAGACCAGAGGGGTAGTTTGATTCACTAGTTATTCCGGAGATATCGAACGTCGGGTCTGTAGATTTTACCGTGGATATAATTCAGAAACTTGGAGATTTTTCTTTTGAAAGTCGCCAATAGATCTCACTCTTCACTCTTTTTTTTTCTTTTTTTTTTTTATGAACGTTGAATGTGCAAACGTTTTTAAGTAATGGGCTTAAGCCAGAATTTGCTCCGGATATTAGCCCAGAGCATTTGCCCAGATCGAAAGGATATTGGATATCTTGCAATTTATGAGCGGCACCAGATAGTAAATATCTTTCATATTCGTCGAGTCGCAGGTTGAGCGAGAGAAAAACTGTTTATCGTATTTACTTGCGACGCAACATTGTAGTGCAAATTGTAACGTAATTAACGATGTTGATACCGATGAATTATTTGACTACATCGCGTTTGGACACGATCGGTTATTTAATAATATAATTAATTGATTGATTAGTTGTGCGAACTATGTATACACTCGCGCATAAATATTTAAGTATCTATTTCTTCCTTTTATTACAAAAAAAATATATATGTTTTATATATATATATATATATATATATACATATATTTATATATATATATATATATATATATATATACATATATTTCAAAGAATCCATATTAATTATCGTTTTTATCGATTAATTATCGTATCGGGCTTAATTACGTATTGGAAGGATTTGTTTACTAGACTACAGTATACATGAACGAATATTTATTATACATAGGTAAATATTTCGTCGTATAATAATTATAAACATATAATTAATGAAGTAACGTGATATCAATATTTTTGAATTAATTCTCTCGTTGTGGAAAATTAATTACCAGATTAAATGGTGCGTCAGTTTCTATACTTCTGGTAACTGTAATATTTTCCTTTTTTTTTTAATATCAGTTTCTAGATTATATTCAGATTTGGTCATTTGGAACAGCAATATTAATACAACAGTAATAGTATTAACAAATAATTAATCAGTGTAGTATTAATTATACAGTCAATAAAATATTAGCTGATATATTACTCTATAAAAGAGACGCTGTTTGAGTTCATGTTATTTTAATTATTTCAATGTAATATAATAATTTAACTTATTAAATTATTATTTTATTCGTTGTTAATAAATTTTTCTCTAAAAGGGCCGCAAAGTTCAAAAGCGTTGGTTTTTAGTATTGATTTTAAATTACATTCGGTCACGTAACGCAGGCCAACCAACGCAAATTAATACGAAAAGTAAGATTCGTGTGCAACGCGCTTCTCTCGCTGGGCTGATTGTTTGTAGAAGTGATATTTAAGAGAGAAAGATGTGTACTTAATACGGTACGCTTTGTACCTCAGTCGACACGACTATGCCAAAGCTATTTCGCTCGGATGAGCTCTTTAACGAGTCACTCGCGCTGCAACAACAGCTATAATAACCCAGACTTCTTCGCCATACCTACCTATCTGAATTTCGCCGCGCGGTATCGCTGGTGACCCTGCGGTATTAACTGGCCAGAATAATCGGATCAAAACAGTCTAGGGTACCTTTAGCGCCTTCCACTACCCTCCCCTCCCCTGGCCATCCCTTCTCGTTCACCGTCATCGCGCGATATTACGGCAATAAAACATTAGCAATTTATAGCCGGGTAAAGATCCTTTAGATCTTCCCTTTCATCACCACGGCGCAGCCCGGTGGAATCTTTTATGCGAACACGTCTCCGTCATCAATCAACGTCGCGAAAGAATAACTCGGGAGCGTTTGAAAAATGATAGCGGGCGCGAGGCCGATAGGTGACTGCTTCACCGATGCTCCTTTTCCGGCGGCGGTGGCGGCGGCGGCAACGGCAGTCCGTTGACTGATAATGCGGGATAGAACTAACAATCGAGCGCACGCTTTACGCAAAGTGCTGTGCAACGGGCGATCGCGGTAACGTGCTGTTTAACGTGGCGCGGCGGGATAATTTGGCAAATTTACGACGCGTGTCGCGCGCGCGCGTGCAACTCGGCCCACGCGGCGAAGGGAAATCTGCGGGACGTGTTCGTCGACGTGTCTCTCTTTCTTTCGCTCTCCTTCTCTCTCTCTCTCTCGCTGGGAAATCATTATGTCCCTGAGATAGCCCACATCACAGCGCGAGATATCGAGGGAATATTTTCACTCGTATAACCACCGTCATATCTTTCACTATATACTTTTGCCATAGCATATTCGATAGGTATCCTCAGAATGTGTCGCGTGGATTTTTTTTTTCTTTCCGCCGTACCGTAATTTCCACACGTGTCTCACTGAAATGTTTTCTGAGTATCCTGTACGAGATACTTTCCGTACTTTAATAACGCGCCGGCAGTATTTTAAGAAAATTTGAGGCATTTGCATACACGTAAGATGATTTCCGTATATCTCCGTGGATTTCCATTGCTATGAGAAAATCTGCATGAAATCACATCACCCGAAGTGCTTCTCTCCGCCGCGCGGCCCGCATTTCCGAAATAACGTAACGACGACGGTTGCATACGCGTGAGAACGATGATACGTCGATACGTATTTTCTTAAGCGTCTCTCGTTATCATGAGAACTAAAGACGATGCGTGCAGCTCGTTATCTTTCACCGGCCGGCGTAATTTCAAACCGTGATTCTGCGATTTCAGATTGCGTTTGAAAAAGCTATCTGCGATTAACGCAAATAACCTCTCGAGAGCGTTTATATGTAATGATCGTACATTTGTATGATTACGGCAAATACACAAGGCGTCTCTCGGAACTGACGTTAATTTCAATAATGCAGTCGGTATAAATGCTGAATGCTTTTGAATAAAAAAATTAAAATTAAACTTCCTGAATATACGCACTGAATATACATTTATATAATTCGAAAATAGATTTATGTGTAACGGCTTACATAAATATTTACGGACGTACAAACATTTTACGTCTCGTTTCCTTGTGTATTTCTTGGCACGGTGAAGAGGACTTCGAAAATGTAGGGAAGGAGTCGCGACAGCGACTTTAATGCGAATTTGCGACCCTTTTTGCCACGCTTTGTACGGCATAAGGGGACTGTGGCGGCATAGGAATTGTCCGGCGTAGGAAGTGTGTTCAAAGGGTGGATGAAGTAACCGAGGATAAAGGGGAAGGCGAGTCAAACCAGAATTTGCTTATTACTTTTACATCGCTACAAAGGACTGACGCGCACGATCTTCCGCCTTATTTAAGTAAAATATTTTCTCCTTCGTCCTGCGGTTGACGCGTTATTAGTGATAAAACTTTCTCACATGAATGGTGTTCAAGTTTTTATAGAAATATATGTAAAATAAAGAAGGTACTAAGCTAAAGTATCGAAATCAATAATGAATGCACGAAAGTATTTAAAAAATCTGTGTATATATATTTTTTTCTTTCGTTTAATTATATAAATATGTAAGCGAGTTGAATTAATTGAATTCGTTTTAAAGTCGACGGAGAACCACTGGAGAACGAGTCATGGCGCAGGAATAGCACCGCGCCGATGTTGCATGACTGCGTTATGCATGTAGTCTATTATGTTTGAGACTTATAGAATAGCTTTCAGCTTGATGGCGAACGTAAAGGTCCGGTCACCACCGCTGCTAGCAAGAACTTCTCTCATCTTGCGTTCGAAGCATGTTATACTCCGATATTCCGATTGAGCATTAGCCTCATTAATTCCCACGCTCATTAACCGCCTTCTAATTGGCGTCCGACGAAACGCGTCCGTCGATCATATAATCACCGAACCTTTACTACGAGGATGCGATTATACATTCAAAATATTTACGGCCGCGCGTGTGTTATACGAATATTTATTTATACGAATCTCTCCTAGTTAAGTATCTCTCTCCTCAACTAGAAATAATTTTATTATCAATTATCTCTTATATACACGCACATATATCTTTAGATACGTTTTATCTTGACATTTAATTTTCTTTTTCGAAAAGTAAATTTATAATACATATATATATATATATATATATATATATATGTATATTTTTTTGAAACTTTATAAGTCTCGTAAATCGCGGCCACGAGTAAAAGTCTTGTCATTAGTTCATTAGCGAAACTTCCGTGCGCAATTAGCGATCGAGCCGTGCCGATTCGCCTTTCGTGGAATCTAAAACAGGAAACAAAGTGGTTCTCACGCGGTCCGTTGCGCTTTTCCACGTGCAACATCGTGGCCGCTGAACCATTTTTAATTGCCTCGAAGATCGAGACGAGACATCCTGGCATTACGCCGTTTCCGGCATTACTCACAATGGGATGATTATCGCACGTATATACGGGTGAAAAGGGCGAGCTGCGGTAATGGCGTCACGTCGAGCATTGTTTCAACCGGGGACAAGATTTTTAATTTAAACAAGCACGATCGCGTTCTCGAAAGAAATTTTTTTTCATCAATTTTACGCGCGAGTCATATTCGTTTTTCTCTTTCTATAATACATGATAGATGTAATGTACTTTACAATTTGTAATGTTCTCTTAATGAAATTGTTAAATAATTTAGCCTACTAAAGAAATTAAAATGATTACATGAAACGGAAAGTTTTATTAGCATTAATGAGCGTTTCATTATTATTCGATTTTTTTTTTCAGAAATTGTAATAACCTGTATATTTTTTCCATAATTTTTATTACGCATGTAATTTCTAGTCAGTTCAAACAAATAATCTTATGTGCGGAGATTGGAACAAGCGAGATATTCCACGTTCCCGTAACGCTTTCATACACTTTCATAAATATTCATGAAATTGCTCGTCGCTGAGACAATTCGACTGTCGTAGATAAAATATTCCCCGTATATGACCCTTGCATAATTTACATAATTCTTTATTTAACAATGATAATTATCAAATAGTAGATATTATTACTACTATTTTTTAATTCAAATTTCTTATCTCATTTATTCGCGTTATACTTTCAAATTTCCTTGCTAATGATCAACGATAAAAGTTTCTGCATCAAACACGCAACTAAAATAAGTAACAATATATTTCAATGTTATCGTGTTTTTAAATCAGAAAGTTCTCTCTTTTCAAGATGAGAAGCTTTATTCTCGGACGGTCGTTCTCTTTCTCTCTCTCTCTCTCTCTCTCTCTCTCTCTCTCTCTGTCTGTATGTTCTACTGATTCTTAGTGCCTTCAATTCTTTTCGCATTACATCTCCCGCCATACAATATCGTTTATTAAAATATTCTCGACACGAAATCGCGGAAAGAAAATGGAGAACATACGCGCCTCATCTCGTCGAAACTTGTTCTGGACGGCCTTACAATGTTGAGATTACCGAGCGAGATGAATTCCACGATCAGCGAAACAGCTACACCCGATTTGATATACGTACCGGTTTACATTAATCCCGCGTGACGCTTCGTTACACGATGGGACGCGTCTCGAAAACCGCCGCGGATAACCAGAAAATTCGCGTTTAAAGACGTCGCGCAAATCACCGCGTATTTTTGCGTGCATAGATCCGTCCTTGGGACGATACGTTTCACAATATGATGGTAACAAGAGCCGTAAAAGAATATGATCAATCGGATGCACGAATCATCTTGACCTTGCGTGAACACCAACACGCGTGCATCGGTAAATACGTGCATCGACCGCAACACGCTTTCTCATCCGGCTGCGGGCAAGGCCTTCGCGCGTTTATATCGTTTCAAGTCTCGCCAATAACGACGATAATGTTGCACGAAATGCATATTTCAAGATCATATGGATTTATCGCGCCTTCAAAAACATGTATAACCGAGGGATAGGAAAAATATATAAAATCATACAATTTTTTTTCCCCTTCTTGTCAAATAATCTCGTTTAACTTGCACAGTGATTTTTCGCAGGAACTTTTCTCTCTATCAAGCGTATTCTCTTAAAAAACAAAAAATCTCATGCTTCTTTCATTCCATGTCCAACTTTATTTTTAATTTACTTTCAGAGAGGGGGGAATCGTATCTTTTTATAAATTTAAGCTATAAAATTTATCCAAAATTTATCATTTAAAAACTGCGTTAAAGTATTACATTCGGCGTTCTGAATTAATCTGTATACTTGCCAAGGCAAACGTATTCCAGCATGAAAATACACTTTGATGTGGATAATTAAAGCGTTAGCACGATAATTCACTCGCTCTCAGAAGTCTCATAGTTACGACAATCTACGGCGAAGAAGGGGACGAAAGGACGACGGTCGACAATCGCTGCGCGCAGTTGAATATACTCGTTTGCATTTGATATAGTCAGACATTTCACCGGAGTGCAAATTCAAAGATATTCGACTAAATTTATTTTCAAGCGGAATCCTCACTTAAAATCGTCTTTTATTTGCGTCTGAATAACCGATGTCGCGCGAATCCACTCTTTTGGTATGGATCATCAATAACAATTTATATTCAAAGCGCACGCACATATCTGTGTGTGTTCATGTTTGCAGAATGATAAAATCTCGATACATCTGCGTCGTGTAATCTTTTTATAATATATTTCTTTCATGATTCATTGGAGGTTGGAGTTCACAAAATAAATTACAGCGATATCTAGAAATATTCTATAGGATATTTCCTCTCTCTCTCTCTCTCCCGCTCTTTCAAAAACATATAAATTCTCCACATAATTTTCGGAAAATGTATTAAATTAGCTGAGTGAACATAAAAAAAAAAGGAACGCTGTCTGTTTTAATCTGAAATAGCCGCGCGCGAGTATCGATCGCCGAGACCGCTGCTGCAATTTCCAATGTGGACGTTTCGTATCAGTTTCACGAGGTTATTGAATTAAAGAAGCAACTCTACTCGACCCCTCTGTTATTGCAGTTCTCGGCAAGACTTATACAGGAAGAAACGATCGTCATACTGGATACTCCATCTATGAGTAGAGAGATCAAACGAAATTTATAGACGTGTACGATTTTATCGTTAATTAATGAAATATGCTACATATGTTTCGCTATAATATTCAACGATAAAAGATGAAAAAAATTTAGTGCGAGATGAAAAAATTTAACGGACTTTTCGTGTTTTATTATGATTGTTATGTATTTTCACTGTGTGTGTGTGTGTGTGTGTGTGTGTGTGTGTGTGTGTGTGTGTGTGTGTGTGTGTGTGTGTGTTATATCAGTATTGCATAATATTCCAATGAATATTAATTAAATTAATTTCGTAAGCGCGAACCGGTCATTCCGTAAGTTTATTAGCAAATATCTATGTAATTTTAATAATTTGATGGCACACTACAAACTGGCCTTTGTGGCGCGACGTTACGTATACAAATTAATCGATAAAGCTCGGTTTTAAGGGCACGGGCGAAGGACTGCAATCAATTATGTTTAATCGTCCCGGGGGTTTCCTACTGGTTTAATGAAATACATCTCCAGTTACTTCGTTCATTCCTGGCATTACACGATATAGAGAAAATTGTATGTACCGCATGTCACGGGAAAGGAACGGCTTTCCTCTCCTCAGCCTTCTTGGCATACCGCATCGTTGACAAACCGTATTTGCCGTTCAACGTTTATCAGATCACCAGCCGGAGCGATGTAGCGTTATCTGCACAGATAAAAAACTCGCGGCTTCATATAAATTTAAATTAAAATAATAAGTAGTACGGTCAAACATTTTTGTGTGCACGCCCGTGCGCATATTTGCATACTACACGGCAATACTTGGAGCTATATATAATATGCAACGGACGAAAAAGGCGAAAGGGCAAATGGTGCGAAGGAGAGAAACGAAAGAGTGACGAAGAGGGCGAAGAGGGCGATGAGAGCGAGTGAGCAAGAGGGAGGGAGGGTGGGGAAAGAGGGAGAGAGAGGAAGAGGAAGAGTAGGGAGCCACGAGGCTGCATCGATCCAGAAGCACCGTGTGTAAACCATCGAGCATAATCAAATTCCTTTTAGCCCGAGCTCGTGCACGATATACCAAGGTAGTTCTGTTTTTATTCAGAATAGTCGAATCGTGCAAAAACCCGTTTATCGCTAGCGAATTAAGGTTTCGACGTTTCCTACGACAAGGGGTTACGCACGCTCTAATTGCCGGCCCAGTTTTAATTGCCCCGTTTAATAGTAATTTTGCAATTTCCGGAATATGTTTCGCGCAAACGTAAAAAATTTCTAAACGATAACGATGTTTATTAAGAAACGGTCGATCGTTACACTACGATTTATTGTTTCACGAATTGCTTTCGGGTATATCTTTCGAGTAAGATTTCCGACTTTAAATTCACTTACTTAAATTCTGACAAAAGATATTTTAGAGAAATACAATATAATATAATTGATAACAAAGATGCTTTTTTTTATCTTTGTGTAATACAGATATCACCTCGATAATGAAATAATCAGTCGTTGAGCATCCAATATAATTTAATTAATCGTGAAATTACTTAATAATTATTGATGTTTAAATATTTTATAAAATATATTTCTAAAGTATCTCAAATAAGTAAAATTATTTACTATTTTTTAATAAATTGTGACAATATTCTATTAATAAATTGATAGATGTCTTTGGATTGGCATCGGCTAATAGCGACTATCTCGTGGATCGATCAAGTATGGATCGGAACTTTTGGGTCACCCTATATTTCCTGAAAGCATACCATTGGCCCATCTACTACTGCGTGCTCCAGGGTTTAATCTAACAGTGATTTATGCTTCCCAGTGGCTCTCAATAACGCTGATTCACACTACTTGCTGTTGATTCTGATTAATTCTATCGATCCTGTCAACGCGTTTATTTTTTCAATTTTACGACAAACGTATTTCGCTCGACAACGGTTTATTATTATCTCTAATTGTGTTTGCTCGTCTCTGCGCGCCGCATTGAAATCACGCTGGTATTGTTGCGATCGTATTGCAAAAGTGTTCGGTTTACATTTTGCCTCGTATTGTTAGCTTTTAAAAGAACAAACGTGTGATGGGGATAAATACATGCAAGCTTTCAGCATTTGTATTCGTATGTCGTCGAAAAATACATTGCACACGTTATTTGTACCTTGCTTCCATTTGATTCGACGTAATGATTCTACCTATCAAAATTCAGAATACAATAGTGAAAATTGTGAAAATTTTTAAAAATTCTATTACATGTATTGTTTATAATTCCCCGGTTCCGCCAATCTAGTTTTAAATGTAAATTCATTGCGTATATCGCATTGCGTATATTGCATTGCGTACATTTTCTGACACGTGATACGAGTTTTATCAAAACAGATGTCCTCGTATTTTACCTGAAAATTTCGTTTTTGCCATGTAATCACTTTTGATTTTCTACAATGTGTGCAGCGCTTATATGAAGAAATTGACCACCACTGCGTCGAGACGCTACATATTCCGTTCTGCGTATGAATGTGTTATGTACGCTCGGCGAATATGTCAACTGCAGTATCGTGGATTTATCCTGGACTCTGATTCTTCATCTGTTTTTTTCTTTCATTTTTCCGTTATTTTACAATTAGTCATTTGTACAGTGAATTTTATGCGCTTCATAACAGACATCGGGGCGTAATTCAAGCGACAAAAAGGACAAAGACGTTATCTAATCAATAAAGCTTTGTGAGAATATATTCATTATCAGCGGTCAAGCGGTTGACGTGAATTTTAATCGATGGTTATTATTTTGTAATTATGCCTTGCGTTTACATGACTGGCGTTTAGATAACTCGAAAACGGCGGAAAAAAAATAAGTTTCAGACGCGCTACGTGCACGAAAACATTTTTTATCATCATGTTGAAATTTAAAGTAAAATTTTCTCAGTGTACATACCTATCTCTTTCTCCCTTTCACTCGAAACACGTTTCCTCTCTTGGAATCTATTTTCATTTAAGTTACAAAAGCCCATTTAAGAAGTTTGGTGAGAGGCGCGAGATAAAGAAGTGCTGGATACGAGATGATATTACGCAGATAGAAACTTTCGCGGCTATGCTAATAATATGGTGGACATGCTTCACCTTTATTTATACTTGATATAACATACGTTTGTAAAATTATATCCAGCAGCTGCGTATAATGCGAAAGGTCATTTATAAACTGGAAGGTTGCGATAAAGGATTTATAAACTGGAAGGTTTTCACAATGGAGGATTTATTACTGTATGTTATTAAGAAGGAAGAAGGCTAAATATCAATTTATATGTATACGTCAACTGTGTATTATGATACTAATACTGACCGTTGATAAATATAGCACAAAATATACAATAATATATTAAAATATTATTTTGTCAATTTCCATGTATCGATCCAAAGTCTCGTAGTTGCTCGTAATGTATAAATCTCTTTTAATTTCTAAATGAATCTCTCGGTCTCTCTTACATTTTTTAGCTTCCTTTGAAAGCCTAAGTAGTTTACATCCCTCTGCTCGTCTCATCCGCTCTTCTCGTATTGATAATTAGCCCCACCCAAGCCTTGGCCTAAGCCCTCCGACTTCACTCTCCCCACTCTTTACTGCGTTTAGTGATACGAAATATTGCCGTTTACGACATCTCGTCTATCGTCAGTGTTAATAAACGACGTAATGATGTAATTAGTATTTTTAGAAAACTGATTGCTAGGTCTTTTTATTTTCGTCAGTCATTCGATCACATTTTTATCTACTCTTATCGTATATATTACTATTATTATATTTATTTAACTTTAATCAAATTTAAACAGAAAATAAAAAAAAATACAATAAAAAATGCTACAGGCATTTTTTTCCTAACATATTAATAATTATGAATGTTATGTATCTTTGAATGTTATTCTTTCCATTTTCTCCGGTTTTTCTTTCTACGATAAAAGAAAGCAGTTTGATTTTTGCGTCAGTTGCACATTAAAAGCACGCGAATTGATAGGTTATCGGTAGTGTTTAGGACGCATACGAATCGCTGTAGCAACGTCGGAATACATTATCACTCGGATTCGACGGCGCGGCGCGGCGCGGCATGGCGCGGGTGCATCGACTCGATGTCGCTGCGTACCCGTGTGCGTGCATCGCCGCTGGGTTAAACTGCAACCGGCGCGTCGTCGCATTCGGCCGCGCGGCTGCAACCGCGTCGGAGCAATCGCGGCGACGCGACGCGTCCACCCAAGCTTTCCGCGTTTCTCGCGCGAAACGCGGAAGTCGGAGGGGTGCGCGGCGAAAAAGCGAAATCCCCGCGCGGTTTTCCTCGCGTTTCATCGAAATTCATTACCGCTGTCGCGGTAACTCTCTGAGGAGGAGCAAGAAATTTTATGAGGCGGAGAGAATTGTCGTTTCTCACGAGAACACTTATTGAAATTCCTCTTTTTTTTTTTATTCTATACGCGAAATGTCGCCGGGGAAGTTTCACGGGCACCAACTTCTCTCCGCGAAGTAACTTCAAACCGATACATTTGTTTCGCATGCGCCGTTTTGCCGTTGACAATGCTGTTTTCCGTTAAATCCGCGACTTTGCGAACTTCAAAATTGAATTACACCGTGCTTGCGGCGAAAACTCACGGCCGCCGGCGCCGCAGGCGCGAACAAAAACAATCGATCAGCAAGATCGTGCGCGGCAAGTCGAATGAGCCGTCTCGTAAAATTCGGAATCCCCGACACTCGGACACTCCTGGGAAATCATCCATAATAAATCCACTAAAAGTCGGGAGAATTTGCCTTTGAGTCGATTGGAATAATGAACTTCTTTTCCAAAGCGCAAAATTTTCTGTCCAATGAAAATTATTTCTCTGCGAGGGAAAACGAAAGATAAAATGAAAGAAAACGTCCGCGTGACTTTTACAAAATTTTCGAGAAATTTTGCAGAGTCGCAAAGTCTGTAACAAAGGACTTTAAGACGATTTAAAAATAAAGAGTTTTGAATAAATAAAACGACGCGGAATCCTAACAATCTTTCCACAGAGGTTTATTTCATGTCGAATCGCGACATGTTCCGCGATACGTATATTCCACGTGCAATAGTTTTTCGCGTGCGAGGTTTATTTTCAGCGTCGAATATATGCGCGGACGGGGGAGAAAGAGAGAAACGGGACGAATTGGCACGCGCGGACGCGTAGGACCACGCAGCGATGGGATCAAGCGTGATTCAAACGGTACCGATCCTTCTTTTTTTCTCGAGGCATCTCGATACGGAAGGTTAATCACGGCCCCCGAGGTCGCGGCCTTCTCTTCCGTAGAATTAACCCCTTGCATTCGGAATTGCTTCGTAGAATGGAACCTACTGCAAATTATTCAGCAAGATGCATTGCGCTTCACTAACAATAAGTAATCTTGTGATTATGGATTCGTGCGCTTAAATGATTGTAAAATTACTATTTTACGGAACATTTGCAGGGTTCAGGGACATTGTAAATATAACAGCGTGATCAACGTGAATACGCTAAAATATTTTTAAGGCGGTCTCGTAATTAAATTCGATATGTTTAAAATTTTTTAAAAATTATATGAAGAAGGAAATGTAAAATATGAAATTTTATATTTTATATTCTCGATTATGCTTTTTATGAAAATAATGAATTCTATAGAATTATTTGGATAAAATTATTATGGCCGCAAGTTTTTTTTAGAATCAAATTCGCAAATTTAATATCATCGTATAATAGGACAAGAATTTCTAGGGCTTCTGTTTGTCGGGTAAAAATGATACTTTTCTGTAGCTTCGCTCGACGCAACGCCATTCAAGGAATTAACGTGAAGTGAACGAAACATGATGCGAGAGCGTGATTCAATTATTAGATCGGACAGCGATTATTCTAATGTCCGTCGATGGCTTTCGACGACGAGGGCCGGCTTGTGAATCGATTGAAAATTACAGCTCGGGAATTGGATCGGGCCCATCGCTAGCGCCGGTCGCGAGCCAAGGGGACGGAGGGGAAGAGACGAGAAACACACGTCGGGGAGAAGCACAGTGAGCGACGAAGTGGGGACGACGGAATGAGGCGCGTGGTAGGACGGTAGAGCAGGGTAAGCGGGGGTTGAGGAGGAACGGTGAGAGAAGGGCGAGATGAGACAAAGACGGAGAGCGAGAAAGGGGTTGAGGGGAAGAGAGCGAGAGGGAGGATGGTGCGCGCGCGCGCGCAAGAGAGAGAGAGAGAGAGAGAGAGAGAGAGAGAGAGAGAGAGAGACGACAGAAGCCGACCGGTATAGAAAGGATATAGTAGAAGGGAAACTACTATTGGAAGAACTCTCTCGGACGAGGGTGGGAAGAAGGGCGAAGGGGAGAGACGGGGCGGGGTTGGGGGGAATATGGACGAATATACAGAGAGCTAAAAGATGAAAGTATAACCCGAGCAACACACAGTGGCTCCCAAGCCAAATAGAACATTATGTCACGTATAAATAAAGTCGTTTCCGAACTTCGGCCCGATAGATATTGCAACGCCAATAAATTATCTTCCGTTAGCCGCCATATAAAATCGCCCCGGGCGTATATATACGAGGTAAATCACGCTCCGCTTGGCGCGTTGCACAATTACCGAAAGAGTGTGTCTTTCTTACGGCGCGCGGATTTTCACTCGTGCGGAAAATTTATCGGATTATATAGAGTCAGTGGCTATAGGAAGCCACGTTCGGAAGCACGAGAAAAATTATTTTTGTTCCCGTCAAAGCTAAAAGCTTCGAAATAAACTTATATATAATATATATATGTAATAACGTGTTATTGTTTTCTCTGCTAAAGGAAAAGTAGGATCGGTAAGTCAAATCAAATAATTATATATAATTATGTATGTATATGCAATTATCGGCTTTAGAAATAAAAACGAGAATAACGCATTATAATAATCGATAAAACAAATTTATGTACACATAGCGTGCATCTATGACGAAGTCATTCGATTACATATCGTTGAGGTTGCGTAAGCGTTTGAACTCTGTGCTCGAATGGGCGATAATAATTTATGCGTCTAATGCGGAAAGAGCAGAGGCATACGGGGCAAGTAATAAGTCAAACTTGGCGAAAATGACGTCGCTCTGCAAGCACTGGCGAACAATTAAATTATCGTGGAGGCGGAGCAGATAACGATGCACTCGAGATGCAGCATAAACCACGGTTTATACCGCGTGGATTATGTACATATATAACGTATCGTGTAGATAGAGAAAGGAGAGACTATTACTCGTCTTTCTTCCCTCTCTCCCTCTCTCATTCTCCCCTACCCTCCCCTACTGCTGCATCTCTCCGTGAAAGCTTTTGCGCGCAAGTTCCCGGTGTTCCCATGTAGAGTCGCTAGCTCTCAATTGAAAATCGGTACAAATACGGTGAAAGCTATGTTATGTAGGTAAATAGGAGTCCTACCAAAATAAAATTTCTTCCCGCCAAATCGCGAATGTGCCCTTACGTAATTTTTACTCGCGTGCCACTTTACGATCTCACGATGATGATTTATTCACGCGTGACTCATTGCGTGAAAGTAGGGAAATAAAAGTCTTTGTTCTCTCATAAAAAATTTAAGTCCTATTAATATTACATTATTATTGCTTGTCATATATACATATATACTGAATTTATGTTGTATCGGTTCTATTAATAGAAATTGGATATCAGGCTCCGTGATAAAGCGATATTTTGCCGTAATAACTGAACTAAATAATTAAACTTAATATGTAGTATAAATGCAGAAACACTCTTCTATTTCAGTTATCATTAATAAATTTTCTGAAAAGACCTAATATATTTTAGTATTTTCCGTGCAGATCATTCAACAATATCAATAAATTTCTGATGATAGTTCTGATAGTAATTTTTTATTTATATGTATATGCTGGAATAAAATATTTCATAAATTATTGATTTTTTTTATAAATTTATCTTAATATTTTTATGCAGAATAATTAGAGGAAAATCATATTGTGTAAGAAAAATCAAATGTTTGCATTTAAAAAAATGTTGCTTTTATAACTTCTTTTATGTCTCTACGCACAATAAAAGTATTGCCACTATATTACGTATTTTTCGAAATTATGAAACCTTATAATTCTATTTTTCCCTATTATTAAAAATAACAAAGATGTTATTTAGATACTTGATTAGATAGAGTACTGTTAGGTGGTGTATGCATTATATATATATACATATACACACACACTCGTGCGCGCGCACAAAACAAAATAATTCTACTACAATGTAATAGCCAACTATAATAGCTTTGAAATTTAAGTACCTGCAACTAGTTTCATAAAGTTATATAACAAAAATAGTTTTTAGAATCAAATTATAATTGTATAATATTATAAAATTATATCATGACATAAAATATAAGATTGGACATTAATACTATTTCATTTCGTTTTATTACGAAATAGTAATGAAATAGCGGAATAATTATAATGTATAATTATTTATTACAACAAACCTTATATAATAGACGTATGTGACCTTTCAGTTTAGACACACATTTGCTTGAAATTAACCATTACGTTATAATAACACTGAAATACTTTTCATATCATTTCGTATCATATTTTTAATTAAGAAATTATTTTATATTATTGTTTTTTGTATTCTATCTTACTACATTTACAAAATAGTTAAACATTATACTGTCTTAGGTTATACATATAATTTATTTTCTTCCTATCGCAATTTCATAATACATAATTAAAATGCCACTTCTTATGACGTAAATTTTCCTAATGGCTGATATTTTTTTCTAAATGTATGTATATATTGCTGGTTTCGATTTAATTTATCTGTGCAATCGCGAATGTTGCTACAGATAAGCGTTTATGTTTTAAATAATTCGATAATTATAATTCAGACAATCCCTATATCGAGAAATATTTTTCTTTGCAGGACGAGGTGCTGACGATTTCAGAAAAGGTAGTCGTCCGCGTGCACGACCTAGTCACATGGCTCTCACCCACGTTAGAATGGTCGTGGGGCCGAGAAGTGTCCTACCCGACGACCCCGACGTCGTCCCCGGAGACGAGTCCGCTCAGATACGAGATGCCGCAGCCGCAGGTGCTGACGGATCCGGGGATCGACTTCTCGGACGTCGAGAAACAGCAGAAGGAATACGAAAGCGGTCTGAACTCCTTGAAAAGACCGGACAACTTCCAGACGAAGGTGGTGGTACTTTCGTATCCCAGGTACTGTCGCTACCGGGCGCTTCTACGTAGGCTCGAGGGTGCCGAGCCTTCCTGGCTGTGCTCGTCCATCGCGGCCGCGTTAGGGGGCTTCACCGCGATGCCAGGCACCAGGGTGCTCTTCTGCAGGGACACATTTGACTATCCGGATCTCGAGACTCACGAGCTGCTGTGTAATCACTTGGGTATGTACGATTGTCGATTGTTTACGTTTTTTTTTTCTTCTTTGAAACTTGATTCGGTTCGCAAAAACATCTCGCAGGAGAAATTCATTTCAATTTGTTCGTATGTATATTTGTTTACGTGACGGTAGCGAACGTCCGTCGCATGATCGAGAAATGATTACTCTGATGAGAAAAAGAAAACGAATGAGAGAGAAAACTTTTTCATCGATCAAAAACTTTTCAAGAATTATTTTGATTGAGAATGTGTTTGTGCGTTCGTATTTATTTGGACTGGATGCTAGTCCTTGTGTGTATGTGTGTAAAGATAGACTGCGCGTTCTTATGGGTCAGCTTGCGGCCGGACCAAAGGATAGGGATAGTCTGTAAGTCTTGCTCTTTCTCTCGCACCCTACAAAGAGTGGGGAGGAGGGGAATCGCTATGGAGACGCATAGCAACTTCTTCTCTTCTCATCCCCACCACCTCGCGTGTTAGAAAGAGACATAAAAACTTGCGCTATTGCTCTATCTTTCTAGTGTTGACCCCAGTCTCTCTCACAGGACGCACAGTCCATCTTTTAAGTCTATGGTGGGTATTTAGTTTGTAGGACGCCTGTAACGCGCGACCTTAGAGTTTGTTTACTCGATTCTACGAACATGTTATATCATGTACAATGTCGCTATACATAGTACGTTATCTCCGTCAATACTAACCATTCTTATTAACTTTTACTTATCTTTCGAAAGAAACGGCAATATATAGCACGTACGAAATATGCTTTTAGTACTAGAGGGGCTTGTGATAATTTAATTATTTATTGCCAATAATTGTGCTCTCTAATCAACATGCAATGTATAATTGAACGCATACAACGTAATGTCTGTGCGTTTAAAATAATTTATCTCGAAAAATGCAGAATCAATAAAAAGATTTATCTTGTTTTGTCTTTTACAATGATTCGCTTTCTACTAATCTTATTACGAGTTATTCAACATTTTATGTAACTCTTATTGGAAACATTTTTCGAGCATCATTTTATCGTAAATAATCAAAAAGTTATTTTGATATAAAAAAGAAAAATATGCGCCGTATTTTAATTATATTTAATACAGAGAACAAACTTGACAAAGGAATTTTAGAATGTTTCGATCACAGATATTGAAACTTCTCTCTCCCAACCATTTGTAAATTAATATCGTACAATATTCCCCCGTTTGAATAATGAATAAATAAACTGTAACCGATATCTTTGCAGTGTAATGAGCGACGGTAGCGTCGGGCTTTTTTGCAGTGATATATTTGAAGGTTTTCGCGCGAATCTCTCGCGATAACGAATTTATTTCACACATTTATCAGTACAGCGCGCCGGGAAGAATCCATCACGTGTGCGTGAAACAACGAAATGAGGCGGTATTAGTTATTTTCCATTTACACTAAAACTTAGGTAATTCTCACTTGTGTGACGTCATTGTGTGAGTTATTCAAAGGCTGCGTTTCAAAATTGCTGCCTGTACTGAAAATCTATAATGTGCGCGACACAAACTATAGATTTGCAGTACTGGCAGTGAATATCGGAACACAGCCATAAGATCCAGCGGGAGGGGGAAAGGGTCGGTACCGAATGCTCACATTCAGTCACATTGTACGATAAACGTCGACGAGTCTGTGTAAATAACGACGCAATTCGTGAACTGGTAGCGAACGTAGTCGGACGTGTTTCGTCTCAAAGGAAAATTTGTGAAGGTTGCTGATGTAACTTTACGCTTTGAAGTAACGTCGCTCCTAAGGGGGGGGGCATATTAGATATTGATATTTGGCCGTATTGTCTCGGCAGAGATCAGGTATCAGGAAAAATTGAAGTCGGCGAATCCGTCGTCGTCGCCGCCGCCGCCGCGCTCGTCGCTTTCCCGACGCATCGCCGTCGGCCGCGCGATATAAATCGACGACACTCGAGGTGGCAGCCGGGGAGGAGGGCAGCGGGGGCGGACGGGCAGACGAGCGCCGCGTGCACGCATGATCCTACGCTCGTGACGACGACTCGCGTGCATTCGTCCGGCGTTCGCGTGCCCGAATCGCGCGGCCCCCGCCACGTGACGTTTATTGACGCGCGTGTCGAAAATCCCGATCGCCGCCGGTTAGTGTCGCCGGCTCGTCGTCCGATCCGATCCGATCCGATCCTGCGCTGCGATCGAATTGCGGTTTTTCCGTCGTGATCGACGAGTGCGACCGAGTCTCTCTCTCTCTCTCTCTCTCTCCTTTTTTTTCCTGTTTTTCGCTCGTACGATCTGGTTCATCGCCGCGTTTTATCGCGATATTTGCGATATCGTTCGTTGCAATTCGACGGTCCGGGCGGCAGTGGTGCAAATTGTACCGTCCGACGGATCGGACGCGCATCGCGTTGTGCCAGTATTGCGGAAAATATTGCGACTTTGGAAGCGGGCCGCGATTAGTATAAGAGGCGACCCCGTCTCTCGGTTCCCTGGCGAATCCTGGTGATGCAACACGACAACAAACGGCTCTGCGGCTCATTTGTTTCGTCCTCACCGCGCGCTCGTCGTATTTTCGTCAGTGGTATTTTCGTTCGTGGAAAAAACTGTCGCCTTTGTCTAAGAATCATTACAACTGTCGCACGACTGTCAATCAACCGGTAATCGTGAGTGTCGCCCGACGGAAAATCTTCACGACGGAGACAATGGCCATTGTGATGAAAATTCGGAATAATCAAGTGGTTTATCTAAATATACCCGGTAAGACGTCGGGAGATGTGTTTGTAGATCTTCAGTGAGGAAACTCTGTTAGAAAATCCGGGTCTTGTGTTCGCGTGGACCGATCGATTGCACACGTGTTGCCAGTGTAATACAATAATACAGTGTAGTTTTAGCTCCAAGTCGAGTCAAAATAATTAACATTTGGACGTATATAAACCGTCATCGAGTCTTCGTAAGGCATTGAACACGTTGCACTGTTTCTTATTTTTCTGAGAATCGTAGACTGTTATTGATAATTAAACGTTGATAATTTGCTTGATGTTTTGGCTTGCAGTTATCGTCCAATTAGAAATTACCGACGTGCATAATTATTTCACAATTTTATGACCAAGTTATTATACATATATATTGAATATCGATGAGAGATTGTGATTTCATAAATATTGCTTACAGAATTCCTACTGTAATATTCGTGCGATTAAATGGATAAGAAAAGAAATTACGCTTTGTATTGGATTTTATAACGTATAAATTTTGTTATGAAGAACATTGGTTAAACTAGTAAAATTGAGAATTAACTGAGTTATAATTCACGTTAGTACGAACTTTTCAGTCATTTCGATGTCTGTGTTTTTTGATAATATTGTTCTGCATCAAAATAAATACTTTCCCAACCTTGTAATCTGTTACGAGATATTCAACAGGTCACGTGTATTTATCGTGTCCACGTGTCTTACTATCATTCTTTACGACGTTAATGCCTGAAACAGTGATTTCACGTGAAATTATATTACGTTTCAAATAAATTATTTATTTATTAAAGACTTTCGATGTGAAAATTAATGAGTTACAACGAAAGGGGTTTTGAGAATCAAACGCGATTAGTTATGGGTGGGATAACATTTAATTTTATACAAATTATAAATTATCGGTTAAATATAATAAAAAATATAATAAATTACGGTTCGGATCTACTTTGATTATTTTATTTTACATTTAATTCGTTACGTATCACTGCAATAATACTACGTATATAAATATATTTTAATTATAAAAGATGCATTATAAAAAAAATTAATTTTCCGTGAGCTTTCTAGATGGCATATATGCGACATGTAATATGAAAACTTTTTGATTGTTTAGTACAATACACTTTTACAAATTTTTCTCTCTTTCTTTAAATAAAGCCAAATTATTTAGTTTGTCATCGAGAAAAAGAAATGAAAGCGAGATGAAACATTTTGCGATCGTTAGTCTTATCATCATTAGTGATAAACAATTCTTATTATCAAAATGATCATATATCTGGCCTGTTTTTTCAACCGAGATATTAAAATTATATAAAATTATATGCAAAAAGATGTAGACGAATTCAGTGTGATAATTGAACAATATGTTTGTGATTTTCAGCACCAAAACTAAAGGGCAGACCAAGAAGAAAACGTAAAAAGCGCAGCGCTTCGCCGGGTGAATCCTCGAACGAGAGCGAAGCCTCAGTGGCGTCGACGTCGAAGAGCACGTCGGCGATCACCAGCCTGGTGATACCCACAGTCGGGAGGCCGCCCTCGTCCGGGGTACGGCGGAGCGAGAGGAAAACCAGCGCGGAAGAAAAGAAGTTTATCACCGACGTGCAGAGTTTTATGAACTCTCGGGGTACGCCGGTCGGAAAGATGCCACTGCTGGGCTACAGGCAGAGTCAGTATCTTGTTATTTTTCCTCGGATTTCCTATCCGATGATCGGTCTTGCTATCGGAAGGTCAAACCGATTTCTCTGATATTTCGATTTTCTATCCGCGCAATTCCGGCAGCGATTTGGTTGTCAGACTGCAAAGAGCTAAGACACAGCAGGGTTTCCTTCTCGCAAAATCAAGATCACAATCAATCTCATATTTGCGATCGTAACGATGTGTCTTTTTTTTCCTTTGTAGTCGACCTGTTCCTGTTCTACACGAAAGTGCAAATGCTTGGTGGTTACGATACCGTCAGTGCTGGTCGCCTTTGGAAGACCATCTACGACGACATCGGTGGCAACACAGGCAACACTAGTGCAGCGACTATTACACGTAGACACTATGAAAGGTAAAGTATTTCAGCGGATTCTTATTACGATTGTCTTGAACGTTAATATCTCCATGACATATATATTTAAAGATATCTTTTAATACACATCTTAATTGCTTTCAGATTATAATAAGATTTTGTTGCAGATTATTATTACCTTATGAAAGATATCAGCGAGGCGAGGACACAAAAGTGAAATTGAATCACGGACGACGTACCAAGAGTATGTCCGAGGATTTAGATATCAAGGAGGAAACGAACGATATATATATGTCGGAGACTCCTCCGCCTATAGATGCAATTCCTGCAACCACAACATCGCCCTTGCAACCAATAATGTCAGCAACAACGGTAAATGACACTAATAATTTCATAATCAACAAACTATACATATTTAACGCAGCTGAAATTATTCATTGCTGTATCCTTTCCACCTTGCAGACTTTACTCTCGAGTGAGAAACCCAAAGCTGAAACCGGCAAGACATCCTCGTTACGTAGCGTGCGAGTGAAGCCGGAACGCCTGAAGTCCTTAAATACAATAATCGCCAATAATGCGACACCTTCCAGCCAGCAAGCTAGCCAACTGCCAAGTCCACCGCCATCCTCCAATACGTCTATCTCAACGCCTAGTAGCACACCCTCCACAACGCCGACGAATGGTACCAGTAACAATCAGAGTGTCTTGGAGAGGCAGCTCAACAGTCCTTTGATATCCCAACAAGTTCCACCATCGTGTTCGCCAGGCTTGCCCGTGACTAGTGTAGCAACAAACGCGTCGACAGTTGTCACTCTAACGCCTCCGCCTGAAAAGGATATGAAGGAGATCAAGTTGGATCCCAAGCAGACAACTCTACTGGCGCAGGGCAAGGAAAATATACCACTGTTCGGCGGGGAGAAATTCGCGGAAAAGACGATAGTCCCGCCGGTCTCCAGATCGCCCGAAGTGATCGACCTTGAAAACGAGAGCGACACGAGTCGAGACAAGATAATCATTCCCAGCTTCAAGAAACGTAAACTCGAGATCTTGCGCGAAGGCGGTCTCGAAGTCACCGCCGTTGATCTGGACGCTCGACCGAGCGTGATTCAGAGCAATGTCATGTCGCCGCAACAGCAACAACAACCTCTGCCGGCTACAATGAAGTCCACTGAGGAGAAGCAACCGTCGATCTCGCCGTATCCACTTCCAGTCACGCCCAATTCCATTCCTAAGTTGATATCGGTTACCGTGACACCCGATATAGGACACATGTTACCGTCGCCGCATCAGGACCATCAAAATCATCAATCGCGAATCTCAGCGATTAAACAACTACCGGCTCATCACAACAATAACAACATTAGCATGATGAACAACAATAATGTGGCGAATAGTCGAGTGATAAATCTCGGTAATTCGAACAATGCTGCGTTGTTGCAATTGTATGCAAACGCGAACGTCGTACCACAATCTGCGCAGCAGCCAAACCATCGTTTTGTTCCACCAAATATTCCAAACGGTAGGTTATTACCGCCAAAGGTGACACAGTCAAGATCGATATTTGTGCATAACGAAAGGACGGTTTACGGAAATCCCAAGGATATTCTTATCTCTCCACCAAAATATCGCTCATCGCATTCGCATCAACAGCAGCAACAACGCTTGCAGCATCCGCAAATGAGTTCTAGCAACGACATCGGACAAGGAGGTGTTCTCGATCTGACGCAAAAGTCCATCGAGAAACCTACGACGTTCCCTAGGCCCAGTCTAGAAATAGTCAAAGTACCTGTAGTACAGAGGCCTAATCCGTTAAATCTAGATGTGCGAAATTCACCCGCCAAGGACAAATCGTCGGACAGACCTGTCGCCGACTGTCCAAGGCGAATACCCTTCCCTGCCTACCAAAATGTAATCGATAGTCGAACTATCGCGTCGAATAACCTCGAGATTACGTTAGTGAATCCCAAGCACAAAAACAATCACCTCCTCATGTCGTCTCACGTCCAAATACCAAGTCCACCTAATAAAAGCAATGCGATAGGAACGATAAATAATGCGCAAAGAAGGCTGCAACAACCGCAGCAACAAGTGAATGGAAAGTATACAGTGAGAAGCGAGCCGGTTTCGCCATACACACCGAGGAAGCCAAGTCATCCCATCATACCGAACGTACCCAATTTGAATCATCTGAATCATAGTGGAAGTTCATTTCCTAGAATGCAGGCAACGACGTTACAGCAACAGCAAATGAGTATTGACAGGAGGAAAGCGGCTGCGGAAGCCAGCAGGGATCATCAACATCGTAGGATTAGCGAGGGCGAAAAATCATCTTTGGCAGCGCAACAGCAGCAGCAGCAGCATCAGGAAATCAGGCACAATGAGGCCGGGCGACGACACAGTTTACCCAGCATACCATCGGGTTTCGTACCGACAGTACCGCAAAATAATTCTACCGCCTTTCCGTTGTCGCAACTGCCAAACGCGTCCGGCAAGTTCCTACCAATCTTGGATCCCATGTATTACTCCACGTTCTATAACGGTCTGTTCCCACCGCCGATTCCGCCCACGGCCGCTGCAGCTGCTGCCGCCGCGTCGTCATTTTTACCGCCGGAGTTTAACGCGTATTACAAGGAATTACTCGCTTCCTCGCAACCAAGACTGACGGGGATGATAGGGCAGCCGCCGCATCAGCAGCCGGCCGCTCCGACGTCTAAGTAGACAATGGGATCTCAACATGTAGGGTTTCCGACATAGCGAAAGATGCTTTGATCACTAAAGAGACAAGGATCCGTCGGACTTCTTCGCTGTCGAAATATATATCAGCGAGTGAAGCGATATATTAAGAGTGATTCGTTTAAATTATCTATATTTAGTTGTGTTGTTTTTATTCGATTAGAGCATCAACAGGACGAAATTATACTGTTTGTTCATGGTAAAATAATGATAGTCCTACAGAGTCTCGCGTAAAGGTAGAATAAAATATCAGTGTCAAACTAATGCATATTTCAAAGATATACCTTCAATCATTACGCTCTATATAATTTATAATATGAATATTTCTCACAATTGTGCATAAATACTCATAAGAAGTATTTATAGTGCATTAGAGAAATAATATGTTGATGTTGTTGCCCGCATGATATTTTGTTGTTCGAAATCAGAAGCATTGATTTAGTATAATGTTTAATAATTAATATATATATTCTATATATATATATATATATATATATATATATATATATATATCTGCGGGTATATTGCAAGTTCCTTCTATAAAATTAGAGTCCCTACGCGAGACTCTATAGGATTATTGATATTAAGAAGAAGATCCCTGTGATAAATGCGACAAAATGTATTGGTATTCAAGGAGACAGTCGATGGAATCCACAGAAAATCGTTATTTTTATATGTTTATTTTATATAAATTGTTTACGCGCGTTTTTGAGTTTCAATTGATGTTACACAGCAAAACATTCTGATTTGGAAGCTCGCATTGTCTACATGCTAGAATTTCCGAACGTTAAATTTTCCCAGAAAATGATTATCTTTTTTTCTTTTCAGTTCAGATACGTATTTTCGATATTAATCGATATTAATTTCGACTCGCTCTTTATTTTCAGTTTTCGTTTCGCAAGCGCACATTTTGATTTATTTTGAATACACCATGTGATAAACCCGATGTAAAAAAGAAAAAAAAAAGAACAACGGCGAACATTTGGCCGGCGGATTATCGGAATGTATAATTGTTTACTGTGTAACGGGGTAAATCTTATGTAGTAACGCTCGCGAAAACCCTATGTACTGTGTATAAGCTAGACAATTTTCATTATAATAATAAAAAAGAAACACTCGTACACAATCACATACACTGCTCTGTAGTCACCTCTAACGATATAAGCGCACGCATGCAATGTTATAGCAGCGACATGTATATAATGTATATAATCACGTAAATCATTAAGCTAGACAAATCCTACATTATCTTTCAACATTACGTAAGAGAGTTAAGTTTAGTAAGTGTACACAGGCTGTCTTGCTCGTGTGGCCAACGATTGTCGTATCGCTGTTTCCTTACGAGAAACGAGGGGGAAAAAAACGATATTTTGCGGAATATTTCCGATGGTCTCTTTTTTCGCTCGGAAGACATTTGTAACGATCTTTCGTTTTCTAACGCCGTGTCGACGCGAGGGAGCGCGCAGTTGTAAAACCTTTCCTTTAATCTCGGGTGCAAAGGCAAAACCGAATGCGCAATCGACCGATTGTCACGCGATCAAACGTGATCGAACATCGCGGGCCACCAATAATACTTGGAAAACAGATTTAAAGAAATTTTACCGACGGTATATCCATGTTAAATGTAGACATATTGATAGAATTTGTTCGTTTTAGGATACTCTCATCAAAAAAGATACTAATAAATATGAGAATAACGTTAAAGCATTCGTAACCCTAAGACGTACAAGACGGAAGAAAGATCCGTTCCGGATCGTTCTGGCGAAAAAAAAGAAAATCAGAGTTCTATATTGATGTCTTTCAAGAGTATGAATTGTTCACGTTTTTTCGGATATGGTTCTTTCGTGATAACAAAGGCGTTCCGGCGCCGATTGCGAGACCGCGGCTGATTAACAATAAGCCTTCCAGTGGTATTCAACGGGTCGGGAGAAAGAAATTATTGGTCATATCGACAGCGCGAGGGTCGGGCGAAAGATACGAAGACGACGCGAAACGCTACCACTGTTGTTATTTTTGTAAGACCGCGGCTGACTTCCGGCGACCCGGGCGCGCCGCGACCACGCCGTCGCGTCGCGTCGCTTTTCGACATGGTGCTATGCGACGAAAAATTCTATTGTAAATCTTTTTCGAAAATTTTAATCGGGCGTTGTTGGGTACCAGTGGATCTCTGGCGCGATCGCCCGAAAGAACTACATACACACACATACATACACATACACAATCTTAAGATAGATCTTCACGTCCAAGTCTGATAAACGTATACAGAAACGAGAGAAGTTGAAGGGACTCCACGGGTTCTAGCGTATGTATAAATAAAGAATGGAGGGAGGGGGGGGGGGTGGGAGATAGTCGAATATACGGATCCGTTATGATTGCGATTCGGCGTTATATCGCGGGGTTCGTAGCAGGAAAGCGAGGGAAGCGAGCGCCGGGGCGGAGAGGACGGCAAAGGCGGATATTGTCGAGTTTCCGCAGAAGGGAAAGGCTTTTACGAGAATACGTGCCATAAAAAAAAACTGATTAGATAGCGACTACGAGATCGAACGATGGCGTACGGTCATTTGTACATGCTTTTGACGAGCCCCTTAACAGTTCGAGAAACTAAGGAAGAATGACGCGAATCGAGAGGGAAAAAAAGATATGAATAAATAACAATGTGCAAAGAATTCCACGTGGAAGATTTTATATGATTTTTTGTTTATAATTCTGTTACCGTGATTGTTTTATAAATCTCGAATCCTTTTTTTAGCGCGCGCGTGTGAGTGTAAAGGGATAAACGTGTCGATGTGTGAATGAGTGTGTCGTGGGAGAATCTTGGAGAGTGTTTCGAGGAAGAGTCTACGATTGTTTTCGTTTTTTTTTTTTTTTGCGAGTTTTCTCTTCATTTTGTATACTTAGTAAAGCGATTTTAGCATAACCCTCGTTTTCCCACTTTAATAATAGTAATTATTACGATACAAATATTTTTTATTATATGGGCATTTCAGTTCCTAAGTTGGAAATAAAATATCTACTACAAACGGGCTTTCTTATTGCGAGTTGAACACCAAGTGAATTACAGTATCTGCGCGATTGTAAGAATGCATGTTTACTCTTTAGATTTTTTTTTTTTTTTCAAAAAAAGCTTAAAGGCGCACTTGTAGAGTTTTATTTCGAGAAAATTTATTGATATGTGTCTTTTCTACGGTAGGTCTATATAACTTCATAGAATTAGCATTTCCTAAAGATCCTCAAATTTCCTCTTTAGAGAGATAACAATAATTTACAATTTTTTTTACGAAAATACAAAAAAATTAATTTGTATATTGAAAAGAGCACAGTAATAATGCGAATGATCTCTCTTATTTATTATTTCTTGTTATTAATTTTAATTATATCTCACATACCTGTTGGTAATTCACATGTGCATGCTATTATTAGAATCGAAGATGCTAATTGCTCGTTGTGCGCAAGGTAGAGAGCATCGAAGTTTCAACGACGCGCGAGGCAGAGATCGTGAACGAGATCGGTAAGAAATTAAGATGCCAGAATGAAGTTTTAATCATGAGAAAGTACGCGCTTCTCCCCACGGGTATGCTCGTCGTAATCGAGAGACCGCTTTCCATTGGTCCGGCCGTCAGGGGCGCGACGTTATGAACTCGGCGAAACGACTGCAAAACGAAGGAAAAGGGACATGAAGCACCGCGGCGCGGAATGCACGGGCACATGTGCCGCGAAATTTAAAATCTCTTTACGGCGGCCATAAACCGATAACCTGTTTAACCAGTCCGGCGACGGCGGGCTGCGCGGACATTTTACCTTCGCAAAATCATTTCTATTCCGTTTTTTCACCGGCCGTTCCGTCATTTTCCTCTTCTCGCTCTTTTTTTTTTCTTTTCCCTGCTCCCACGGACGATTCTTTTGTTTTACGTATCGTTATCGGGATACCCTGAAGTCACGCAATTTCACTGGCGAATCGTTTCGATAGCTATCAAAAGCTTCTAAGATCGTGAAGAATTTCTCGCGATAAACGATATATTTTATAATGGGTTTATAATGGGTTTTCATTTTGTAAAACGTTTGACATCTGTCACAGTCCGGCTTTAATTATAATTGAATCGATTTAAATAATAAAAAATAATAAAAAAGGAGACAAGTTTACTTTTTAAGGTAAGTAAGTTTTTTAATTCAATATTCAATTTCAGTACTTTGTTTCTCGATTAGTGATATAATAATTTTCAAAATATTTCCTTTGTATGTAAAAACAACTACCGATAATGAGTATAAAAGTATGCTACAATCAGATAAATCTATGGAGTCTGTAAAGGTAGCCCTTGAATTGACATCATTGACTAAAATAGGAAAAGATTACGTTCTAAATTTAAGTCACTTTGATTCAATTTTAATATCTGCGTGTAATATTATGGGCCAGAAATACTATATGTTGAATAAAAACGAAAAAAAGAGAATAAAATTAAGGGCCGCTCTCAGTATACACGCAGGAAGACACAAAATTTGATTATTGCTAATTTTTTTACTAACAATAAGTATATCTTTAAGTAACACAATTAAAACTTAAACTTTCCTTCAATATTTTTAGCGTTTAATATTAAGAAGAAACGGTTAATGTACACAAAGTGTATCATACAACTTGTTTCATCTAAGCGTCGCTTTCTATCAGTTAGCTTTAGATCATGTGTGGCACGATTGAAGAGCGAGTAAATTGATACCTTTCCGTCGTAAGAGTAAATGAAAATACCGGACAGATGAATCATCTCTCTTTCTCTCTCTCTCTCTCTCTCTCTCTCTCTCTCTCTCTCTCTCTCTCGATATATATCGACTTCTGGCTTGCTACAATAATCAAAGTATACGTGAACATTTGAGATGCACCCGGATGTCGATCCTCGTACGTATGGACGCACGCCGAGAGAGGTGATCCGGGCGGTGGGGCGAAATCGTGTTTACCTTTCCATTCACCCCCGGTGACAATCGGCAAACACGCGACCGCTGTAGTATTGTCGCGCCACATGCCAAACCCTTATGTACACTGCGGGATCGCAGTTAGACCCGCATTCGCCATTCACCGAGAATCTGCTGGAGCATCCGCGAGTCTCTCTCGGCCATCATCCTCGTCGTTATCGTCAAGGCGATGGCGAGTCCTAAGCTTTAATTTCTTCATCGATACCGTCTGACGAGTTTGCGCGGGTGGCCGAGCTTGGGTGGTCGCGGCCGATCGTGGGTGACGTCGCGCGGATTATTTACGTAACCGCCACGCGCGATCGGTCGGCCGACCGATTATTAACCCGGCGCAAACGTGCCCGCCGCGCGCCCGTCAAATTATACGATGTGGATTTTTTGTCGCGCTTAAAAAGGGATCAACGACGTGAAATTATGCGAGGTCGCGTTCTTACGTCGCCCTTAAGCGCGGGATATACGCGCGTATGCCGCGACGCGGGTTTCTTGCGCGACTCGCGTCCGCGCGGAGAGACGGATGTGTAACAGTCTCGAGCGTTTAATCGTCCGGGGAAAATAAAACGAGTCGGGATCGAAAATAACGAGTGAAGTCATGTGGGAGCGAAGCGCGAACACGAATACAAGAACAAGAACAAGTCGCGTTTCAAATGCAAATACCGAAAGCTAAAGCGATCATTGAGTTTATTCTTTAAGTGGAGCGCTACAAACCGGAGCAACGTGCAAGTTTCATGCAAAGAGATCGCCTAAGTAGCGAGTCAGATAAACGGATGTTCCCTCGATATTTTTCTACGCTATGACGTCACGCAATCTACGTAGTCTTTATTTTCTATTCGTGTGTTCGGGACTCGCGATGAAGCGATATGTCCGTCTACGTATCAGACGCATATCAGATACATCTCCCGCTTTTGAGACATGTCTCCCCTGCAACATGCACAGAGTACTGGGATCGGAATCGTCGCTGTTGAGGGAGAAAAGACAGCGACGGTTTGATCGCTAGGAAAAAGATGTTAATAAGATGCGCGCGTCATAAAGCGCCATTATCAATGTATCGCGAGATTTATGGAGATTTATGTCTCGTTCGATCTTTTTTCGCGCCTCTCGCGTGCGACGGAAAATTTATCTGAAATATAAAACTGATATTCATAGCCAGTTTTTATTACAAGATCGTCTTAAATAATGTCTTAAACATGCTAATACGACTCTTGATTGGTTTGGAACATCTTAAAACTGTACTTAAAAGTATGATGATCTTAAATATAAGACTTGAATATCGACTATAGTTTACTCGCAAAAGATCTCGCACACAAATTTCCGTATCGCGCGTTATAACTTTGCAATCGCGACAGACAGACGCGTGATCATAGGGTATCATTATTCGCAATGTTATGCTGTTAGACGGATGACAATAATGTTACAAATCTATACGTATCTTCATCAACTTTATCCGCCTCGACGACAAAACTTTTCTCTAGTGTCGGAATACGAAAGTCGCAAAGATGCATTACATTTTTCTTGGATACTTTTGTTCTTAACGATAAGAAAAATTACAGTCGATGCATTAATTTAAGAAAAGCATGAATTTTTAATTAAAATATACATGCGAAATTAACGCGACGGTAAATACATTCAAAGTAGTATCGACAGATGTCGTTAGGTGGTCATACGCGGGTGAGGCTGCAATAAAAGTAAAAACCGGAAGAAACGTCGCAAAACACTTAAAAATGGATTTAAAAGCGAAAATAATATCGTTCTGGAGAAAGAAAGCGTGCCAAATTAATTGAACCATCTTTGCCACGGAATGACGTGGATCTTCTGCAACAAAAAGTCATTGACGAATTATTTATCGATACTAATGATGAAGTATCGGAGTGTCGATGACCATGCCTCGTTCGCGGTGCGCTATCGACAGGACCGTGTAAACACGGGGGGGGGGGGGATATCGATCGAGGCCGAGACGGGCGAAAGGTGTTACGTGGACAGAGAGATGCAGATTTCGTGAAACCGCGTTGAAATGACGAGTCTTCGGGTCTCTCTCGTACGAAATTGGTGGCTGTGCGCGAAGCCGAAGACGACGTCTCTTCCGCCCGGTTCTCATGAGCACTTCACCCGCCAGACAATAGTTTACCGTATCGACCTATTCCCCACTCCTTCTTCTCCTCCCTTCTCCTTTTCCTCCTTCTCCACTCCCCCTCCCCCTCCGACTCTGCCGTGTGCTTGTTCACATCTACCTCCAAGTGCCACTCCGCTCAGCCAACCACGAACCTGCTTCTTCTGGCCTTCCCTTCGTGCCTTTCCACGAATTCAACTTGCTTCTGTATCGTGAACTCCGAGGCTTCCGAGTTCAGTTAGGAATAGCTGCGAGCCGCTCTCGGGGTTGAGAGACTTCTGGCTTTTGCGACACCTCCCGCGTATCTTATGTACAAAACGTACAAACGAGTGCGATTGCATTCGTCAATTGCACTTTCGCGGAATCCACTTTGCCATTGAAAGTATTCGATACCCTAGTCGGAAAGAAAGTCCAATTTTACAGTCCAAGTCATCATTAAATAATGACTATAATCGAGCTACTAATTTACAGATACAAGCATCTTCATCATATTCACAGTAATATATTACAATCCTATAATTCTTATAATTCTTTTCTCATCGTTACGCTTATGCAACGCTATTGATCCTTGATGCATATCGAAACGATATTGTTCAGACTCGAGAGTGGTTTCCGCACTTTGCCAGCGCGTGGCCGACAGTTCCCGAAGGTCGAGATTTGTTCCAAAGTTTGTATGAATGAAACTTATCCTAATATCTCTGAACGGTGTGCGGTTTTCTTCGGCCATTCCGCCGGCAGGGTGGCGGCCGCGAGAGGCGGCCAGACACGCGGGAAGTCGGCGAGAGAGCACGTGCGAGCTCGCGAGAGAGAGCTCGCCGAGGATCGACCGGCGCCGTCCGCGTCGCGCCGCGTCGCGCCGCGCCACGCCGCGTCGTATCGCCCCACGTTCGAGCAGGGTCACTGGAACGTGCTTGTGTACGAACTGTCTGCAACTGTCATTCACCTCGCGGTACACCACGTGTGTGTATGCACCGGGGAGATATTCCCGTCTGTCCCTTATCCGTGCGCGCGACAAAATGCAGAGAGAGATAAGGACGTGGACGAGAAGCCGGGAAACTTCTCGCGCTCGGCGAGATTTTTATCACGTCATCACGCGGAACACGCCGCAATGTAAATGCCGCTTCACGAGCTGAGATCACGCTGAATCTCGCGGGTTTCTTTTTTAGGGGGGGGGGGGGAGGAGTTGTACATGTACCAATATGTATCATGTATTAAAGAAACGTTTGGGATTAATTCGAACAGAGATTCCCAGGTAGAAGTCACAAAGATGTCGAAATGACATTAAAATGACTCCAAAATGTCATTCGTATGTCATTTTATCGCTATTTTAGCGTTATTTTGATGTCAATATGATGTCATTATAATTTTTGTTCTACCTGGGTTGCTGCGTATCGATTTTGCCTCGATAAGTAGCTGCCACCGGAAACAACGACTCGCGACGACAGAAAGCACCGGAAACAGGCACAGTTACGTTTTCAGCTTTACCATTTCTTTTTTTCCACGAGAACGAACAAAGTTCGAGTTCAAACCGCGGGTCGATAATGTTTATCGAAACTGGGTATGCCAAGCCTAGTAACCTCTCGGCTAAGAAGCTTAGCCTTTCGTGGCGAGCAATTCGTTATATCGAGAAAGCCACATTGAGTCGTTTGTACGAATTATTCGCGTTATCCTTACACATTGCCTGCTCGAGCAAAGGATGTATTCTCGTAATAAATAAGCGAATCTCTCGTCGAAAACTCGTCAATGTCAGCGCGCCGTGTCACTCGCCGACTCTACGATCGCTTTATCGCGACGTAATCGTCCAAGTTGAGGGGACGGCTGACTCGCCTCCGTCTCCGAAGCGTATAAAAGGCGATCGTGCTGACCCCGAATCACGGGTTATCGAGTCGCGCCTTCACGCGCGACGGCGCCTCGCCGGCCAGATACGCATCCGAGACGCTGCCGCGCCTCGCACCGACGACGCTCGATTCGTGGACGTGACGAGGAGCGAGCCTCATTGCTCATTCGCGCTATATTCTCAATGCGGCCTTGAATAATCTGCGGCGAGATCAGATGCGGCAAATCGGTGGCCGCCAAAGCGGAAGCTACACGCTCGCGAAGCGAGACGTTGATCGATCATGTTTTCTTCGACTCTCTTGCGGATTCTCTGTCCGTTGGACAGACGTGTCCTCATTGAATCATGTGATCATTTCTTAAGGAATGTTACGTCGTGATTTGTAATTCTGTATTTGCGTGATTTATAAATTCTCATATCCGTGATTTATATTCGCAACAAAATTCTAAACGAAACGAATGGAAATCTTTTTTAACTTTTAGAGGGCTGGAAATCCATTATAATGCAATACTTAATTACTTAACTACCTTTTAAGTATAGATATATAAATCCGTACAACTTAAAACATACATATAATAACAATAAAAAACAAAACAAAAATTATCTACGTCCACGTCGTTAGCTCTGATTAACGCTGAAGGAAAGTTATGTATCTGCTAAGATTTTGTCTACAATATACTCAAATCATTAAAAATATTCAAATCTGACTTTGCAATCATAATCAGCGATCTCAAAAACTCATATAAATCATTTTCGAAATTAGAAAATTTTACATTTTTTTCTTCCCTGAGACTCGGAAAGCCACTATAGTGGTTCAAGCCTTGACAAGAACTTTGTATAAAATATTAAGAGATATATGTACAAACTTTTGAGAAAAATATACTGATATATGACGTGCAATTTGCCGGCCCTCTAAAGGTTAATACTTGTTTTTTTTCGTTTAATATTTCTTTTTTTAAATATAATTTTTCACCAAAGAGTATATCCGTCTTGCGTTTACCAAGACTCATGAAAAACGTGACGTAATGTTTTATAATTATGCCTCAGCGTAACTTCCGCACGGTAATTCCTCCAAATTTCCCAGGCAGTGAGGTAGGTCGGTATAATCTTCCGTAGCGCCGTGTTTCTATACTAACGGCTCGCCTGAAGGAGCGAGGAACCATAACAGCGCGACAGAGTAATGCTACGACGTGAAGGTGCATACATACACACATACGCGAGAAAAAGAGCGCCTTTCCTCACGTATATACGGCAATTCCTGCATATTTTTCGATAATTTTACTCGAGCGGGCGGACTAAATCTTTCAGGAGGAACTGCAACATTGAGTTTCCGCAATTCAACATGAAAGCACTCGAGTGGGTCGCCATCGGAATCTTATGAATCTTTTTTCATAAAATCTTCGCCGAGCAGATTCAACGCGCAGTCTGGAAAAATCTCTTTTCTCGGGAAAGATCTTAAATGGCTTTTATTCGAAATAGGAAAATTTTACAATTTCACAAGCGTAATCCTAAAGCAGTCAGATCGATTCAGTTGTCTCCATGAAAATGCCTGCCGTATGAATGGTGCACGCGATATTCGAATCCTTTCGTTAAAATCAGTATTGATGTACTTTTTACGAGTCGGCTTTTCGACTCTTATATCTCCGAGAAGAAAAATATTCTCCCGCCCGAGACAATATCATCTTCGCTCCGCGCGCTATCACCGGCCGCAGCCTCGTAAATTTTGGGAGAACGGCGAGCCTTTCTCCCTGGCGTTGCATCGTCGCTTGATAGAATGACGTGCCGTCCAGCCGCCATAACTTCCGCGATCCGGTCGACCCCCGCTGTCGACGTTCCTGGGACACGAGGAGGGCAGGGGGGGGGAGGTTGTAGGAAGCAGGAGAGCGAGAGCGCGAACGAAAGAGCGGAGAGGAGCCGCGCGTGGAGGAGAAAAACGAGCAGTAGGAAAACGAGGAGGACGAGGAGAGCGACTGGCAGGGTGAACCCCTTATTGATTTTTAGGGTGACACTGTCAACCGGCGGCGAGTGTCGAGTCCCCCGCGACGGGCGACTTTCAAACGACGGCGAGAGCGCGAGGGAGGAAAAAAAATGCGCCGGCCGGCGGCGCGTCATCGCAAGCTCGCATAGAGAAAAGAGTCCGTCGCTCGATCTCCAATCGGCGCCGTCGACGACGTCGCGTGTCGGTTGGCCGACAACGACGACAACGACGCGAAAGCCGTCTGCCTTAGTTGGTACGCGCGCCGGGCGAGGCCGTGCAGCGTTTTTTCGCCGCGGCGGTTGGCGGCGGCGGCGACGACGACGACGACGACGACGGTGGCGGCGACGGCGGTGGCGGCGACGCCGACGGGAGGAAAGAGTAACCGCGGTGCAGTCCCGTTGCGGTCGGGGGTGCAGCTCTCTCTCGGCGCGCAGGGCCGTACACGTTCGTGGGAGCCGCTCCACGTGGGGCGAGCTCTCGGCCTTCTCGCCTCTCGCGATCGCACGCGTCCGTCGCCTTTGATATCTTTGTCGCGCGCGCGCGCGCGCGCGGCGGATACATACGTACACATCTACACCCCTATCTGTCGAGGGGGAGGTGGTGCTTGCCACCTTGGAAACGCGAGGGGAACACTACACCGGGGGGTGCGCGCGAGTCCCCGCGAGCGAACGGCGACGGCGAGTTCGTAGTGGTGATCGTCGTTGCCCTTTCTCTCGCTCTAGTTCCCTCTTTTTTATTTCTCTTATTCCCACCCCGCGCGTTTTTCCGCTCTCCCGGCTTCGGGGTAGGCGTCGCGCTGGCGGACGCGAGTGACGCACGAGTTGCACAGGAAACGTGGCTTCTCGGTGCAACCGCGTTCCGCGACTCGCGGCTGTGGCGGTCGTTTTTACAAAAGTACGCGTAGCGGTGCGAAGTCGGCAGGAAGTACTCGACTCGAGCGAGCGCGATTCGGCACGCGTGGGATTGTAATTAACGGTACGCTGGAACGATCTTACACGATGCGTGCCTGGAGTGAAGTGCGCGGAGAAAGAATCCGCTCCCGGAGAGCGTCGTTAAGAGCCGCGCAGGATTCGTGGCGCGAGCAGTTTTAGCTCCATCACGATTTAACCGCCCCCCGTCAGGGGCCAAACGTGGCCGCCGATCGCCTCTTGCGAATTTGGATGCGTGAACATCGGCTGTCACGCACATATACACAGCATCGCTCGCATGCAACAGGCGACACCGCGTTGCCAAAGTTTCCTCTTGATTAATCGATCGGAAATTACGAAGCGTCCAAGTGGCGTAAACCGTTTCGCAGGTTACTCCGAACTGGTCGGCCGAACTTGGCGCTAGTCACACCTCGACTCGCGCGAACCTAGCCGCGCGTCGCTCCCTCCCCTTCCCACGCGAGAGAATAATTCCGCCGAGTGCGGCGCGGAAGGAAGGGAGAGACGGTTACGTCGCGCACTTCCGCGGGGCGAACGACATCGCGCGAGAAAGGGCGACCGCGCCGCGCCGCGCCGCCGGAGAGAGAAATGTTATAGCCGCGAAATTACGCGAAGCGCGCGGCGCACGCGAGTGACAATCGATACCACGGTGTGGTAGCGGCTTGTGGCGGGCGACGCTTCGGCTTGGAGAGGAGAGAAAAAAAAAAAAAACGCAGCGTGAAGGTGCGCGCTCTCGACGCCTGGCGGTGACGTGAAACCGGCGCGACTCGGCCATTCGCGCGAGAAACAACAGACCACGCGGAGGGCCACGAGAAGGGGTGGACGGCTGCGGCGGAGCAGCGAAAGAGCAGACGACTCTCCTTCGGGGGAGGTGCGTTGCGTGCGTCGCGTCATGAGGACGCGGCGCGGGTGTGTACGCGACGAGGCGGCCCCTGGCTCCTCACCACGGCCGTCGCCCACGCGCGACGGGCGGCGAAAAATCACGGGGAAATGGCAACCCTCTTCCGCGTCCGCGCGTGGAATAGCAATTATTATCGTCTGCGGCCGAGGAAGAAGTCCAGTTGACATTCGGGCGTGAGTGGCGACACCGCGAGAAGCGAGGGACAGAGACGCCACGGAGGGAGGCAGGGAGACGAGCGAGAAGGGGCGAGGAAGAGGGAGAAGGAGGACGCGGAACACGTGGTCCGCGAGGGAGCAGTTAGGCGGCGAGGTGCGTGCGTGGCTTAGTTACGCTCCTGGCGCACGTGCGTACGTGCACGCTCGGCGAGCGCCTCCGCGGCGGCACGTGTGAGTGACAGAGAAGTCGGTGAGCGTTCGCGCGAGGCTCGAAACGATCGAACCCGAGTGACACACGACGATCGCCAATTTTCTCGCTACTGTGTACGTGTGCATGTGTGTGTGTATGCGTGCGTGCGTGTGTGTGCGTGTGCGTGCACCTCCATCTTACTCCGGAGTTTCGGGTGCCGGAATCTCGCGTGGGAAGCTCGAAATTTTGAATCGCCATTTCGTCGAGCGCGGTGAACGTAGCCGCGAGAGTGTCGCCCTCGCGCCTCGTCGGGCGACTACGTCCCTGAGGTTCGTCTGTTGACTCCGGTGGTGTTGATTCGTGCTCCGTCCGACTCGCTCTCCCCGTCTCCGTCGTTCACGCAACCACGGCTGCGTTCCCTCTCGCTCCCTCCCACGCACGCTTTCTCTCCGTCGGACGGTTGAGAGAGAGAGAGAGAGAGAGAGAGAGAGAGAGAGAGAGAGTGCGCGCGCGCGCGCGGGCGGGCGCACTCGCGAGGTCGCTTGTGTTTGGAACGTCGTGAACTTTTCTGCAATGTGACGACGCGGGGGATGAATGGTTACTAGCGTCATGTCGCAGCAGTGCACGCGCCTGGGAGCGGGTGCGCGACCGGTGTACGTACCAACGCCGGCCGTGGCGTCCTGAGTCGGCGGCACGCGCGGCCAGCGGCGAGCTCACGACCGTTGGAAAAATGCCGGCGACGCGACCGCCGCACGACGACGACGGGCCCTTGTTGTTGTTGCCGCTGTTTCACCGTGACGACCTCGCGACCGCGCGCGGTGCGCCGCGACGAGCGTTCGACGCGGCCGCGGACTCCTGAACGAGGCGCGGCGACTGAGTGTGCCTTCGCCGCGCGAACAGCCGGTCCCTGCGCTTTCCTCCACTGCTGCGTGTACTGGTCTAGGTTAGGTGTGCCGGCACCATAACCTTAAAGCGCTGAGCGGCACGGAGAGACGGAGCCTTCTCGCACCAGCCGTGCACCACCGTCCTGCAATTGTCATTCGCGAGAACGTTCGGCAACGAGTTCGCGCGCGCGCGCTCTCTCTCTCTCTCGTCCAGCTTCCGTGTCGGATTTCTACGCAGTGGGTGATCGGTGAGGTGGAATGAGCTGGGTGACCACGGGACAATGAAGGCCAATGGGACAAACAATGGTGATTTTCTTTTGCATATGTTTATGTCTGACAGTGCGCTTACGTATTTTCGACTCAGTCTTTACTCCACATGAAAAGAACGTGTACAAAACTTTGTGGTACGACCTGTGTGCTAGATTGTTGTTTACATAAGATGAATCCTTCGATGCTCCTACAATTGTCAGAAACATCAAACATAGGAGTCTTTATTATTTATTTATGATTTATTTATATAATGGTTTACATGACGTGCCCTTGATCACTTTTTCTGTCAAGAATATCATTCAAATAGAATAGTTTTAGGTATCGTTGCACCATCTACTCGAAACATGCTAGTTTAATCCATTCTTTTATGCTTGCATCAGTTAGTAATTAAATTAATTCATCTATTAATGCTATTGCTAATATGTATTGTTGGTCTACATGTTGGCACGAAACTAAGATTGGAGAATATTGTTTGTATTACATGTAAACAGTCTCCTATCTCTCTCTATTTTGAGTTTTTAATCATCTCTTATTATATCTGTCGCGAGTTGTTATAATTACATCATGGAATTAATATAAAAATATAAAATTTAGTGTCTTATATATTGTCAATAATTTACAACTACATTATTCATCTCTTTACAGGCTGTAGCCGCCTAAATACACCATTGGCAGCCACTACCACGCTGGAGGATCCCGGTACACCAGCCTCCTGGAAGGGCCCGCCGCCCGGTTCGGAGGCATCGCCCTTTACGCCCAATTCCGTCGGCCAGGGTGGTGGTCCTGGCTCGGGTCCGTACAACAACACCGGCGGTCCACCTAGTAATGCGGGCTTCCAAGGGCCGAGTCCATTTCCCGGTAGTGCTGGCAGTCCAGCCGGAGCACCGCCGTATCAGGGCCCGCCGCCCGGTTCGGCGACGCCGCAATACACCGCTTCCCCCGCGCCAAGCGGTTCCTCGACGCCCGGTCCTGGACCGCCGCCTAATTCCACCGGGTTTCCACCACCCCCGACGAATTCCGGTCCGCCGTACAATGGGCCCGGGCCCAGTCCGTTCGGGTCACCGTCCGGTGCGCCACCGCAATTCGTTGGCCGACCCGGCTCCTCGGGACCACCGTTTGTACCACCTGGTGCCGGTAATCCGCATTTTCCCTCGCACGGCCAGCCATTCGGCGGACCACAGTATGGTATACCACCTGGAAGTCCATTCGGACCAGGACATCCTATGGCTGGACCTATGGGACCTGGACACCCGGCGATGATGGGACCTGGTGGCCCTGTCGACAGGCTCGACCAAGGGTGAGTTTTGTTACATGTTTTTATACAATTCACAAAGCGAATAATTGTTCTATATCAATATCTATGTACGTAAAATAATTATTATTATTAAAGATATAGGAATCTGTTTTTGTACCTATATAATATTATAATGTTATAATGTTTATAATAAAAGACGTGCTTTTTCTATTTCCATGCTGATAGCTTTACAGATATTGAGATAGAGTTTTGTTCACTTTGTTTTGCATGTATAATTTCCGTTCGGATCCACCGATGTTCGACACTATGCTCACGGATCGAAACAAACAGTCGAAGTTTACTATGAACAATAACACACGCAAATATTATTCCTACCGTGAATGTGTAAATTACGATGAACTCCGTTGTGGATATTTGGGCGGGCGTTAGAACGTATTAAGTTTATTTTAAAATTAAGTTGCATTTTCTAATTATATAGAAAACTTTGGAAAGATTTTATGCACTGAGAAATGGAGCGCTATTTGTAGAGAAAGTTGCATGCAGCGGCGGTTACGCTAATGATTATTAATCGCAGTGAAAGTTGCTATTATTCTGATTTGCAGTAATTTTAGGGTAGAGAATACAGAATATTTAGGAAGTATGAACATAAAATTTTACGATCTACATTTTAACGCAGCGAATCAGCGGAAACGCATACCTTTTTCGTGATGTATATTTATAGAGAAAAATCTATTTTACATATATTTCTCTCTTATATCTGAATTATTTATATATACATTAATAAATAATTTATAATTAAATTATTATTATTATTTTTTTACTTTTTATTGTCCAATATAGCTTTAAAGTTTTATACCCGTTTTACTATTATTTCGTTTCTATTCATTAATCATTCTTTTATGATATAAAACTCATTTCTATATTTTATATTTTTAGAAAAAAGTTATATATTTTTAAATTTATTTTATCTATTGCATTCACTTAAACATTTCAAAATAGAGAAAGTTGAAAGTGAAAAAAGAAAGCAATTGCCGCTCTATTGAACGTACTAATACTGCGCGAGTTTCTGCCTTTAAAAAATCTAGATCAAAACTTCAATACACAAGCTGTAGCCGAAAAATAGGATAAATTAAATATCTGTCTTCATTAGAAATATTTTCGGGTGGTTTAGGGAAGCATTGTCGAAAGAGGGAGGTCTATGTGTAGATATGTCTTTTTAAAAAATAAAGTGGCACAGCAACGACATGAGAATGACGCGCAAGAGCGTAAGAGAGAGTAGGGTGCACGCCGCATGTGTTGACATTCCTAGATAACACGGCCCACAGGTAGCCGGCGTTATTTACTGCTCGTCTCCCGGTCGATCCGCATTCTTACCGATAGTCCTGCTCGAGCACGCTCGCATTTGCGCCTTTCAGTCTTAATCGTTTGCATCGAGTCATCGTCATTGCCGTTGTCCGAGACAAACACGTGGAGAGGTCGTACGCTCGGCTAACTTATCACGTGCTACGCAAGCAGCAGCCCAAGGGCCTCTCTTACTCGCGTGCACACACACACACGCGCGCGCGTAAACGCACGCATACACGCGCGGAGAAGCGCGCGCGGGGTTGCTCGGTCGAATGGCGGAAACCAGTTTTTCGAATAGTTTTGTAACAAGCGTCCGGGGCTGTTACGCGCCCCGGATTCGATCGGCCGAATCGGGGAATGAGGCGGAACGTATTATTTGAAACTTGCATGATGCGCGCGATGAGGCTGGAATGTGAGAATGGATCGAGGCAGGGAAAAAATCCGTTACGATTTTAATAGTTATCGGTACATACGCGCACGGGGCTACCGGGGCTATCGGGGCTAATACCACGGTATGTAACTCGGATCATTTTTAGGCGGTATTTTACACGTTTGGTAGAAACACAGTTGCGACACACAGAGTCATATTCGTCAGATATAAACGGGAAGGGGATGCATTTGCGCATATATGTACACGTGCCCACGCGATGTAGCTTCGCGTGAGTGCGAACGCGATGTGCTCGTCGGTGTGTGGAATATTCTAAATTCCGGCAAACCACCGAACCGATTGCGTCAAACATGCGGACAGAGTCCGCATGCGGTGCGCGAGTAACGCGAAGGAACTTTCCGCGTTTTCAAGTGCGAAGATGAAATTGCATAAAGGCTCTGACACATGCGTGTATCGCGCGACACATAGACAGCTGCGATCAGAAAATGAAGAAATTCAGAAATTCAGTAAAGCGTTATGTTTTAAAAAAAGGGGAATACGGAATCGCTTGTTACGAAGGTATTTAAAATCGAAAGTCAGAAACTTTCGGAGCATTAAATTTTAAAAGCACCTTAAATGTATCTTCTTTCGCGATTTCACCTGAAATTCCATGAAACGAAGCTTTAATTCGATGTTTAATTGACAAATGGTCGGAAAAATTCGGGCCTTTACGTAAGTTTCCGAAAGGGAAAGTCGACTCGAAATTCACGGTGGATTCAACAGGGGCGATATAATCGGAAAATATATAGCGTATGCTATTTTACAACCTTTGACATTTTTATGAATATATTGATACTATAACGCATTCAGTGATATCGGCCCATTTCAAAATCGTACCCCGATTTTAAGGGATCGTGTTCAGTGGTACGTCGATGAAGAATGCGTGGGAAGTAGAACAACATCATTAGCGAACAGTGCTATAAGCTCTCCGCTGTTTTCCCGAGGGAGTTGAAACGAGGTGAGCCGCGAATAAACGTAACTTAAAAAGGAAGTTTTGCTAGCGAGGCGCGCCACGTGGGTGGGTGACGACGTACACATTCATTTCCCGTAGCATCGAGAGACCTTAGGAAATTAATATTGCGAGTCAAACGCCCGTTTGTTCTTCCGGGATTAAAATGCACACTCGCAATGGCCGACCGATCGTCCGATGGAAATTAATATCTCGTATTCGCCGACGGCGCTAATACGCGAGACAAATAATGCCTCGTATTTCAAATGAAAGTCGCGAGGCGGGAATTAATGCGACACGCGCTCGATATCTTCTTAATGCATGTAAGAAGCGCGTTAATGACACATTTATGATAAGTAATTGTTTCTCGCATTCTCCCCGGAGCGATTTTTCCGATTTCACAGTCCCCGTCCGGCGTTGCGCAAATTTATGACGATAACGACGGCAGATCATTCAATAGCGTCGTATTGAATTACCGGAATATTTTTCCGAGAACAAGGATTAATGCACTGGCCGAGCATAATCGGCGCGGGCGCGCGCGCGCGTCTAGATGGGAATTTATTATAGCCTCGCGGTGTGCACGGGAGTCGCGCATGTCATTAATCAGCCGCGCCGCATCTCGGAGACGCGATAGATTGCCTTTAATCAGTCTAATTAGCGATATATACGAAGATTATAAAGTAGCCACGACCTGAGACGGTGGCGCGGCCGTGCGCTACTGCGGACGATTTATGAAATTGAAACGACAAAGTCCATGCGAGATGCAGTTTCGCTAACATGAATTTTAATTCCTGTCCACTCTTAATTAACTAACATAAATTATAGGGTAACCCTATAATTTCGTCGACGTTGAATAATCGTCCACCTGTCACAACTTAGTTAACACTTCTCTCCGTTACCCCCTCCCCGTCCGACAGAACACATACACGCGCTCGGCCGAAGGAGCGGAGAAATTGCAGTAAGATAAATTAGTCAGGATAAAGTATGTTTCTCTCTCTCTCTCTCTTTCTTTCCCTCTTCTTTTTTTTCCGTTATAAGTACCCCCTGCGCATTGTTCGAGGGCAAGACCGAAATAAAATAAGTGGACACGGACTTTTGGCACGGATTGTACTGCGCGAGGTGACGTGAACTTTTGTATGGTGTTGTACGCGACCCACCTCCCTTCTCCTTTCCTACTCGCCCCCCTAAACCCTCCTAGCCACCCCGGAGGGGTTACGGAGGGTGGGTCGGGGTTTGAGAGAGGCAGAGGGGACAGAGAGGGGGAAAGAGTGAACGGAGGTTCTCATATTTCCAGTGTTTTAATTTTTCACGATATCTCTCCGCACTGCTGTCTGCAAATTATTTGTCATCCTCCGTTCTACGCTCTTCGCCTTTTAGCATGCTCGGATGCCGTTCTTTTGTTGATTCCTTTAGAGAACGAGATGTAGACGATGGACGAAAGACTCGATTGTCGCGACCATGACGCACGGATCGATAGTTAGCGCGTGTTAAAGGTGGCACAAAAATTGCAGCAATTTCAAAAATCTCGCAAAAGCGCTCCTTTTTTCCATCTCGCCGTGTCCTTTTTGCTTGACGCATGTGAGACGGAGGAAAGTTGTATATTTTTTATTGTGCCTGTGGCAAATATTGTTGAGAGAGATAGAGAGAGAATTTCTTACAATAATTAGAATGATATCACATCGTACACTTTGTTTTAGTTTTTTAGTAATTATGCAAAACAAAATGTAAAAACATCCTAGGACAACATAAAAAATTAATGTTACAATTTTCTAGTGAATTATTATAGGTATATTGAACAAGAAGCAATATAATAATATAATTATCAGACCTGAAAAAATATTTTAGCAGCTATTCCATTTCGATGATGAATTACTGTTGATCAAATCGCTAAAAAGGACGTCAATTATTCATGTATATGAAATGATACGCTGAGCGCCCTGTCCCGCACTCGTGCCAGAGCCCTCAATAATATCGGTAGAGAGAAGGTAAAGAATCGTTTTTCTAGGCACTCGTTGAGAACCACTCGGTTCCCTTCTCCTTTTTACTCCTCCTTCGGTGGTAGGGACAGAGAGAAGAGATGAGAAGAGAGAGGAAGAACGCCGATGGCAGGAGGTGGCGTTGGTTGGTTGGTTGGTTGGTTGGTTGGTTGGTTGGTTGGTTGGTCGGTCGGTCGCTCGGTCGGACCCTTGGTCTCGGACCGAGGCAGCTCTCGCTCGTGCGTCCGCCACCGCCGTTTACACTTTCGCGTGCAAAGGGATCCCTCGGAACGTTGGGGATCCTCGGCGACGGCGGCGGCAGGCGCGCGTTTCGTTACTGTTTGTCTCAGGTCGTGGTCGAGCCCGCGGTTCCACGCCGTTACTCCCGCCGCGTTTCAGAAAAGGACAGGCGGAAATTCGGATTGCCGTGGAGCGATCTTTCCCTCTCCCTTCTTCTCCTATCTCTATCTCTCTTGATTTCTCTCTCGAAAATGCAGCGAGCGAGACAAGTCGACTTGTTCTGCATCACGCCGGTCGCTACGGCGACACGTAAATCGCGCCAGCACTCGAAAAAGTATCAAATCTACGGCCGGGAAAACATTCGCGTGCGCGACACGCGAAATGGGTTCTCTTGGAAAGATTTACGTGGAAGACGCGAAGGTAGCTCGCTGATGGACCTCCGGCGTAATCTTTGCTACTTTAGTTGGGTTAGGTTCGGGGCGAATTGCAGTTTGGAATGGATCCCTTTGGCAAGACGAGCTGGCGATTCGTTCGGATCTCGCAGAAATTTAATTGCTCCGAGAAAGTATCGACATTTTTGTGAGAGTGAACATTTATTTGTCTTTATCGCTGAAGATAGGAAAGACAAAATGTATTTCCAAAACCAACGTATCTTTATTCTTCGCGCATACTATAATCATGAAATAATTTGAAAAATTCTTAGTACAATTTGCAGCAGATTATTAGGAACATTTTGAAACGATCAAGTTTGATTTTGCTTGGTATTTAAATCATGGGGGGGAGGGGGGGTTCTGGATGTAAAGTGCCGGGTGGATGGCGTTTTTACAGAGTCATTTAATACGCTACGGCGTCGCAGAGATGCAGCTGCATAGAAAACGCGTATAAGTTGCATTGCACTTGGAAATGGCAACGAGGCGCCATGTATCAGACACTGTCTCGACCTGCCTTGAATTTATGGTTGATAATTTTCTCGGGCTGCAACTTGTTTCCCCTGGCTCGAATATCTTGCTCTTCTTACGCGGGTATTTCCTTGCTACCTTGGTAGCAACTTGTTCGTACTATACGGCAGTCGTATTGGTATTCGTCCGCTTACGACCAACTTCCTCCGTTGCATTGAAATCACTCTCGGCTCCCAAACTGTCGTGTTACGGAGAAAGTTGATAAAGATTATCTCACATGTACGTGAAATCGTTTAAACAGCATAGATAATATACGAATTATACGCCTAATCTCTTCAACATAATTGCAGAGAGCGAAAAGACAGATCTTTATATAATATATATTTTTATTAAAAATATATAATTATATAAATCTCTTTCTCTCCCTTTTAATATCTATTACAAAAATATATACATCTTTTCTTCTTTTTTTATACATATATATAATAATTCCTCTCTCTTTTACCATCCAGAGAAATTATTTTGCAAAGTGGCAACGCAAATTTCTACCGCTGTAATTTCGCCGATAACGAATGTTTTCGCTGATTATGTAGGACGTTATCCAGAAATGCATTTCGCACGAGGGAATTCTCGCGACGGGAGCACTGAAGTACCGCGATCGATGCACTGAAAATCGTTAAGAAATGATTTATTGATCGTTCTTTAGAGTTGCGCTCTTTGCGTGCATTATTAGCTGCGACGGCAGTGCGTCGAGGAAAAGAGATAGTATTGATTTTTACCGATATTTAGCCGTGGAATTATCCCCTCTCCCCCTCCCCTTTTCTCTCTGTCTGTCTCTCTTTCCCGTTCGCTCTTTATGGTTGCCGCCTTCTTTTCCCTTACTCCCCTTCAGCCCCTTTCTACCTGCCCCTCCTCCCGCTGTACCCGCTCACCTTCCCTTCCGTTTCGCGCGTTCTGGCTCTATCGTTTCTTTCGAGCCACCCTCCGCAGGCAAAACACCCTTCGCGTATCCCGAAGGAGAAAGAATCCTGGGTGCCAGGGATAGAAAATCTGAATACCTATGACCCGGAAGGACGTTTCTATGCTAAGTGCGCGTTGGGCAACGACGAAAAAACTAGGTTCCTTCCTTCGCGTGAACGTGGCCGCGTAACCAAAAACTATTTCCTGGAGTAGGTTTCCAACTCCACGAAACACTTGCGAAATAAATTCGTCCCAACGGGGAAATTATATATAAATAATAAAGAGATCTCTCGTATGAATGTGGCTGTCTCGTTATGTTATTTCTGTGTCTCTTGATGCCCCCTCATCGTTGCTTTCCTGCAATATCGAGTCGAATCTTCAGCGATTCTCATAGAATTTTGCTTATTGCATATTTAGCGCGAAAATTAATTATTGATTGACGTGATGCGTTATTGTCATTAAACTGTTAATCTGCAATTCAAAAGCGGTTTCGTGCCTAATCTGCCTAATCAAATGCTTCGATATCGTAACGCCCTGTTCTCGTGAAGGCGCCTAGATTGACGCTCTAAACTCAGCAGCACATCGCCACTTTGTATTAACGATAAATTATTGACTTCTCTCGCGCCCTCGCATTATATCGTCACTCGGTGGTGACTTACCCCTTCGGGATCGCGTTTCCCTTTTCTTTCCGTTTTCTCTCTCTTTTTTTTCTTTTTTTGTTGCTTTTCTCTCTCTCTGGCGACCTCTGCCGACTTTGGCGAGGAACTCCACGAGGCTCTCCAAGGATATGTTAGCTCACTGTGGTGTTCCCCGTAATCGACGCCAGTGTGCGAGCGTAGGTAGCACAGTCGCAGGCGGGCAGGAACGGGAGGAACCCCTAATTTATAGGGCCAAGGCGACAGAACAAGGATGAGGGAAAGGGAAGCGGCACCGGCCGAAATCGGGGCGAGAAAGAGAGGAGGGTGGGCAGAGAGAAGGAGCGCCTCTCTTACTAAAATTCAAAAGTTCCTCGCCGGAGTTTACGATGCCGTCTAGCCGGCGCGTCGCTGAGATTCTCCGTCTCCGGCCGTTTCCTCCGTCTGCTACCCTGCTCGCTCCTATCGCCTCCGTCCTTTTTCCCCATGTCCTTCCTGAATGTTCTTCTCGTCTGCCACGTATACATGTGTGTGTACATGTGTGTATACGAGCGTATCTTAATTTTGGAATAGAGCACATCGTTCAACTGCGAGCTTTTCCTTCCGAGCTCAAGGCTCAGACGAGCGAATGCTCGTGAACTCGGCGGGAATTTTCGGAAAGCCCGTGATTTTTCTTGATTCGGTTAGGGGGCTTTATTTACAAGAATTATCCTTTATTTACAGGACAAATATCGGACCGTTTTTGTCGCGTTTTTACACGGTTATGGTGGTTTATCGTGGGAATTTCACGCGCAACTTGTGGCTCTCATCGAGGTTTGTGGTGATTTCGAAAAACCCGTTTCAATTCATTGATTGTATGGAAACGCTATTTTTTGTAATAGCACACGGTTTTGGGGCTTGTTTCCGAAGTTATCTCAATTGCTCGAAACTACTAGTTTCAAATCTAGCTGTACATTCTATCAGTTGAAATATTTGCACAAGCCGAATAACTCATCTTAAAGATGAAACCATAAATTGACAATTTAAGAAAGAGATTTCCAATATTTTAATTTTATTTTACAGTCGATATTTTTTTGCTATAATATAAAGAAATGTACAAGAAAACGTGAGAAAAATTACTTTCTAAAATTGTCAATTTCGTAGTTTTTGCCAACGCATAGATTTTTATCTTGAAATAATTTAATCGGTATAAAATGATGGCGCGTAATCGTTGAATGTTTAAGCAAAAAAATTCAGATTCACGTTGCCATTATATTATTCGTCGTTACATTGTTAGCCATTAACGCGCTTCCCAAGGAAACGATTAATCACCTTAGTCGGTTGAAAAGCCAAAGAAGCGCAAAGCATGCGCATTGCTATACATTTATGTCGCGCATCTCAAAGAAAATTACGTCAGTGACGCTGTTGCTAATCCGAAATTCGAGAGATTTACCTCGTTAGAATGATGCTACTTGATCGCCGAGCGGCGGGGAGGAAAGGTCACCATAAACCTATATTGACCATCATAAACTGTTTTACGGGCGAAGGTCTCGGAGAACCTCGGCAAATTTTAATCTCGATTTTTAATCTGGAACAATGACAAGCCAGAATTTAACGGTATATTAGCCCTACATATTGACTTTGCTGTGCTTATAAATGCTTGAAACATTATCGGGTGATTAATTTTGTTTCTTGCTTTTCGTCATTTTATATTTTCCGTGAATTTTGTTCAATCGAACCTCACGCTTTTGTGTAAAATGCCAAATGATCGTTGTTGCAACAATTCCGAGAATTTTCATTTTTATTGAGAGAAAATTACCTGATTGATCTCCTCCGAGATTCCCGGGACCGACGCGACTTTAGAAAACAATCACTTACAATCAGCTACATGCGATACCTGTGCGGCAATGCGTGTGCGCCGATAGGTGGTCATGCGCGAGTCATAGGTTCTCCGACGTCTCCCTTATGTCGACACCGTCGCTCGGGGCATGAGTCACACTCCGCGATTCCGCGCACAATCGGACATCTGGTCACGCACGGATTGTCCCCGGCTGCCGGTGGGGTCGCGCGGATGCTGCGACACGACCAGCTTCTTACTTCCGCACATGTGACGCACACGGTGCGCCAAGGTATCTTGCTGCGCGCGACACGTGTACCTCGTTATGTCGGTTCTCCCTTAGGTATTCGCCTCGATGGAAAGTTACACGAATATCCGCATCTCTCCATCCACTCCGATCTATAAGCTAAAAGTTTTTTTCTGATTTAATCTAAATCTAGGGTGAATTGTAGGGAGGTCAAATTTTCATTATAATTATAATAATAAACAACTTATCTTGCCATCAAATAAATTTTTGTCATACAGTGATTTCTATCAGCAATTTCTTATTCTATTCTTATATTTAATGTGTTTTAGCTAGAAATTTTGTTTCATAAACTAAGTAATTTTCGACGATTAAATGCACCGACATGGTGGACATGAATGGAGAAACTAAGGATAATAACGAGCACGTTTACTAAATAGTAAATAATAATGAGAAAGTAATTGGTAAATTAATAATGTATCTAGATAATATGCTCCTTCTTTCCGCTGTAATTGTCCAGATTTGTTCCGGCACCTCTAGAAAAATACAGGTTACTCGTTTTAATTGCCGCGCCTTTCACGAGGAATTACTCCCTTACTTAAAAATTTCCCCATTCTATCTGATAATTGGGAATTCTCAGTAGATCCTTACTCGGATCAGATCATGAGTTGGATCATGTGTCATATATGTAATCTTTGTAATTTTTTAAATTATTGAATATTTGATCTTTAATAGCTCGCTCGTATTAAATTTGAAAAAATTTAGATAATTGAAGTGTTATTACGAACAGAATGTGTTATCGTCGAAAACATTGTAGCATGTTTAAACTACTACTAATTGTCGTTTATGCGTTTTCAAAATTGTTTTTGCAAATTTTTAAAGCTAAATTAGATAAAGATAATTAAGTAAACATTTAAAGTATATCTTTAAAGATTTTCTTTTTAATTGGCATTTATATGACAAACTTTCTGGAGCGTGATATAAAATATCTTCTGTAAATTTGTTTGTTTATCGTTAATCTGTTTCTGACTTATTGAACTTTTGCCACAAGTGTATTCGATGTTTGGAATTGACAAATTCAGAAATAGAGAAAGAAATATTTTAAATATCTTATGTTTAGTCTAACGTGAATCGGATATTTGTGTTAATTGCCAAGTCGATTGAAAGGATAATCTGGAAGGAAAAAGAGAACGCAAATAGGACAATAACAAATGTGTCGTCTTCACGATTTCAAAAGTGAAAGCTCGTATTTTTCTTCAATCCGAAATACGTAGTCGTATTTTTCGCACAACTTTTCGAACCATGTTACGTACTTAAGCGCTCAACGAAACGTTATGCACGTTTCATCGGCTTTTCAACTCTTCGAGCATTTACAATGCTCGAAGCTCTCTGAATCCTCTTCATTGAGTGCCCATCGTCTCCCTTTCCTGACGAATGCGACGTGAGTCATTAGCGCAGGTCACGGCGTTATTAAAGACAATGAAGCAAACTTTATACGAGCAGGGGTACGGGGCCAATTACTTGGCAATTAGTCGAGCGAGCAACAAGTGAGCATCGCCACGGACCTCTCTCTTTCTCTCTCCCTCTCCTCTCTCTCTCTCTCTCTCTCTCTCTCTCTCTCCTCGCGTCTCCCTCTTCCGTTCTCTTCGTCTTCTCAGCCCACCTTCTCCGTTCGTTTCTCCATCGTGGACCGACATCGTCTTCTCGGAGATAGGTCGCGAAATACGCGGAAGGGCGTGTTTTCCGATTGTTGATCGATTTGTCTGACCTTAATGTTGTTCCTATTACTCTAATCTCATCTTCAGTGTAAAATTACTTTCGAAATCAAATTAATAGGAATTAATAAATGTGATAGGCTAGAAGAAAATTTAAAAAAGATCATGTTTCTCTCTCAGTCATTAATACTTTTAAATATACTTTCCTATACTTTGTTAGGAAAATGGAAAAACTTATGCATGAAAACGCAATGTCGACATTTAAGGTATTCCAAGTAATACTAAACGGTCAATCGGGAACATGTTTCCTCTTCCTCATTTAACGATAACGCACCTTGGAGAATCGAGATGTAAATAAAGCGGGGTCACGGTCCTTTTCATCGAGTAAAATGCTCGCGCGTAGCGGCAAGCCGAGGGTACATAATTCTAATTATAATTTTTAGCAAGTCGCACATACACTTCCTACGTGATGCTTGACGAGGTGACCAAGCGCGGGCGAGAGCCACGCGGTGTAGGAAATTCATCCCCGCGCACTTTCGCGTTTGCGATTTTTGACCCACACTCCGACTACCGCGTTATGTACACCCTTGAGCATTCAGGTAGATGCGAGAGGGATGGTAGAGGGTACACTCCGACTCAGAAGTTGACTCGTCCTCTAATTAGAGGTAGCTATGCAATTTAGAACTAATTTAAAAAAAATTGTTTTTTTCTTCAGCTCTTTCGGAAAAAGTTGTAAAAATACTTCATTGTCCTCTCTTTTTCCCGAGAAACAATTTCCTACTGTTAATATAATAAATGTCTACGTAATCGTTTGTTTCTCGCACTTTACGTTTGCTCACAAATTTTTTAAATTTTCGGATATAAATGTTGGACGCAAGCACTCGACGACTTGAAGAAGCCAGCCTCTTTCAAAGTACATGAATTAATAATTCGAACTTTTCGTGTCTTGGATTTTGGGTTAACTTCTAAATTCGAAGCTACATTTGTTTGAAAATTGCCTCGATAAATTTTGGCATGGAGGAAATCTTGGAAGCAAAATACGATATGTATATTTAATAAAGATTTTAATAAGGGCAGAAATTTTTCCAGATTGAAACAAGCGCAAAGAAAATATACATCGTCGAATCGTTAAATTCCGTATGCTGCATGAGTGAGATAATAATTGCATCCGTATAGGTAGCGATCGTTTTAATATCATTACGATTGATTACAAGCGTAACGGATTTATATTGCGCGATACGCGTATATTATATACTCGTATATTATAAACGCTAAAATTGTTAAATCCAAGAACGCCATTATGTAATAATCGTCGAGTGGATTCTGTTCGTCACATTCCAAATCACATATCTACCGGAAAAGGCTAGAATCCGAAGCGTACGAGCGTATGTGCGTGCATACGCCGCAGTTAAACCGCTGAACCGATCGCTGGGAAAATTGGCCGAAAAATTCAGAATCCAATACGGGCGCGATACGCGGATTTACGGATTGCCACATTGTGGATCTCGCGGCCGAATCCCCGTGAGTTGAATTTTCGCCCGAAAATAGTCGCTACTCTCGACGGATCTCTCGCGGAGATCGCAAAAAATTCGCGACTAAAATTTCGCTATCTCAAAAAAGCGGCGGGAAATTTCGCATTTAATTATTTCGAGCGAACCAATTTACGAAGCGGAAGCCCGCATATTTATTGTACAGTCCGCGACAGAATCCGGAAGTCAATGTCCGATGCTGCTCCGATACGATAAAAAGTCCTTACGTACTATTTATTTCCGGAGCGTATTGTAACGGAAATTGATAGACCGTTTTACGAGTCGATTCGGCTTGTGCGAGCGTCTCTTCTCGTCGGAAATTTCTCGTCGTTTTCGTATCCGCCATCCGCCAGCCAGGAGCTGGACCACGAAGGTGGTGACATTGATCATACCTCGGCACACACGGATGCAAAAGTCCATTCGGCTACTTTTGCATCACTCTGTACCTGGCAACCCCCGGGGGTGGTGGGTGGTGGGTGGCGGGTGGCGGGATGGGGCTGCGGCGGGCGTTTTTCAAATAATTACATCGGGCTGCGGTGGTGGTGGGTCGCCATGGCAACCGCAGTGCCTTCAGCATCCTACGACTGAAGGCAACCGAGCAACCGAGAGCGGCGCAACCCGGTTCTCTTGCTGCGGACTTCGGAATCCGGGTGCGCGCGCGAATGGAAACGGTTTCCGCGGACATCGGCGAACAGCGCGTTCGCACCCCGTCGCTGATGGAATTGAATAAACAACCACGGATTGGTAATCCGCGAATGTACGTACTTTCCGCGTTTTTTGCGAGCTCTTCCTAATAAAATACCTTCTCTCCATGATTATTTCATTTCACGGTAATATTTCTTGTTTGTCAAATGTTTCTTGTTTAATTAATCATTGAGGGGTACCAGGTAGATGTATGACAGACCTGTGTTAGTATCTTTAACATTTTATTATCGATTTTGAGGTTTAATTGACGATCGTGCAATGGCGCAATATTATATCATCACACATGAACCTTTCAGTCACGAGCTAATTTTATTAAATATTGTAGTATTAAAATTCGTGATACAAAAAATACTCGAGAATTCTTCAGAAATCCTTCTAGTGAACATTGTTTGTGGAAACTTTTTGTGAAATATATTGTTAATTTCGTTTCAATCCAATTTCTATTATAAATAAAAAAATATATTTTATTTATTTTTTCCATTAATTGAGAAATTGAAATATAACATATTAACAATAACTATCAACCTTTCCAACTTAGATATTTATATATGTAAATATATTTGTTAAATCTGAGGCAATCCCAATAAAATATAAATATTATAATGTGAAATAACAGTTTTTCCACTTGAAAATAATACTTATTTCAATTTATGATTTTTCTAAAATATTACAGAGAAATATTGTATTTCCGTATACGTGCATTCAATTTGTGATTATTGTGCTTTTAATATAAACGAGATATATGCGAGAATAATTATTATTTTGCTAAATCGATACAATATTTTATTAATGATAAAATTCGTAGCACAACAAATTCAGTAAGAAACGCTTTCCAAAGATTTCCTGTTTGCATATTTTATCAAGTACGTCAAAAGATCTTTGACGAGTCGCTCTTACGTCCTGTAGTGCGATACAGAATGCATATCTGAAGCTTTGACACATAACACGGCCTTGAGTTTCTCGTCAAGTTTGCCAGGCTACTTCACGCGTACGCAACTCTTGCCGACACGAGAGCCTTGTGGCTATTTCGCGATCATAAATACTAAACACGACTGACTCACAAAGGCAACGCGTTGTACAGTGATAACTTTTATCTACCAGATAAACTGAAATTAGGTCGTGCGAAAACTACAGTTAGACCGACTCTCAGATTTTTTTTCAGGGAAAAAGTTTGTCGAGCTTGAGAAAAAAACTTATTCGCGAAGAAACGTAAACCTATTATTTTGTTTCCAATTCTTTCGTATATTCCTTATATACGAATATATCTGTATACTTATTTCTAAATTACTCAAGTACGTATATAATGTATTGATTTGGTCAGTTTTTAACGAACTGCGTTATTTATAAATAAAATAATTTTGTCACGAAAAAATGCTTATGTCTTTCGGTTAAATTTTTAAACTTTTCCGTTGAAAGCGTTACGTAAAATCTTTTCTTTGGATTGGATTATGTAGAAAAATACTCGAGCGAATTACATTCGTTACGTTTAGCGATTGGTAGTTGGAACATTTCTGAGCGCGCCTTCTAGGAAAGACAGGAAATCAGTGCTTCCTTAGTTCGTAGCCAAGCGTAAACCAGTCGAAATGTCGGGAGGACTTTACGGTACGTCAGTGTTACGAATGCTAGGTACTCACGGCGTCACCTTCTCCTTCCTTCGACGGCTCACTCGACCTGCCTACCTACACACCTAATGGTAACATGCCGTGGGTCAGCAGAAGTGAGCTTCGGACAAAGAGAGAGAGAGAGAGAGAGAGAGAGAGAGGACAGAGAGAAAAACGAATGAGAGTGTCGAGACAAGAACGCGAGAAAGGAATAGCAACAGAGAAGTGTAAAAGAAATAACCGGGGAGAGAAGGAGATATCGTTGAGGAAGGAAATGCGAGGACGCGCGACAGAGGAAGGGAGAAAGAGGCGAAAGGAGAGAAAAAGAGAGATTCAAATAAGTGAGAGAGAGAGAGAGAGAGGGTGGGAGGGAGGGAGAGAGAAGGAGAGAGAGATGGGCCGATGGAGTGGGGTCAGTTCGTGACCCGACCACCTGTGGAAGCAGCCAGTAGCTACTTCTTGTTTGCCGTTTGCGCATACCTCTACCCACCACTTATACGTAGTACGTATTACGTAGGCGAACCGCCAACCGATGACCGCGGTCACGGCTATCTCCGAAATTACGTTCTTGGTTCCCTCTGAATCCGCGCTTCGCGCCGTAATCCTGACGAGACACCGCGGTATTCGGCGCGTCGGGCAGCTTAGGTGTTACAGACGCATAGATAACATAACATTCTCTCCTGATATTCAATCGTCAAGATACAACTTTGGCGACTGTCGTTATCGATCTATGTTAACGGTATCAATATCAGGCACATTTCGTGTCGTTTACGTTGCATTTCTACTCAAATTTTTACATTATTATTTTTCAATATTAGAATACCGATTGATTCTCTGTGATAGAATTTTGAATAACATTATTCGTTCTATGTCTCATTATTAGTCTCTTTAATTTATAAAAAGAAAAATTAAAATGATGCAATCGTTGCTCTATCGTAAAGAGAATACTAATTTTAATCACAGGTTGATTGTCAATTTTGGCAAAGTTAGGGTCACACGAGAACGTGAAAAATTACTGTGTAATCGTACTCTGTATCTTAGGTTACTATTTTCATAGTAAATAAATTTATACACTATCTATCCGGTTCGCGGATCCGATGACTAACGTGCGAACTCACGCGACGCGACGCGACACGACACGATGTGACGCGACGCGATGCGACACGACGGATTAGATAATGGTCGGACGTGCACCTTCGGCATCTCGTCGCGGTGACAAAATTAGCTGTGCCCCGATACACAACACCGCGCCGCCCGGGCTCGCCTCGTATCACCGTAGGTGTAATATAGCCGCCGCTTAATAGTACTACGGCCATTCATGCGGCGGGCGCGCCGTTGGCTTAGCACTCTATTAATCACGGATTATTATTCACGCGGACGCGTGGCGCTTTTAGCGTCGGCCGCCTCTTACAAGCGACTTTCGTCGTTCTCTCGCGTCTCATTTTTCTCCTCTGCCGCTGCAACCGCCGCTTTCTTCTCCCCTCCTCCCAAATCCCCTCGAAAACCAGACCGCCGATTCTTTCCGGTTCCTCTCCCCGTCGCGCCTCATTAATCGGCACGTGGGTAGTGGCACGAGATCGAGCGGCGCGCATGTCGTCGACAAAAAGAAGAAAAAAAAAAGATCGGCGATAAAAGCGGCGACGCGCTGCGCTGCGCGCGGTCCGCTTAATTGGTTCCACGGCGGTATTTATCGCGCAACATTGTCCGAGATAATGGCCGGTATGAATAAGGAAAAGCGTTTGCTCTCTCGCCTTTCTTCGCCTCCGGGAGTATTTCCTTCCGAGTGAGAGACTCGCCGGGCGAGCGCGCGAAAAAATGGAGCAACGGAGTGTGAGTCACGGACAAAAGCTGCGGCGGGAATTAAGTTTCTTGGCCGCGACTACGTGTTTGCTAATTGACATGGTATATACATACGTCTTGTATGTAAATATTTAGGAATTTAAAATATATTTAGATCGCGCCGCGTATCATTATGTTTTATTTATATATGGTCTTACACACACACACACACACACACACACACACACACACACACACACATGTGTGTGTATATATATATATATATATATAAGTATGTGTATATAAATATGACACATGGGTATTAATGCAGAATATTATACCAGATGATTTCTCTGCGATACATATTATTTATACATATTTTTTATTGAAATATATACGAGACAGCTTTTTGACTCGATCCGGTAATATATTATTTCACAACATTTACAACATTTTATGTCAAATGTTTATTAACGATTTTTATTTGTGCACTTTTCGAACGTAGATATCTAGAGTACAGCAGGATTTCGCCATTTCGACCATTTAGTTTATTTAACGCTCACTCACATGGTTGATTTTCGGTTGGATTTTTGCTATTTATTCCGTTAGAATGTTTTTCTTTCAGTTTAGATACTTTTCAGTGTTTACTAAAGAATACTAAAGAATACTTTTTGTAAGATTTTCGGCAGTCACGATCTGTTTCAAAAACTCAAATTTCCGTAAAGTTGGCGAATGAATTGAGAAACTAAACTCAAGGTTCCAAGTTGACAGATTAGTTTTCACACGTATTTTGTCGTCCCGTAATTTCTTCGGCGAAGTTTCTCAGCGAATCTCGGTGTTATTCACAGTATCTGTTTTGTTCCGGCATCTTAATTCGGCTAATTGGCGCGTATTTTTATCTACCGTTTATTATTCAAGACCTGTTAGCTGGTACTTCAGACGAGCATGGATGACAGTTTTATTTCTGGAACAACGTGTAGCGTCCGCATTCTCTTCTCGGCAGAGCGATCAACTTTTTGCGAAGGATTCGACGAGTGTCATTAATTATTGCGGTGACTCGTCTCGCGAGTGTCGCCGTCGATATCGATGCTCTGTCATAGAAGAAAAGGCCGTCGACTTGACAGTGAATATCTATCGATGCATCATATTTCTAAATACACAATTCAATTCAATTACATGAACTTGTACATGGTATATCTATTTACAAGAATCTTCGAGCGTGAGAATCTTTGTATCATGCGACGGAATATTATCCCGAATACATGTTCGCTAAATTCTTTAATATTTCGATAAGTACATATGTGTGTGACAATGTCAGCGTAACCGATATACAGGAGTTGAACAAGCTTAAAAAATATATATAAAAAATGGTAGAGTTTATCGGTGGAATCGAGTCGAAACTGAGAATAATTTTCTGCCGCATTGACGTTCCACGTAATTACCTTTTTTTTTTTGCGTCAGTCACAATGTCGATATGCGACACGCATCCGAGTTCACCGTTTCGACATGCACTCGTACCAGTTTTTTGGAGGTTGATTATTTTTGAACCGCGTCCTTAAAGAACTGTATCATAGTCATGGGTACTCTTCCGAGGGAAGAAGGGAGAGGACTGCTGTACTCTGTGCGTTCGACGTCTTGAGACGTCGTGCTACGTTTCATTGAAATCAATTTGACGGACATAGTCGTCGCATACGTACGATATAGAAGATCGCTGGCGCGTATGCGCGCATGCCACTCGGTTAATTGACGCTTAATTGACCGTAATTAAGTTAACTCCGGTGGCACGTGGGCGCGGTCCCCACGGAGATTGGTCGCGCGCGTACTCAGACAGACTTAAGCAATTAGCGCGAGCAAAACTGAAACGCGGTCGAGTTTCTGTAGTCCCAAGTTGGATTACCTCCCTCTTATATCGATACATTGTACATATACGCTCGTGCTGTCGTAAGATTTTATGCACCTCTTTCTCGAAGCTGCGATCAAAAGAACTGGGTTTTGTTATTTTCCAACGACATGCATTATACCCCTCCAAAAAAAAATAATTTTGATGTACATAGAATCCTCTAAATCTTAAAAGATTTTACTCTTATATTGACCTCAAGAGGATTCTTGTGAAAACAAGAGAAAATTGGTATAGACAAGAGTATTTAAGAGAGGAAAAAGTATTTTTTACTTTATTGAAAATATGTTTGCTGTAAAACAGTGAGCTTAGAATATGAGATTATACGAAAAATCACTTTAAACGTAAAAGAAACTTTTTTGGGTGTATGTAGGAATATATTCAATAATTATCAAGTGAAATAAAAGTGTAAGCAAATGACTGTTTAAATCGTCGTCGTATCTTTCAAACATATAGGACTTTTCATAAAATTTTAGTGTTACTTTACGAGTGAAAGAAAGAATCTCACGTGAGGTTTGTAAATGACACGTAAATCGCACGTATGGGGGCCATGCTCAATCGATTGTCGAATACTTCAGGATACTTCAGGAAACACGCGCGCGCGCGCCGCATCGATCAAGGATACGAATGTGCCAATGGGATACTCGACGGGGGCAGAGGGAAGGAAGCTCGACGAGTCAGGGCCACTCGGGAAGGTGGCGACCTAGCCTTAAATCCCGGCCAGGTAATTCACCTCCACCTTGAATTCCGCCTTCGTGCGTATATGTGATCACCTGTCGCTGACGGAGACTGACCTTCTGCACACTTTCGCCTCGTTGACTTCGCCGTGAAGCGAATATATTTGCATCTCGTTCGCCATTTTTCTCATCTCTCGTTTTTTTTTTTTATTTCTTTTTTCGCCTCTCGACAAAAGGCCAGGTATTCGATGTCCTTGAGATCCCGCCAGCTCTCTCATGGAGAATACAACCGCGTGCGAAATAATTCCGTGTCCTTGCGCGTACGAAATCCATTCTTTTCTTTCATCTCTTTTTCTCGTTTTTTTCAAGACGTTGCCATTGGCTGCCGATCCTAGCTCAATTTCGCTTCTTTCGTCTATTTTTAACCGAGTCTGCCGGATGATCACGGCCGCTCTGTGACGTAACTCAGCATATATCGATTAAATTAGTATCTTCTCGCTTCTTTCGTACTTATTTAAAACTACTATTCTTGAGTCACAAGAATAAATCATTGATGTAACGAAGAAAGTTTCCGGGAAAAACTGAAATCTTTCTGTAGAACTAATAGCATTCAAATGTTATGATTAATCATGTCGCTACACTTAAAGTAACTTGGAGGCAAAGATTGTAATATAAAATTCTTGTAGGTTTTAAAGCCTAACTTTTACATGTTTTGAATATTTTATGAAACATTTGAATTTTTATTTTGAATAGGAATATGTAAAAGATTCTCTCTCAAGAATTGTCACATAGGAATATTGATGAATATTTCATACAAAAAGTCGATGCTTACAAAAAAAAATCTCAGAACAAAGAAATTAATTATATTCAATTATTTTATAAGCGATAAATTTTGCTAAAAACATTAAATACATTAAATATTTCAAGATATATTATAACAAATATTTTGCATTCACAGATTTATTATTGATGTAAAATTAAATTTTTGCAGTTGAGATCAAAGAAAGAAATAAACAACATTCTATATTAGATGTTCCCGATTGCAAAACCCAAATCTTTTACCGTGACTTAATACGTATGAAGTAATCGTAGTAAATTAAGATTAAAATTACAAAAGCAGAAAGAAATTAGAGTTATTAGTCGATGCTATCTTCTAGTAATGAATTTTTAATACGACGCATTGCCTTTGTGCCTATGATAACGTGAGTGCTTGTGATTTGATTCGCGCGTTAACGATTGCGCAGGAGCGACGAGGAAATTTGCGGAGTAGCGGAAGGCTGTTCGTTATACTCGGCCGCTTTTCGGCCGGCGGAAACTCGCGTTTCCTCGTTTACGCGAATACGTCGGATAAAACTCGCGAATAATGTCCTTCTGCAACTATTTAATGCGGTCGCCGTGCCGTCGGCCGCCGCACCAAAAAGGATTTAATCAGCATTTCTCGACGCTTTCACCCCTTGGTGGCTCCTTTTAGATCCCTCCGAGTAGCGAGCCGAATCCTCTCTCTTCTCGGCAATGTGTATACATAAATGCGGAGGATCATCAGACCGTCTTCGTCTCCGTCGCCGCCGCAAAAGTCGAGTAGTACACCTGGTCGAGAGATTCTTGGCTGGAAATTTCCAACGGACGGCGGATTATTACTTCGCATAGTGGAAGAGAGGTTCGCTACCCGTGTCAACCTTGTCTTCGTCTTCAAAGACGGGGATCCGGCGACGTTGAACTCGCGGCTTTGCCCGATTCGAGAATCCGGGAGCCCCGCGGACGCGGAGAGGATTCTTAAATCCGCTTAAAGACGATAATCGCGACTGCCACTTCCGCCCCGAAACTTCGCCGACACCTTCGACCGATCCACTCGGTTTTTTTTCATTCCTCTGTTGTTGACGCGATAAATCCACACACGCCTTCTCCTTCTTCCCTTTCGGATTGTTTGTCTTCCCGCCGGCTAGCATTCGCCCCCGCGACTTTGTTCCCGATAATTGGCAGGAAAGCGGGCGTTTTGTTTTCGGATCTGTACCGTCTAAGCGGTGTAAAAATTCCGTCGGTCTTCTCGAGATGTAGATGCGTTCTCGGAAGTGGGCTGTAGGCCTCTCGCCGGCATCGAGCATCGGGTACCGGCCCAGGTGTTGGTGGGCACCCCGCGCGACGCGTGGGAGGTGACAGTTCGGCAGCTCGGGGGCGGGTAAAGAGAGGGATCTTGTGGAGGACCAACCGATCTTCGTGTAAAACCGGACAAAGTTTAGTCGCGTCCGGCGGCGATAGAATGGTCCGCTGGCGCAAAAGTTCACGTCGCCCTCCGGCGGGATAACTATTGTCTTTTGTTGCGGCATTGCCTGCCTCTTTTTTCCTCTGTCTTTCTCCGGAGAGAGGAAGAGGGGGAGGACCGAGAGAAACGGAGAGAGTCTTCTCTATATCTCTACATCCATCGTCATCTTTTCTTTCTATTCTTTCTTCTCACAGCCCTTCGTTTTCTTCTCCCTCATCTTTTCGTATTCTCTATCTACCCTTCTCAGCTTCTTACTCACTTGTTTGTTTTCACGCGCTTTAACGAATTCCAACCTTGGCGAGACGTAACAACATTGTTACATCGCCTTCCGTCGCCTTACGATCGATTCTATGAATACGTTCTGAATCTACGGATGATCCGCGGCCGATCTTTCGGGCGTCGCACCGACGCGGCGCCGTCCATGGTCATGACGCTTTATCGGCGGACGCCGCGACAGGAAAATATAATTATCGATGACGCTTAATGTGCGCGCAAAGCGTGACCCACATTCGGATATGGGTTTGGCATTATCGGGAAACTCACGTAGAACCCCCGTAAAGCGTTGGTCACGTGGAAACGCACACGCGATCGTTACATCGCGATAGCGCTAGAGCTGGGTGCGGACATTTTAATCTGCCTGTTTGCAATAACAATAATGAAAATTTCCAGCTGACAAAATGATAAAATTTATGAACGAATCGTGCATAATACAATAAAGGTATTTAATTTGAATCTACAAAATCTTGAGGGATTTTATAAATTAATTATCTTTTATTTTTCTGCGCTACTTGAACGGTTTTTTCTTTTAATCTCCATCTCTCCATGTTGGCGTCAGCTACAGCAATTGTTTAACGCGACTTACATGATTAAGCTACACTGAATTAAAAACGTGGCATGTATAAGCGACGAGATCTTTTTCTCGAAGTCAAAATACATTCCGATCAAAATATTTAAATTAATACGAAGGATTCCTTCATTGTGAGAAATGTGACAATGCCGGTGGGAAAACTCGCGAGGGACCGAGAGCCTCGATATCACTCTCTCGAAGCTTTAATTCCACCTCCGCGGTACCGCCAGTAAGGAAAATATGAAAAATCGTTATAAGAAACGCGGGAAATATAGGACTTCTATCTCGCTCGGACCGCGATGAAATTGTCCGCCCTTGCGAGCCGGCGGTAAAACCATTGCCCCGCGATCTTTCGTTCTCTCCGTAGTGGTTTCCATCGTTTGTGTGCCGTTTGCGCGTCGCACCCGTCGCAATATTTTACCCGCTTCCGTTAAAGGGCAACGGGCAGCGTCCTCGCCGACCGGATCCGCATCGCGCGCGACCCCCGAATAAATAAATGAAAAATGAAAATAATTAAAAAGCCCTTTTAACATTCGCAAAGGATTCTCCGCCGCATCTTTTGATTACTCGATCGCGTATCCGCGCGAGTTCACCCGTGAGTTTTATTTTCGCGACGTACGGCACACCGTCGCGCGCAATTCATAGAATAAACTAGTTTCCCCGGAACCCCCTCCGTCTCTCTCTCTCTCTCTCTCTCTCTCTCTCTCTCTCTCTCTCTTTTCTCTTCTCTCGCTATTCTATTTTAATATTTCGTTCGTTTTCAATTCCGCGCTTGTTCTGCGAGACGAAAAAAAAGTTGCGTCAAAGGGCACGGGCGCATCGGCAGAGTTCATTTTTTTTACGATAATTAGCAGCGAATAGCCTTTTACGATGCTTGTTGCATATATTCGCATCGAAAATAGAGGCGTACTTTGTTATATATAACTCGTGGTTGTATGTGTAAAAAAAACGAGTCTATACATTATTTATTTTTTCGTGCAACAATCATTGCGATCTAGTTACTTCTTAAGTACGCTGCAATTCGATTATTTTTACTGTGGGATGTGCGTTCTTCTCTAAGAATTTTTATTATTTATATTTTATTTTTCATATATTTTTTTTAAATTTATATTTTTTATTTTTTATCAGCACTTTCAAGAAGAATAGAATTGTGTACAAGAGGGAGTGTCTAAAATGCGTAACATTTCTTGTAGGATATTTCCAATCCTCGATTTTTTGCAATTTTCTTATTTTTATTGTCATAGTTTGACGTTCGAATTACATGAACGGGGATTGATTCGTGCTCGACAGTTCCCTCTTCACCCCTTCTCGTTTCAACGACGCCCCCGCTTTTTTCCATGGAGAAATTCGGTCAACCGTATTCATGTCCGCGCTTTTTCGATGCCTCCGAGGATCTATTGCGTCGCCGGCGATTTTTTGCCTCCCTTTTTCTCGATGTTCGGACCGATCCCTTGTCAATAGCATTGCCGCTCGTTAATACCTCATCCGGTCAATAGTTTTCCTGCGGCTTTTCGTCCTTCTCTCTCTCTCTCTCTCTTCCTCCCCCTCTCTTTCTGTCTGTCTCTCTCCCTCTTCCTCTCTCCGCTCAACCTCTCCTGCCTCTCCCTCTCTCTCATCTACACCTACGCGCTGGCATCGTGTACATACCCCGCCGAATACATGTGTTTATATCACATTATGTACAGGCGCGTGTTGGTCCACATATCTATGGCTTATATATGAAATACATGCGTTACTCGCGCGATATATATACACGGTGTACTTGCCTCGGATGTACGCGGTGGTGGTGAAGAAAGTAAACGACACGCGTACTTGGACTTTTCGCGCCTCGGCCCGTACGCACAAACGGGCGCCGGGAAATTCTCGGGACCTGTAGGTACCTGATTAAATTTAATTGTGCGCCCTACGCGAGTTTTACATCGGACGAAACGAGCGTAATTTACCAGGGAGAGAGTACTGGCGCACCCCCGTTATACGTTACGCGTCGCGAGTTTTTTCGCTTCCGCGCTGTCGTGTTTATCGTCGCCCGGCGACTCGACTTGTCGCAATTACTCGATCGGGTCAGATTGTCGCGATCATTTCTAGAGAACGCGATTTTTGACGACGTAGGCGTGTCTCTGCGAGACGAGAGAAAGAGCGAAAGGAGAAAACGAAATTATCGGAGACAGAGGTCGAATTTTTTTTCGGGGACACCCTGTTTGTGAACGCCCTTCCCCTTTATTACCTTCCCTTCCTTTTCCTCCTCTATGTAACGAGCCTATGTACTACATTATGTGCAAGATACTTTCGTACATGGCCAGTTAGGTATACGAACGGAAGGAGGACGCGGGCGGAGCTGTCGGTGGCTACACGTTCACGCTCGCGCGTTCACGTGCACGAAAACGACGTTGACGACGTACATAAGCGTCCGTACATATATATGTACATGTATGTACACATACACATATACGTATATGTACACATACACGCGTCGATCGGTGCACTTGTCCGTGCTCCGCGCGTCCCTCAGTGACACTCAACCGATCCAATTTCGTCCGTGGGATGATAAAAAGAACTTTTTCGAGATTTTTATGAGAAATTTTGTCGATTAATTTTCTGATTCTCGCTCTAAGGAGGACAAATAAAATATTTTTCAAATGAACACCTCAAATAGAAGCCGAACAAAATGTTAATAAAGCAGTAAACAGTGCTGACAAGTACTGACTTGTTGAATGGTGAATATAAAACTTACAAGATCGATTCTATCTTAGGAAAATATTACTTTTTCTTCATTGTTGCATTAAACATATATTTTGATACATTCTTCTAAATTTCTGCTTTGAAATTCTCGATTGATTATATAATTCGGTTGAGAAGTAGACGTATTAAGTTAACGCAAATGTTAAGATGCTATTATTAGCTCAAATTTATAGTTTTCTATAAATAAACTAATCTTTAGTCAATGAATCTTTGCAACCGCATATCATCGGGCGCGCATAAAAGACAACATTTACGTCTAAGGACTTTTGCTGTGATAATTTTTCCACGTGCCTTGTGATATATGATTATGTAATGCCGTAGTTTATCACTTACGCTGGCGGACGCGTATGTGCGCGTATAAAAATATTTTGGCCGTCGTTTGAAAAAAATACGTCGATGGTAAATATTGTACTGCGGACAGATAAACAATTGATGTTGATTTATACCGTATCGGCTCCTACCTAAATATTACTCGAGCGTAACATACACATACATGCGCGCGCGCGTACATACATATGCAATCATACATACCGTAGCATTTAAATTTCAGTGAAGAACCGGCGAAGTACATGCGTGCAAGGAAAACGTTCGCGTCGCCGTCGTTTCTTTTATTATCGTTTTAGCGAATACGGTAAAATAATACCGTTGCGTTATCCCACTGGCCCGCCTTAATTGTAACGACTTTCGTCACCCTAAAACCCGTTACGTCCAGTTCCGTCGTGGTTAGCGAGTCCCTGGTGGCCGACGAGCCATCGCTCCGGGCGGCACCCCGCGCGGTTACGATCCTGTTATCCGTTAACTCGAATCGAGATTTAAGCGATGTATGCTAATACGAGACTTAGTATGCGCCGCGGTGGCCCTGCATTATGAAGATCTTCAAGTTTACGCTGCCGCAATAATGACGAATAAATATTTACTATAGCACAACGACCGGCCCCTCCCGTTACGACTCCGCCGATCGCGCCGTTGATCGTTTGCCATTAACACTTCTCTGGTCACCCTTTCCCATTTCTCTTCTCGAGATAACAATGGCACGAGATTGATGATCGCTTCTCTCCTTTGTAGATTTTAATTTATTACACTTTTCGCGAAGTGCAAATCGTAAACGAATTTGATTTTCCGCATGGAAGACTCGCATAAAAATTCATTGAAACATACAAATTAAGGTTTCACGGTAAAAAATAATTAAACCTCAATTACATATAATTACTGCTTTTTATTGTATTTGTGATCGAATTATGAGATTATGATATATCTTGCTTAATACAAATGAGCTTTGGTTGATGCAGTGCGCGACGACGCGTGTCGTTGATGACGATGAAGGCGGAAAATAATGTCCTTGGTCGAGGATTGACTTTACTAACGTTATATAATATTGTGCAGTGTCGCGTGTTGTTGCACAAGTTGGTTCATGTTAATTATTCATCGAATGTGTTTCTATTTCTTGTGTTATCGATTGCGACAAGATCTTTTCAGTCGAATGGCTTGAGATCGCGCGAGCCTATTCTATTTAGTTTTTAAAATTATCTTTATTAAAATTATGAAATTATTTTATTAAATCAGACCAACTTGTCGTTCAATCGACATTCGTAATCAGATTTCTATCGAATCTTTACCATGAACATTATCATCCTTTGTTTAGAAGCGAAAGCATTCTGACATCATCCTCTATTTTAGTAGATATTTGTGAAAAATTTCGTAATCGATTGACCTTTATGTTGAAAACGAGATAATTCGAGGTAGAGCATTCGCGAACGTACGATCGAGAAAGAGTAAATCTCTGGCTCAATAAAATCTTCAAGACAGAATCTAACGCTTTGGTTGATTTTATTGCCGGGCGTCTGCTCATTAGAACCGCGTAGCGCGCTACACAACATCCCCGGGAAACAATGTGACTTAATAATGAAGAATCCGTGCACGGTAATATCGCCTGAGAGAACTCATCATTCATCTCGGCGCGACCTTGACGAGGACGTTTCCGTGGAAATGGTACGTCGTATTCTCCTGCTGTCGTACCCTTTCTCGCGCCCGCTATCCTTACCCTAGGGACACTCGTATACAACACGAGATACCTATCTCGGCGGCGAATCTATTGGCTAAGAAAGTCGCTGCGTAGACTTACGTTGGCGTAAGTCATAAAACCGCAATGACCAAACCGCGTTTATTGGACCGCTTGTGTTTCGCGAAAATCATCCGACGACGTCTCGTCCTCCTTCATCGTTGCATGCAATTCTACGCTTAATCGATCTGTCTTCCACTCATGTACAAGTTAATCCAAGTGTAGCCGTGTCAAATTGTTGGTTTATGGCGCACATTCATGTCTTCTCGATTTCACACGGGTCTTCGAACCGCGCGACTTTAATTCAACCACGTAAGTTTTACTCCGTCAATATACTTATAACATATATCGACGGACGCGACATTCAAGCCGCACTTTGATCGTCACGCGATAGTCATACGTTTCTTAACGTGCGAATATACATATTTCTCACTGACGAATCATGCGATCCGAGAGAGATAATTTACCAGAAAATTAACTATACGAACGTGATGAATTTTTACCGAATTACTTCTCGTCGATATCATCGTACTCCGTCTCCGCCGGCTGATAGTATTATCAGGTGCCGCGTAACGTTGATACGGTCAATCGACGTGGACCCAAATTAGGGGGTTGTGACATCCTCGTTATCATTACTGCGAAGCGGTAACTTAGTTAGTCTTCGCAATTACGCGCGATGTCGATGAAAAGGCCGGCCTTCTCGCTGTACACCGGACCTCTTTTGCCTACGCTAGTCCCGCGAATGCATCGGACGTTATTACATTAAAGCTCCCTTTGCGAAATGCCATGGATGTTGCGCTTTGCAATTACGAAAAACTCGCCGCCTTTATGACGACGATTCGTAATACGCATAATTGAGCGATCTCGAAAATATATCGAAAGTACTTCCGGAATCACGATGACAGATCGAAATATCGGGGCTTCAAGTTTGTTGCAAATTATGCACAAGATGATGAAAAGTATACTATTAATAATTTTCAAGCTACAGGTTATCTCGCTAAAAGGAGATATTGTAGACGTAAAAGAAAATGTACGTCCTTAAATTATTCCTGAATCGCGAAGCATTATTTGTTCTCTCTCTCTCTCTCTCTCTCTCTCTCTCTCTCTCTCTCTCTCTCTCTCTCTCTCTCTTGAGTTCTGAGTTATCGACAAAGTTAAATATCAATTTCTGAGTAATCGATCCACAACTCAATGATACACCGCGCTTTCACTCTTACTTAACGAAACTGAATGAGATTTACAAAATTGTTTCGTCGTTGCTATCCCGTAAATTGGAACGATTCGCTCGCTCGTGCACTCTCGGGGGGGGGGGGGTTACACTTTGCGCTACGACCGGCTCTAATTAAGAAACAGAGCGGCACGGTAATTGGCTTCCGCGATGTGCCCGTGATGAATGGAATGTTTTTATCCTGAACGAAAGGAACAGCCATAAGTACTACCGTCGTAAGTGCCTTTGATTCGAGGAGGCGCGCTGGCTGCCGGGAGAGGCTCTTTCTGCGAAGCTAGTGGCCTGTTGCATGCCACCGCTGCTTACCGGCCCTCCGGCTGTGCATCGGGCGTGTTTCTTGAGCCGCTCCTGCACTCACGATGATCGATTTAAGCTCGGTTCACACTCGTCGGCGGCTTGATGCGCGCGTGTGTCCCGCAGCTTCTCCCAGACGTCGACAAAGTACTCTCAACAAGTCACCGCGCGTCTTCCCTTCGCGCCTTGTCTACCGCGCGCGCTCGTAATCCGTCATGCAGCGACGAAATTGATTAATCGAACATTTCGCCGATATTCCCTTCTAACGAACATGTAACACGAGCGTGAGACGGATTACCTCCGAGAGGCTTACCTGCTTACGTACCAACACGCCAGTATATTACGTGATCAAACTGAATGCTAATACGAATTTATATAGTTTTCACAGTGATTAGCTAGTTCAATTTTCGCAGCACGTACCAAACAGTGTATTTTTACAAAATGATAATGTTCAACTTGAGAATAATTGAATCTACGTCAATCTTTTATTTCATAAGATCGACTTTTGTATGGAATTCGCGAGAAATAATTTCGATACTTGAACACTTGCGAATTGCATTTTATTGATGGATATTTTTCTTCAGACTCTGTGCGAGTTTAAATGGTTCCTACAACCCTTGACCGACATTATACCGTCGGCAAAATAAGGATTCTCTGTATCGTGTGTTACGATACAGCCGCGTTAGCCGTACAATACAAATTAATATTATATTAGCGCATGTCTTTCGTAAAGCGCAATGCTTCTAAAAATAATGTTGATCTCTGCAGTCTTTTAGTCCCTTGAAATTGAATTCTAAAAAATTCCTTCGCAATGATAGCTGAAATCTTGCCCGAGGATCGCGCCCGAGATTCGCAAGGTACATAAATCGTCCAAGTTATCCGCGGCGGTGAATCGAGCGCCAGTGAAGTACGGCGTGTCGAAATGTTCCCCGAACTTTCCAACCGACGAATGATTTTAATGGAACACCCTGTTACAATCTCGAGCGGAGCGGATGCCTCTCTCGCCACCGCTGCCGTTTCTGTTTGCCTCGTTTTGTCACGTCGCTAGGTGCACGACGACGATATTTTAGGTAAGAAACGCCGTAGTTAAGCTAGCTACAGAGCCTAGGCTCCTCTTCATAATCGACATCTTTGCCCACGAGTACATTAATTTCGTTCTTCGCGACCGTTCGGCGCGACCTTTCAACGCTTTTAAGGATGCTCGCGCGAAGACAAAATTATTCGTGGAAATATCAACATAAAAAACTACTGTGCGCTAATACACGATACAGAGAATCCTTATTTTGCCGACGGATAATGTCGGTCAAGGGTTGTAGGGACCATTTAAACTCGCACGGAGTCTGGCAGAATCTTGCTCCAAATATAACAAAGTTCCAGCGACAACGACATGTACTACACGATAGTTGCATGGCGTCATCTCTCCCTCTCTTCGTTTCTGTCTCCTTCCGCCCTTTCCGCTCGTCGAGTCGCGTCGAGGCATCGTGGGGTGGTTCAGACTCTGTGGGAAGTGAGACGGGAGAGTGGAAGGGGGTACAGCGGCCAGAAGGGAAACGCGGGACAATACTATCCCCGCTGATTCAGTTTATAGCTGATCATTCGACCCTGGGCTCTCTCTCTCTCTCTCTCTCTCTCTCTCTCTCTCTCTCTCTCTCTCCCCCCTCTCTTCCTCTTCTCCTCTCTCCTCTCGCTTCTCTCATTCTCTATTCGTCCTTCTCTCGTTTTTCCTCTCGCGTTCTCTCCATCTCTCCATATGTATATATATGAACGATGTACGACGCGAGCGCGCATACACACACACACACACACACATCCGTGTAAATACTCGGGTGTGCGGGCAAATATGTAGATATGCCCCGTGTGCACATAGCTGGGCATGTACGCGGGATACCTAGCTCTATATGCTACTCTCGCCGGTGTACGCGGACACGGGTCGTGTGCGCGCATACGATGCTCCGCGCTGTTACACACATACGTACAACGCACGCATACAGGCGCGTGTATACATTACCGCATCTCTCTCTCTGCCGTCGTGCACGATGCGCACGATGCACGTGCTCCTTTCGCGCTCGCGTGTCCCGCGCGCAAAAGCCGCGTGCACGCGCTTCTTCGCGCTCGCGTATGCTCGGTATGCGTTTGCCGCGTTCCGCAGCGAACCGAGAGATGGACGGGAGAGAAAGAGTACGCGAGATACCACTCTGTTTCGCTTCGAGATGATACTCATTCCTGTAATCTGCTCGTTATCTCGCTCGGGAGAACAGCGGAGGATTCGCCCCGATACCGACCGCGAAATCATACGCGAATAAATTACGCGGCGCGCTTTATCGGCCAGCGGACCGTCGCGCGTCCCGCGCTCGCGCGGAATTACGTTATTTTCATGAAGTCCCGGGCGCGCCGAGAACCGGTTCCTTCTCGTGTCTCGCCGTCAAATTTAAACGAAACACGGGGGCGTAAATTCGGCCGGCGATCGCCCGCGCTTTGACATTAAGCCGCACTTTGAATTCCATTTTCATCTTAACTAGCGACCGCGTGACAAAGACAGTCGAGTATCCCGGCTTCGTGCATCCCTATTTACCGATCACTTATTACGCCCTGCAACCATGTCCTTCAGGATCCATGTGTCTCGGTGGTAATATCCAGAAAGAGTATTGAGGGGAATATAATTAAACTCGGGCTAAGAATGTAAATTTACTTTGTGTTAGCATAATTTAACCAATTCTTTTTTGCACCGTGTATGCGATTCACTACTATATTACTTTAGAAATCTACGCTCTTGATAAAGGTTTCTGGAAGCAACTGGGATATAAATCGTGACGTGAAAAAGAGAGTCTTTATAATATTGATAAAGACATAATTAGACATGTGAATTCGGGTTAAAATCTTTGTTATATTCCATGTTACAATAGCATAGATTTATGTTGACATAATATTTACGAGGTCTTGTCGCCCTGTATACGCAACAATTTATGTGCATTCTTGTAATATCTCTTTTTACTTAAACCGTTGGTATCCCGCGGCGAATTGTCCCAGAGCGAGAAGGCTTCAATTCTGTAGACGTATGTTCCGTGTAACTATTTCATCTTTCTTGGCTCTTTCTTTTTCGCATTATTGCACACAAACCAGTATCAAAGTATTTCGTTTGATTAGACTGATAAAAACTCATCAAAATTCATTGAAAATATCGTCTAGATTTAAATACTGAATGTTCTGTTCCTAATAAATTTAATCTTAATGACTTCCATTATCTATTTTAAATTCAATTCAAATTTATTTCAGTAGAATTCCGTGTTTCGAAGACATTTAACATTAGAAGTGTAAAACAAACTTTAGAAAACTTTTTGAGGTGCTGCAACAAAATTTTATTATGAAAAACTTTTATGACTGTTGCTCAGAAAATATGTAGTGCGTTTAGAACATGGAAATTAATTGAAATAATAGAATCTTTTGTTTAGTCTTAATACGGCATTAAGATAGTAACCAAATTTCAACTAATCCAAGAGCTAATGAAATAAATTATAACGAAATTTTTTGAATAATTTAAATAAAATTTTATCGTTGGACTCAAATTATATCAATTAAATTGGTAATGATTCAAAATTATAAAAAAACTTTTTAGATAGATACAGAGTAATTGTGAAAAAATAACGCTGTTTATAATACTTTGGGTTTGCCACTTACTTTACTCTGCCTTATAGTAAAATCGGCTTAAGGATAGATAACGTTCTGTCAAAATTTTTATGGGGCAACACTCTACTTCACACACGTCAAAGCCATTAAAATTGAATGCGGCATGGGAGGGTAGTTTCCTATGTACGATTATACGCGAATCTCGGTCGTTCTCTGTCGATCTCTGTTTTTCTCTCGGTTCTTCGTGTCTCCTCGACTTCCACGGCGACGTGACGCGTCGCGACGCGACGCGCCGCACCGCGCGTCCGTTGCGGGCGGCCGTTCACAATCCGGCGTTAATCCGATTGATCGCCACGGCGACACGGGGATCCGTCAAAGGGAACACGTCGTTCTCATTTTCAGGATCTCTCTCTAGCCCCGGCTATCCTCGCTCTTTTTTAGCCGCCCGTTTTTCGAAATATAGTGCTCTCGTCCATGATGCGTCCGTGCCGCGTCTGCGAGCGAAATAATTCGCGTTGAGGCACTATACACTTAGTTTTCTATTTGGTGATTCTTTGATGTGTCTCAAATTCCATTAGCAAAAGCGCCAAGACATTGACGGTATTGTGATAGCAGAAAGACAGCACTCGAATATACAAACGCAAAAGTAACTTGAAATGAAACTTAAAATTCTGGGCTTTTTATAAATTAAATTTCAGTAAGTTTGAACGAATTCATTTAAACGAATGAATAATGAAACGTTATTTTACAATGTTGGTAGCTTAATGTTGCGATTCGTGTTCAGATTAAGGATGCTCATTATATCCAGTTGTCGAATGTAAACTTCGATCGTTTATTCACATTGATTTACGCCGGCTGGCGCCGTAATAATTATTGCTGATGCATCCGCGAGAAGATACGAATGGTATCGCTAAAAGCCACTGAAACATTGATACCGTATACACGGAATATAGTTAGTGTCGACGCACAAGCAGGCAGGTCGAGAATAACTTACAAAACATCGCGACCAATAACGTGAAACAACATACACGAAAAGCATAAAAATAATAAGCATACAGACGAGAGAATACGTGTAGTGCTCGCGAAGAAAATTGTCGTCGATGTATTTCATAATATATGCGGATGCGAATTTTCATTTCCTTTACACGCGCTATCTAATTTAGTCGCTCGGATCTCACGAAACTAGAATACGGTTTATCCGGCGCGTCAAAGGCTAATGAGCCGTTTCTCTAAAATACTTAGCGGTTCTTATTTACATTTCTCGCCTTTCGCGGGCGAGTATCTCGCTGTCGCGCGCGAACTACAATTACCAACTCTCGCAGGACTCATCCTCGAACTTGTTAAAGACACTTTACTCGCTCGGGACTCGACAGGGGACATTCCTTTCCTTCTCTCTCTTTCTCTTTCAGTTACTCTCGTTTCAGCAATATTTCTTTTCGGATCGCTAATATACTGATTCGTCATTAGCGCACCGCGCTAAAAAAGAAATTGCATCGTGAAAAATTATTAGGCGAACGACGGTTTTGCAGTATCTTTCGCGTTCCTTAATCTTGGGACTTTCCTTCTTGCATAGCCCCAAGGATTAAACGTGGATATAGAAGATATGCGAAATTTCCAAGCGTTTCTCTTCCTCTCTCCCACGTCTGTGCTTTATACGTCCTTTTCTCAACGGCGTTACTCTCCGTACTCTTTTCCTCCTTCTCTCCGCGTTCGCGCCCTCCCCTCGCCTCCCGTCCTCCTCTTATTTTTTTCTCTCCCACTCCCTGACGCCCACCCTCTTGCTCTTGCATTTTTTGTTGCCTTCTACAACCGCGTACAACGGTGCGGCGCGAGTCAATTCTATCGCGGCCGTGACGTCCGCGCGTCTCCGTCGCGACGCGTAGTCGCTACGGACAACTCTCTGCCGCGATTGCAAAAGTGTTGTCCACGGGATACCGAGGGGACGGCGAGGCGGGCGGGTGGAGGCTGGGAGGACTGCTGGAACCCGGGTATGGGTTACGCGCGGAAGGGGAAAAGAGGGGCGGTATGAGGGGAAGAGGAGACGTGCGCACCCTGTGCCAGGAGCTCTCCGCGTCGGGGAAAAATTCAATCCCCCGAGTTAAAGGGGATGACGCGCTCTTCAGGGCCGTACAGCCGAGGCGGTAATTTTCGCGAGTCTTCTCGTGCCTCTGCCCCCCCTCTCTCCCCCGCACCCTTCCCTCCCCTCACCTCGCCGGTCCGCCTTTGCCGCTCCTGTGTACGGCGCAGGAAGGAATGAATGGGCACGGATATCGTACGACTTCGGTGCCCTTCTCGAGATGGAACGCGCACGAGAAGGATGCATGCCGCGTGCTCTTGCTTCTTGCCACTCCGCGCGCAAACGAGACGTCCGTTTCGTTGCCACAGTGTCTGAGTGTCATAAAGCTAATGTAGTCCAGAATTGTGCGGAAATTTTGAGAGAGTTTCCTCTCGAGGAAGATTTGTGAAATCCCCGAAAGTCGGAGGGGGCGGATTTTCCGGTGAAATACATCTATCCGACCTTGTGCGGAATACTTACTAATGCCAATTCTTATCAGCCGAAACGTTTTACATGGTTTTCAACAGCGAAAATACTTTTATTCCTCTTTAATTGTATCCATCTTTACGTGACATGGACATATTTACTTACAATTGGTTGAAGAATAGATCGATTTAATTGCCTCGGCGATTTTAGTCTTGAAAAGAATTTAAGTGTCGATATCAAATTCGAATGCTATATTTTCTTGATTATTAATTGCATATAACCGAAGCGTTTATGGACCGCTAATAAAATCACCAGATGAAAGCTACAGACAGCTATTAATTCTGATCGTTAAAATCATCCTCGTGCGAAAAGTTGATCGCGTACGCGGCGAACGTGAGGTCGACGATCTCGACGTGATATTTTATGCTGTTTGTTGCGCTGTTTCAAGATTATGGATACGGCAAGGGCCACGGGAGCGGAGATTAATCGAAGGAACGCGGCGAAAAGATCTTGGGAGAGAGTCTGATTCAACCTGTGTCGTTCTTAATGTTTAATCGCGATTCAGAGCCGATGCGGAGCCACGCGGAATTCCGAAGGGGCAGCCCGCCTGCCTGCCTGCCCGCCCGCACGACAGTAAAACGAACGACCGAGCCGGCGGGTTTACGATGCCGCTGCTCCCCGTTTCAGGGTCGGACACTGACGAGCACCTGGGGTGAATCCGTGGGATGGGTTAAGGGGGTCAATCTCCATCGGCGCTTAATTCGCAGTCTTGCCCCGCTGACACCCTTCCACGATTGTCCGCCGACTATTAGCTGTACCCCGCGTCTTCCTACGTACCTATACGTAAGCGACATTTGATTACATTATGACCGCTCTATATTAGCGAGTTGCTTATTATTTAATAACAAAATATGGACTTTATGGTTATACTGTAATTAATTTTATGCCTATGATATTTATTTACGATGGAAATGTGAAAATAAGAGCAAATATGACGTAGTGAAAGGAAAATATTTACGTTTATACAATGCTACTCGTAACTTTATTAATGCGTGTGTACTTGATAGAAAAATAAGCTAATCTTGAAACCGCATGTGAGGCTCGTATTTCTCAACACCTCGGAGAAATTTTTCATCGATAGCTTACTTGATAAACCCTCTCCAATTAACCTACGTGCCCCAGCTACTGAATACGTGTTGTTTATTAATATTATTTAATAAACGGCATACAGATGAATTGCATATTTTGCGCTATCTTGTTGAGTTATTACTCAGAGAATTACACAAATAACTGGTAATTTTAGATTCCTTTTATTACAATTCCGTTACGTGTTGAGTCTAACAGTTTATATACGGTGCACGAGTGTGCTGGTCATATCTTATCGCCGATAAATAAGTACATATTCGCGCGTATATATGCACTCCAGTCTTCTACATACTGACATTTCCTTCTCTGTCTTATCGCTCGGCTTCCTATCTCGCTTGTTCCTTCTACCACGCTCGCCCCAAGGCTACTTTGATAACACTTTTGACTCGATGGGACACGGTAAATCGAAATGTTACTAATGCTTGTTATGTATCATCTACTGAATTTTTGTTGAATATTAATATCTTAAAAAAAAATTATTCGAGATAATAATCAGTTGGCATTTTTCTCGGATAAAAATAGGTAAAAAGTATCTCGGAAATACAAAAATATATATGAAAAGTATACGAGGTTTTCTCATCGTAAAATTCTGGGTACTTATCGTATAACTATTTGCCATCGAAAGTGCTCATTTCCAACCGATGCGCAATTCGAATGCGATCTTGTCGAATATGAATGGAAAATCGGCTTTTCGCGCGTGTCGTTAAGTATGAAATGGAAGTAAATCGGACGAGCAAAGCGAACGAAACGGACATTCAATCACTAATCACATAACTAATTATAATGATCAATCACAACTTGAAAAACGCATTATTTTAAATATTACACATAGCCACAAAATGGCGGGTTAGGTAAAGAAAATACTCGCGTTTAATTTTATCTCATATATTCGATTATTTAAAAAATTTTTCTTTTTAATGTTATTATTTACGTTTCAATCGATACTTTTTTCTAAAATAGCTCTATAATAAATCTAAATTTTAATTATGATTTGAGAAATGTCTATTTTTTTTTATTTTGCTCATAATTTTTAATAAAATTATAAGTTTTTAAAATAATTAAATCATAATTCATTCATTTTTTTGAAGATTAAACAATTTCTTTATATCGGTTTAGTACTTCAGCATTATATGATTTTTTTAATATGAAGATTCTCTCTTTTAATTATTCTGCATATAAAAGTATTAGAGTTCTCAAAAAATAAACAGATTCCGAGATATTTTATACTTTTTATTCTAGCATATTTTTTCACATGCAATATAAAATATTTCGTAATCTATTCATTTGTTGATAACCATATCTTGGTACATATTTTTTTATACATAGAATAGTAAGAATATGAGTCCGTTGGTGCAAGGAAAATTTCAAAGATATGTAATTGCATATTGCATACACATATTGTATCATTGTTTCGATATTTCCATTGCCGTAACGCGATTAAGACGTTATTAGACGCAAAAGTCAATGTAACATAAAATTTTATATTACGCACATTGTTACATAAAATGAAACCGTAATACAAAATTAAATTTTAGCATTGGTACAATGACCTTAAGCTTCATAAATAGTACGGTTAACGTTTTGGATATTGACTTTCCATTCACTCCTAAGCTGTCGTAAATTTTAAAATCATTTTGAATACAATCCAAGCAATCATAATAAGACAACTGAATACGACATAATGGGAAACGGTATTATTAAAAAATGTTTTTTAAATTATATATCCATAATAAATATTTCAATGTTTTTAGATACGAATGATATCTTCAAATTATATAAATCTTTATTTTATATAAAAAGAGTACAAAAAATTAAAATTTCGTTTGCAAATTGCAACATTAATTTCTACTATAGCTATTGCATTTATCTAAAGTTACATATATTTCCGAAGGTTCGGATAGTCAAGCTTTGATATTCGTAGCGTAAATAACGCGCACGTACACTGCCCGTCAATGATTCGCTGGGTCGTGCAGGAGCCCTATTTTACCAATCTGATTTATTTCGCAAGATCGATAAAATTGATCATGATAAACGTGCACGCATTTCGAGAATTAAGGTGCCTCGATAACCAAATGTTTGTACGATGACTGCATAATTGAATATTATTAATGTGTCATTTCCGAAATGCACCTTAATTTTCAAAATGCGTGCACGTTTATCATGATCAATTTTATCGACCTTGCAAAATAAATCAGATTGGTAAAATAGGGCTCCTGCACGACCCAGCGAATCATTGACGGGCAGTGTACATTTGAGTATTATGAATAGTACACATTTTCTGTTAGAGGGAGATACAATGGGCGCATATACACGGTGCAACAAAATTAGAATGTTTAACCGGCTACAAATGCAGAATTTGAATACGTAGAACGTTGACGATCCTACAATAATTGTTTTCACTGTACTCGTCGTAGCCGTCATACGAAATTATATTATATATTTCAGGTTTGTTATACATCTCCGTTTGTTATGCAAATTACGTTATGAATAATTGCGTGCGTGCATATAGTTATGAATTTATTTGTTATTTATATTAGAGAACAAGCGCGCGCAATATTTATTTATGTTTTTGCACTTTTCATAAACGCAAAGGTTTATTTTAGGATAAAATTATAAACATTTTTATAATTTTACTAATTTGTATGTTCGTACGGTTACGTCAAATGCAATTACATTTCATCATATATATTTAACGTTGTATTTTCTTTGTCAATTTGTCGTTACTTTCGTCTAAATGTATACCTTGCGATCTTTCCGATACTGATGTCGTAGCTTTACGCAATATCCCCCCCGTACGCTACGAGTAAATACTTATGTTTACACGCGAATTTGTCCATCTATTCGATGTGTGCAAAAGTGATCCAGCTTGATCTTTTGATTTGAATCTGAATCTCGCCAAATTTTATGATTACATCAACAAAAATTGAGCCTACCGACTGTGGAGCAAACCGACAGTATGACTGAACATTGTAAAATGTAAGGAACACAAAATACAACTTGTGTGCTATTCTTGATTATAAATCCACATATATTCTAATAGTTAGCGAATCAAATTATTATCGAAATTATTAATGAAATTGTACTATTTCGAGGATTGCTAGAGAGTATTACACCGAGATCTAAGATTATGTTTGTAACGAATATTCGTGATATTCTTCCGAGAGAAGAGTCTTCGAGACTCTTGGGTCCGATTTTTCTGCTGTACACTGGAAAGAAATATTATAGCGGCAAGAAACAGTGGCAACGACGTGCATCTTTGTCGTGCAACAGGTACAATTTTTGCGTTCGCGGAATGCCGACGCTAGTTATCGTTTTATTATCCTCGTAAATCGGCGATCTCGCTTGCGCGCGCGTCATTCTCGTGTCACCGGGATGACTCGCCGCGGTAACCGGCGCGATCGCTGCGGCGAGAAGCGGGTCGAAAGAGCGGAGAAGGCAGAGAGAGAAAAGATACGCGGGAGAGATCGTAGATGTACAAAGAGAAGGAGATGCGTGGCAAAAAACCAGAGGAAAACGCAATGCGGTCATCTCGCTCGCTCCTCCCTTCGCTTTGCGTCCCTTCGACTTTGCTGGCTTCGACTTCTTCTTCGCCTTCTTCATCGTCATCTTCTTGTTCTTATCGTATTCCTTTTCTTCTTGCTCCTCTTCTTCTTCTTGTTCTTCTTCTTCTTTCTTCGTCCCGCGAGTCTCTCGCATGATCAGGAGAGAAAGGCCTCTCCCTTCTGTCTCTCTCTTTCTCTCGACTCTCCTGCCGCGAATCTCGCCAGCTTCGACGCTCTCGAATACGTCCGTCCATTGGCGCCAAACAAGCGCACCCGCTCAAAAGATACGCGACAAGCTTATCGACACACGGCGAACGTGAACGCTTTACATCCCGACAATATTGGTCGAATGTAAAACCAGTTTGAAAGCCGGCGCGAAAAAGAGAAGATCCTCGCCGCGCTCTGCGTACGTGTTTGCTCCTCTCCGAAAGGGCCGTACTCCCGCGTTCCGGTCACGCATTTAACGCGGACACCTAACTGTTACTTGCCTTTAGATCCCACGCTGGGGGTGTCAAAGGGAGATGAGAATCAGGCATCCGCATTTAGCGTCGAATGTAACCGTCCGGGCTCTCTGAGTTTCCATCGCTTAACATGAAACTCGTAATGTAAATGTGTCATGTTTAGCGATAAATGTATGAAGCGGTGAATACGGACCTTGGTGTCTTGGCCGAGAGAGATGAGTCTGCGTCTCTCTGCGGCACGGAGAGCGAGGCGTATGAAAACTGGTTTACAAGATGTATCTACGTAGACGAAAGACGCGATATTCTTCTCCACCGTTCTCCCCGTTGTATCCTTTTTCACGATTTGTCAGAAATCCCGGAATTACGGAGTATTTTAGTCGAAATCCGAGAAAATCATTGTCGTAATTTTAATCAAAAAAATAAATCAACTATTGTTCGTAATCGAATGGCAAATTCCACCCCCTGTCGCTTCCCTGACCCTAACGCTCTTCGTTTAACGTCATGCCTAATTCCCTGTTGAATAAAGGCATTCTATTATGATCGTTCGTCTTTTCTATTTGACTGCATTGAGATGTTTTTCGGTGACTTTTCTCAAAATCTTTATATCAATCACGTTAGTTGTCGTTAAATTTCATAATTTGCAGATTTTTTTCACATCAGCGAAAGATCATTATATATTGCATCGTTTACGGGCTGTTAAAACCTTGCAAAAGGCTTTCGAAAAGTCGCGTGGGATTTAATCGGTCCAAGGAATACGATAGATCGATCAAAACTCATTCGAAATTTCTCAAAGTTACTCACCGATATTGCTTGCAATATAGACGACGCGTGGCAAAGCTTTATAAAAGCGATCTAAAAAGTTTCAATGATTTGAACGGTTTAAGAGATGTAATCAATCGATCGCATTCATTAGAAATGTTTTTAAACCGCTTCCGAAGCGAAAACGCACAAAGCAAAATTATGTTTTGTGTCGGCGGATCGATCGACGAGCCAAGAGAAAAAAATCGAGATCATCGTCCTGGTAACGTCTCTCCTCGGCGTCGAATCTCCCGTAGCGTCGGCGAGAACAACGAGGGAGGGTAAACGAGGGAGAACGAAAGAGTAGCGCAAGGGGACGCATCGAAGGGACCGGGAGGAAAGAAGGGGAGGGGGGGACCGCGTGCTGCACGAGGGCAGGAGCTGAGAAAGGCACAAAAGGACAGAAGCAGAGACACGTTGGGTACGTCATGGACAAAAAGCGCAACGTCTTCGCAAGAAAGGAGTCTCGGGATTTCTCTCTCCGCGAGGATCATCGCCCCAGTTACGTCCTTCTTCCAGTAACCTTGCTTCCTCCCACTCAGCGCTGCATCTCGCTTGCCTCCCGATCTATTGGTATTCTTTCTCTTTTTTTTGGTTTCTCGCTCGTTCTTTCTCTCTTTGTTTTCACGCTCCTAAATGACAAGAGATAGAAATAGTCGCTTTCGGGCTCGACTATAAAGATCCTGTAGTTGCAGCGAAGGCCCGTGACAAAAATTGCACTCGAAAAAAGGACTCGCCGCGGCGCTGCTGCGAGATGGCAGGGATGAAAGTGCGCAAAGGAAAAAAATCGAGAGTCGGGCGCGAAGAGAAAGAAAGGGAAGAGGAGAGGGAGAGAGATACGGAAAGAAGTGACGAGGAAAACGACAGAAGGGAAGGAGAGATGCGTAGGAGAGACACACGCTGCAAACAATGGAAGCGCGTGCACGATGTGCGTCTCTCTCTCTCTTTCTCTCTCTCTCTCTCTCTCTCTCTCTCTCTCTCTCTCTCTTTTCGTCGTTTCTCTGTCTCTATTTTATTTATCTCTCTCTTCGTATTTTGCTCGGCGCCTCTCTCTCTCTCTCTCTCTCTCTCTCTCCTTTTCTTCTCTTTTCTCTGTCACTCGTCAACATATATATATGTGTATACACTCACACATATATATATATATATATATACACACTCGTCTCGTCTATCCCTCTCTCTCTTTCTCACCCTTTGCCCCTTACTCCGTTGTTTTTCTCTTTCTCTTCATGCTTCGTTCTGTCTTTGTCTCTCTTTCTATCGCACACGTCAGAGAAATACAGCCGAGGTAGCAGCCGCAGCAGCAGGCAGCAGCAGCCAGATACGTGAGTGAGAGCGAGAGCGCGAGAGAAAGAGACAGAGAGACAGAGCCAGAGCGAGAGAGAGAGATGGAAAAAGAGTGAGAGAAACGTAGAGCGAGAGAATGACAGAAGAGGTGAGAGAGGAAGGACGGAACAGGTTCCAGCTAGAGGTGGGTGGGGTTGCCGGAGGGCGCGGGGTTCGGACCTGGAATCAGGGGGGAGTTGGAAGGAAGGGGATGGTTCACAGGGAGGGAAAGGGGCGAGGGGACGGGAGAACTGGAATCCTGAGTAGCAACGGCGTAGCCGCGAACCATCGTACCTGGGCTCAACCTTAAAGCGATGGATCATTTATGGTCATCGCCACAGTATATACCAAAATGCTACCTGGAGAACGTGTTTTTCAGGGTAATTGAAGGTAATTCGAGCTTTTGCACCAGGTCGGTTGAAGAACCCGTGTCCGAGTTGTTACACGGGATCGCGCGCGATCGAATTCCGCGGTTGCGATCGTTTTTTATGTTATCTCGATGAGAAAGAGATTTACTTAACGATCGATTGTGACACCTCCAGCGATTTTACAAACCAACCAAATAAAAATCACTGTTGACGTTTACAATTTGCGGAAGTTACGACACGAACAACCCGAAATGGCATTTCATTAATTTTATTATTAAAAAAATTGAAGAAAGATCTTTGCGCTAAACACGCATAATTGATTGGTGTTTGTGCCATACTTTATATGGAAGACTCGTTTTCAATCTATTCAACATTCTTGTTTTTAATTCACTTATTATTATTATAGTGTCTTTTAAAATGTTTCTGCGTTATTAGAAAATTTAAGAGATATAATGTATTAGATTAGTATGTAGTATTCAATTGAAAAACACTCTTATGTACAATTAAGTTGTTTTAAAATTACAAGAAATATTTTTAATTATATAATTTAACTCATTTTAATAATTTTTCGTAACTTAAAAATATTGCTTTTTTACAGAAACGTTAATAATAGTAAAATTTTCCGAATTTGCAATGAATTATGGAAAAAATTTATATAAAAATAATTGAAAACGAAATAAGTTTCCTGGCATATCTCCAGGAACTGAAATAGTATTTTCATTCTTTTTATGATCTGAAACAATCGAAGTTATTCAAAGTCAAATTTCACAAAATTGACTGTGAAATTTGGTGTGCATCTAAGTAAAATTGATAACGTCAGATTATTTGTTCAATGCGCTTAACCGTCGCCCTGTAGTATCCGATCGCGAATACTTACCCGAATACTTATACGAAACAAGTACGGATGAAGTATTCCAATAATCGTATACAAACCGAGTCAGATCGATCAAAGGATGGTAGTCCAAGACGTCAAGAATTTCGTACAGTGACCGAGAAGTAAGCGCAAACTGACAATATCTTCGCTATTAATTCTAGACAAAGATTGAAAAATTATGTAACAATTTCAAATTATTAATTTGATTAATACTTTGTAGTCATTTTTTACTAGCCCATGCTGAATCTCGACACAAATCGCACATTAATAACAAACGGAAATCTTTCTGCTGAAAAACTATCATTAAATTTTGACAAAAGTCAAATTTTTTTTCTTCAATCTAGAAAATTATATCGCTTTTCATTACTCTTTAGGATATGGATTTTCCATTCTTCTATTTTCTTAGCTCTCACCATTGTCTTCTAAAGCGTAGTATCCATTATCGATTACGAACGATCTATGAAAAATTACGATGAAACTTTATCTGGAATATATTGCGGCCTTCCCTCCCTAGAGATCGTTCTCCACTTGCTAATGCTCGGACACTTACGCTCAACGCCGGTAGTAGATTACAGGCTAACGGCAGGGCAGCGCGCTTCATTAGTTTCGTAGATGATAACAAACGGCATTATCACTTAGCACATAGGGTCACGTGGATAACGGAAACCGTGTCGCGCCGCGTGCCGATAGCGCAAATACGCGCGTTAGATAGCAAAAACCATATCGTCGCTCGTAGTAATTAACATTACCGCTCGTGCCGCTATTCATTGAAATGCTAATACTTAGTATACATTGTTTATAATTGATTTATGTCTGCGACGGACCGCTTTGAGTCGGACCGCTTCGTGATTCGTCCGCTCGCGTTTACTATCATGCGCGCAGTAAGTGAACGATAAAACGAGTCACTGCCACGGCAACGAGGCACCCTTTCTTCGTCGCTATCGCGGCAGGGAGAGGAAAAATGCGAGGACATGTTAGGATGCGATCGGTGTGCGACTTGTGCGAGGCGTGTGACAGTTTTCGCCGGTTTTATTATCTCGAGCAAGATTGTTCCTGAAACATGTCTCGCCAATCCGATGGCGGCGGCCGCTCGCGGTTTCGGAGGCAAGAGCAACGACACGTCCGTCGATGCTGTAAATATGTTCACGCGCATACATGTTTTCCGGCTTAACATAACATTCGTATTTTCCTACCGTCCGTTTCTTTATGGCGGAAAATTTTATTTGCCTCGTGTAGCATATTTTTGCTGCACGATAAAAGTGCCCCGCGGCTCGCGCGAGCGGCAACGCCGCCATGGCGCGCGCGGCGCGGTATGGCGTGGCGCGGAGATTGTTTTTAAATCCGCGAACGAAAAAAAAAGAAAAACGTTCGCGCGCCACGGCTTTGCGGTTTTAATAGTAAGTCGAACCGGTCGTATTTTAGGTAAATATTGCGGAGGATTTATGTGACGCGAATAGATTGGTCGTTAGCAACATATTAGTAACGTATTCATGACGACGCAGCCAGTCCTTCTGGGGTATTTGATTTCGCATGAAATTGGAACATTGAAAATTATCCTCATTTTCATATCTCTATTTTTCAAGAGTTGTATTTATATTGGATTTGTATATTTAATTAAATATATTATTAAACGTATTATTTTCATAATTTTGCAGGGATAATTTTTTTCAAATTAAACTCGCCATATATCTTGATATATTTAAATTCATTCGCTTTTGCCCATGAATACTCCATACCGCGTTATTTTTCTTTCACATTTCAAGGATGGGGAAAAGTAATAAAGTAATAGCTCTCGACCATCGTGCTAACCTGAGAAACGTGTACAAAGTTCGAGAAAACCAAATCGAGGTCTCGCTCGGTTTCCCACTTGCCTCAATTGGGACTTCAAAGAAGCTACGATGTAGCGATCCTTCAAGTCAGGACCAGTATCGTCCCTGGGGACCCCTTTCGTTCCTCGCAACCCTGCGCAGCTTACAACTAAATTAGCGCCTAATAGCGAACTGTCGAGCCGCCGACCCGACACGCATAACCGATTATTTTCAGATGCCAGGGTTCATTACGTTGTCTCAAACCATCCCAATTTTGCATACACGCAATTTCCGCTACATATCACGTTAATTTTAATTATATCTGCAAAAGAATACAAATATCATTTTATAATTATCGATTTAAGTCCACCCTAATTGTTTAAAAAGAGATTCTTCCGTTCATTACGCTGCTAATTTATGTTGGTTTTAGTTTGGTTTGAGACAGTTTTACCAATGGTCAGTCAATTTCAATTTCTTCCTCAGATTGACACATCAATTTAGACGTAACGCGGATTGTGCCATCTTTACATCGATGCGATAATCACCCGTTGCGCGTGCTATTTTAGTCTTCTCTATTTCTCTCTCTCTTTTTTCCGCTTTCGCTGCAACAGCAAAGGATTCGTTCACGATCGGCGGTGTTGCAAAACGCTCCCCGGGGGGACGTTGTCCTTGTACGCTTGTATGAGGAGATCTCGCGGGAAAACGTGAGATCGGAATGCGGTGGAAAAGGGGGTTTTCCGTGCACACACGTGCACATCCAAGTTACATACGACATTCACCTACGCCCCCCCTCCCCCTCTCGCCAGTCTCTCGCTCTCTCTCTCTTTCTCTTCTCCGTCTACCCCTTTCGGATCGGTGGTGCGGCAAATCAGTCGTTCTTACGGGAACACGATGGTCGACGACGTTGAAAGCGGTGGTGGCTGTTAAAGAGGAGGGTTGTAGGTTGGAGGGAAAGAGGTGGGTGGATAGGGTGCACGAGGAGAAGGGGGTGGTTTGATCGTATGGTACCACGATGTATTTAATCTGCAGGCCGCTATATGGTCTTGGTTATTCATGGTGGTCGGGTGATGGGGTTCTAGTGGGGGCATGGTGTACCGCTACGAAGGGTGGTGGTGTGGTGGTGTGGGGTGGGGGCGAGATATTGATCAAAACCTACCCTGGCACCAACCCCTGCCGCCTCTCCCCCTCACCCCCTCGCTTCATCCAACGGCAACCCCACGGCACCCCGTCCTCCCTCTACACCTCCCTTGCCTCTTCTCTCGACTGAGCCGAGCGCAGCCAGTGACTCTCACGCGGGAATATCTCGACCGATATTTTGTTCATTGCAAATTATGTTGTCGGTATGCAATTTCGTATTCTCCGTGAAATCATTTTCCTAATAAAGTGGTCTTGTAAAACAATACGCAGTCGAAGCGTTTGTCTAGATGTTAAAGGTGTATATAATTCGACGAGAGGAAACGGGATTTTCATATAAAATTTTAAAGAACTCGAAAAAATAATATTAATTTATAATATAATATTGAAAATAATATAATGAAATAATGATATTTGATGCAATAAAGATACATTGTTGTGTATATACATGCAAATGAATTTATATTATAATAAGGGGTATTATTAATGACAAAAATATATATTAATTAATTTTTTAAAATGTCGACTACTACTTTTATTTAGCAGCATCGGAGCCGGAATAGTAAATTGTTATTAATTCGTGAAAACCCGGCTATCCCGAGAACGCAGTTTGCTTTCGCTTGAATTTTTCAAAGCTATTTTACGTTCTATAACGACTGCGTTAATTTACCATTAACGTGTTCGAACATGGTTTTAGGCGGTGTTAGTATGTGAATCCGCGAACTACATTTACATTGGTTTCGCTGCAGCCCACGCGACGGTGCTCATATTTACGTAAGTTTAACTTTGACAATATCTACGAGTTCTGATAACTTTTATCCAAATGCTACAAAAGTTATGTGTTTTCAATATCATGATTCTGTAAAAATCATGTAATTTATGATTCCGTAAAAATCATGTAATTTATATATGAGATCCTACAAAAATATATTTTAACACTTAAACTTTAATATTATATTTGTGGAACTTTTAAATTATCTATGTGATTTATATTTTTTTTCCAACTATGATTGCGCATAATGTCATGTGTACATAAAAAACATTTCATGAAATTATTCAGCTCTTTTAACAGTATTTAAAAGTAATCCCAAAGATTACTTTGCATGGCAATCTCTGATTTTTTTGGTCTCATGAAATACGGAAATAAATTGCCACTTAATTCGCGCTGTATCGGGTATTTGAATATATTCGAAATAACGAAGACAAGAATTCGAGACATTGATCTCCGGCCGACAAATTTTAACTCGGTTCGCAGTTGCTCGCGCAAAACCCCGAAATTACAGGCGAGCCCACGTATCGTGCACGCCCGTGTGTGTGGGTGGATATTCGAGTGGATTTACCGGCGCAATGGCGGGATTTTTTTCATCCGCGGAACGATTTTTAAAGGCTGAGCAAAAAGAGATACGAAGTGCGGAGCGAAGAGAGGGAGAGAAGCGCGGCGTGCGGGGCAGGGTGAACGAAATAAAAGAGATAGGCGTGATTTCGGCGTGATATCCCGACCGACGCGACGTGCTGGTTTTAATCCGACCTTATTCGCTCGCTACGAAGATGTACCCGTTGACTACAAAATTTCATGCATGCTCCGACTTCGTTTCTCTCGTAGCACCGTCTATCCGACGTCTTGGGAATTCTAACGGAACGCGATCGCGCGTCCAATGGAAAAACGAAAGCCTCTGTGGAAAAGTAAATCGCAATTTTTCGCAACTATTACAAATAATTCTGATACCAATTCTCTCATTTAACGATATAAACGTAACACCATTGGTCAATATTTTTTTCTGAATTTTTTGCGTACTTTAAAACAGTAATTTTCCTTCTTTCGATTTCTGGGAAATTGACTTTTAGCCTTAATTGATTCAATGATCTTCATAGATTAAAAATTAGCATTTAATATGAATACAGATTTCCGAGGTTTTTTTAGATGTTACCCAAATTTGTTCAGTTGGAGTTTATTCGACAATTTTATCACAAGATCGAAATCAAGTTGACATACTTGAGGCGATGCGGCGCTATAAGCGCGCAAACGTTATCTTTGTCGCTCGTCGGTGACGATTGATCGTGCCGATGGACACTGGGCACGCGCTAATGGCCGGGAATGTTAATTACGATTCCGGGACGCGCGCGTGCCTGATTTCGCGGTTCGAGGCTCGCGCGATTCCGGAAACGCTTTCGTGAGGGAGAGAAGCGTCGTCGCGTCGCGCCCGCCGCTCGCCTTTACGTGCGAGGGCCATACGTGACCTCGCATCCCTCGGGAGACGAAGGGCCAGCGGCAATCGCAACCCCAAATCTCCCAAAAGAGACGTCTTCGCCGTGTCGTTCGCCATGTCCGCGCCGTGCGTCACGGTAATCTACGTCGCTTAGGGGACACGTCGCGCGGAAAATTAAAACAAATGTATACGTGCCCTCGGTGAGGTCCTTTCCCTTCCTGATTCTCTTAATCACTATGACGCGATGCGCGAAATTATTGCACGGAATATATTTTTTTTATTACTTTATCAAGACGCAGCGGCGGGTAACTAGATGAATTTGTGAAATCTCGCATTGTAATTGCTTCCAATTGCTGTGAGAGGAAATTTCCTTTTGTGAAGCCATTCATGTGTAATTTTTCGTCTCGCGAGAGTTCCTTGATCTTTCCACCTGTATTGTTATTTGCCATGTATATTTCATGCACGCGGTAAGCTTTTCTTTTTACGTTTGCTTTGACGTAAATGTTTCGACACTGATATTGTATACAAATTGCGCAACGCGACAAAAGGGAACTTTATTGTGGAATCTTGAAACGATGTTTTCATCCTATTTTAATTTCTCTAAGCACGTGACGATCTTTTAAAATATTTGTAAATCAGCGTTTTAGATTAAAACGCTGCTTCCAAAATGATTAATTCGCGACAATCGTTAAATGCCAAGAATACTACACTTAATCATTTTACTTTAAGTATCACTCATGTCTGGCAGCGAAGAATGGAGAAGTTATCTGTTGCGGAAAAGGACAATTCGCGGGACGGTGTTGCGAGATTACTGCATGGAGATAATATAATTCTCGTCGAGACGTCGTTTATAGTAGCTGATGGTTAGACGCTAATAAATTCGCATGGCAAGTGCCGTGAAATTTCTTCATATGATCCGTGCCAACGATCCTCACTTCTGCTGGCCCTGCCAGGACGTAATGCGCGCGTTTCTTCTACCAACTACACATTTTGTGAATTTATTTCAGTACATATTTCTTGAAGCCCACTATATGCGCGAGGAAATCCCAATTTCTTATATATTAATAATTTATTAGAAATTGTAATGAGATACTTGCCGCGATACTTTTACGGCTAGCTAGAAGTCTTCATTAAAAACTCGATAAAAATAAAAAAATATTCATTACGTCAGAGGTTTCGAAAGATAATTAAGTGGTCAAAAGTATTATAAAGAGTCCACATGTGCTAATTGCTAATCGCTAGGAGAACTTCAAGCGTAATTTTATACGAAAAAAAAATGATTAGGATATAGGAATATTCATATCGCTTGGAGATAAAAATTGCTTTGTTCGATATTAACGAAACATTTGCAACGAGGCTGCATACACTGATTCCACGCTCATCATTCCAAGGACATATAGACTTTTCATATAGTTTCAGTTGGCCATTTTCGTGTTATTGGCAGAAATTCTTGGAGCGTTACGTGGCAATGGTTCGCCGTAGGGAATATTAGAGGGATCACAAAGCAAGGCTAAGTGAAGTGTGAAAATTTTGAGAAATTGTGTTCGAGATAAAAACATAAAAATAAATAGCTAAAAATAATTTATACAATTAAATTAGAAATATTAATTATTATATGTATATATATTTTTCCCAAATTCCAAATGTTATATGAGATTGTCAGATTAATTTTTTTATACATTCGTAAATTTCAATGAAATCAATGTTTTCATTAATACAGACAATCCCTGGGCTCTAAAGTCTACAAAATTGTTCTACGAAACGGAGAATAAAGTTGTGGCAGTCTAGCAGTTGTAGGTCTGTCGGCCGCGAGTGAATTGCGCCCTTGTAGCGGCCGGTAGAGCGGCGCGCGCCGCTAAATAAGATTCATAACGCCAGTCGCATCTATTATTTCCGGAATTTCCGGCGAGAAGGCGGAGGCGCGTTGTATAGGAAGTTGGTCGGAGGGAAGTTTTTCATCCGTTTCTCGCCACGCCACGTTGACTGTGACTAATTGGATCGCCGTGCGGATAAGGATGAGACCTATTCCGCGCGCGGGCATGTTGCACGCGTGTGCGTACGCCCGCGCCGGCTTAACGGTGCGCGATTTCGGTTCGGTGCTGATGATGAGATATTTGCGCCGAAATTATGCGGCGTACCGAGGAGATCCGGCGCGCGCGCGTTTATGCGTTTAGCCATTTTGGGGTGCGTTCGCGGATGCGAGATACCAAGAATTACGCTGCTATGCACGTGGACAGCGAGAGTGTCCTCAAGCTAAGTTAATAATAAATACAATGATGTTTTTCATTAAGAAATAATAAAAGATAAAAACTTCCATAATAAAAGCCTTAACTTCTTGTTATGGAAGTTTTTATCTTTTATTATTTCTTAATGAAAAACATCATTGTATTTATTATTAACTTATTTAAAATATATTTGAAATTCTTAGCGTGCACTGTTAAACTCGTAGTTTCAAATTATACTCAATTTGAGTCATTTTAACTATTCCATACTCTCTAAAAATGAATCAGTGTATAATTACTATATTAAATAGTGATAAATATACTACTAGTAATTAGTGGCTAGTCACTGAATTATTTAGTGAATTTTAGTTTTCACTACTTGATACGGTAGAATAAAGGCCATCACACATAAAATTCCGTAAGGACGTAAAACGTAACAATAAGAAAATCGACCAATTTCAATCCAGTATTTGGCTCTCCGTAACCCCTCCGAAGCTAAATACTGGATTGGGATTGATCGATTTCCTTATTGTTACGCTTCACATTTTTACGGAATTTTATGTGTGATGGCCTTTGTGGTGATGCTCAATCGTACTGCGCGTTAAACGTGCAGCGTCACACGCGACAATAATCACTGTTTATTAGTGAAAAATGAATTCACTGACAAAATCAGTCAAATTTCCATTAATTTATTTTTAGAGAGTAAGTCGCCACTGCTCTTACTCAACATTTCATTAATTTTGACTAAAAGAAGAGTAAAATTTTGACTAACATGGAAGTTAAATTAGATAAATTAACAACATATTGGCTTACTCAATATATTGCTAATTTTATCTCATTGTTTTAGTCAAATTAACCGAATATTGAGAAGGAGCAGTGGCAACCCATAGGAGTTTACAGTGCGATATCTCACTGTAATTCATTTTCGCTGCTTGCGGATTCATATTTTCTGTCGCGCGTGTGAAATTCAAATCTTATGATGGATTAGTATCACGAATTCTTTGAAGTAGCTGGTCAAGTGGTCTCTTCCCTTGCGCCGCTGTGGGTTTTAATTACGCGCCAATTAATTAACACAGCTTTTGCCTTTTTTTTTACCTTCCCATCCACTGGGCACTCGGACGTTGCCACGTGGAGCCATTAGAGGTCCTAACGCAACCGCGGCACGACGCTGCCCCCCCCCCCTTTCTCTTTACCTTAGCGGGTGGCGGCGTTATCTCGTTAAGAAATTAACCGCGAATTAACGCCGTTTTGCCGCATAATTAGATGACCTCTGAAGATAAGATTACGAGTTTTTAAGTTAATTCCCTGATAAAGCCTGGACGCTGTCACCTTCGGGCGTAAGACTATCCCGCTTGCCTTAGCGCCCGAGTCACTGGCTTTGTCAATTTTCTTTTTTGCTATACTTAAAAATTTTGCATAAAACTGGAACGTCTCTTTAAAAAATTAAAATTACAGAAGTTTGACTCGTATATCAGAAATATATTATAACGCAAAGTGGAGAGCTAGGCTATGGGTAGTTATTATTGTAACCTTCTTTTTTCCCCTATAGTTTCAAAGAGAAACAGGATTGATAATATTGCTGTTAATTAAACATTATAAGTTGCTACGACGTGATCGTTGAAGTGAGTCAAGGTAACGGGATCTTTCCAGGAGTCTCACTCGTCAAAGTAACCTAATGGATTAAGTAGCTTCCACCGTCCGCAAATGTCGGCAATTAATTTATGTGGAAAGGAACGTCGTCGCGGGGTATTAATCGTGGACAGAGAATAAGCGCAAGTTCTTCATTCTGTCGGATATCCATTTAAATCCTCTGATACGTTTGAAACTTTTATTTCTAATATCACGTACAGCTTATTTATAATAGATGCCATTTTAAAGTAGATGGAGGTTAATAGGCAGGCAATTACATTTTATATCGCCGCTTTTTGCGTTAGATGGACTTTTCATTACTCTCGTAAGAGAAACACGCGTTTATAATGTAAAATCCGATGTCGCAGCTATCATAAAATTCGATTCCATAATAATAATAAGGTACGCTCTAATCAGTTTCAGAAAGAGTCCCAATATTGCCGATTAGAAGATATCTATTACAAACCCAGGACGAATGAGCAAAACACGTACACGTGGAATTTGATCACATTTAACGAAATTTAATCCGACCCACAGATCGATCAACTAATTGGCGTTTGTTGTAGAAATCCGGATCGCGGTACCGCGTAACTGTCATCGATAATATCATTGTGCCGTAACTGCAGATGTAACTTCATTCATCGGCGGCGGCGGCGCGCGTCAATTTTGCGCTGCCGTGGATCCGTATCGTCATCGAAGATGCGACTGATCTACCGTTCGACGCGGGGCACAGTTGTCACAAGTGAAAACAAAAGCGGAGACCGAGATCACGTGTTGCGATAACACGATCAGCGCGTTCGCGCGCGCGCGATCGCCCGTGCATGTTAACGTGACTCTGATCAATTATCTCATCAGGTTCATTAATTGGGGTCGCGATAAGACTTGGGATACATTCGCCGAATGATACAGCTTATTCCGCAGCTGCTACGTTCAATAAACGTCGTCAGGATCGAAAGTACGAGCGATACGGATGACGCGCGGTACAGGAAAAGGCGAGTCAATGGGAGGGGGGGAGGGGGACACTGAACCGATTCAATGAATGGCGTTAAATTAATTAGCGAAGCGCTTGATATACTTTCATAAGAGAGTTCATATCTTTGGTTAGGCGCGCGGAATGCTTTGTTACGTTCGCTCGCGGGAATGGAGATGATTGAATGAAGAAGATTGTTTATGCTTCGATAGCAAGTAAAGTGACTTATAATGGTGCAAATGTGTATGTTATATATGAAGAACAATTTTTCTAGCTTTCTGCAAGCCAGTTTTTTAAATAATGATTGCAGTTTATCTGTCTAGGAGCTTTTCAAACTTTGACGCTGTGTTTTTTCGATGAAAATTTTTATTACTGCGTTCCATACATCAAAACGACTTCTATATTTAATTAGGTTATTAATTAAAAATATTTTTTAAGCGTTAACATTGGTTTCGAAATTATTTAATTAAATATAAAAATAACGCAGCGCTTGCTCTTTGCTTTTGACGTACGTATGATTTCCAAGTCGTTGCGACAGACCGATCGCTCGTTCGTCTTTTGCAAAGAAGCAAGTTGGAATCTATAATGAGATCGCCTTCAGCGCCCGCGACCATGAACTCGAAGTTCGGCTGCATCCTTCACGGATACACCCGACGCAACGCGTGCGACGGTGTCACCGAGGAGTTAGTAGATAGTTGCGGGCTAGATTGAGGGTGATTGGGTAACCGCTAAGTATATCGAACTTAGAGTACTTCTCGTCCTTCGGACAAGGACGTGGTACTTGTTTGCTCAATGACGTCGCGCCGCAGAAGTCTAGAATTTACCAACGAAATAGACGAGAGCGCTTTCCAGTTGTCGCTTAAATTACGTTGAATTATTTTACGAATTAAGATTTATTTCTCAAACGTGGTGGAGCGCGAATAATCGTGAAATAATTCCGTACAGATATTTCCAACATTGCTGATTGAAAAAAAAATTGTGCATAGAATATTTTTACGATATCAAATTAAAACATGCAAATTGGGATATATGTATTTTTGAGTGTATTATTCAAGTTCAGTTGGCACTTCATGATTACGCGATGGTTGAGAATTTACAATGCTGGAGTATATTACAGTGTTTTGTAACCTTTATCCACTTGGTCTTGCCGATATTTGAACGATTTCGGTTCAACATTGGCACGCGGAAACCTGATGCAGCGTACAGCGATATTTTTTGGCTTATTTGATTCGAGCCGCCGACCACCAAGTTATATGTCACGTCACACTGTGAATTGATATCATGTATCTTGTCAAAAGTGTACAGAGCTTTACTTTTATTCGATCCGGTGACGCAATGATGCGTCAACGACAAAAAGAGATAATATCTCACGTTAACAAAGAAGCTGCGATTGTGTCAGTCAAAGAAAAGAAAAACAGATGATAACGAACAGCAATGTGAAAAGATTTACGTTCGTATTTTTAGTACCGCACTTTATTTGCGAGGGTAACCGATCATAGCCAGCACGCGAGGACCTTCCGAAGGTAAACGGAGCGAACCGCGATGTCTTGATAAAAGGGAATATTTTCGTACGTTGACTCGGCATCGATGCGTGTAATCGTTCGGTAATGCCGCAAGCCGCGTACCGGTCTGCTTCTTACGACGATGCCATGTTGCGGTCTCGCATTCTTTCTCGCTGCTTCATCAATGATGCAATACAATTTTCTAACGCGGCACATTTACACAGTATCAGTAAAAATTATTCATTTGTAAAAAAAAAAACTTTTTATCACATCTTATATATCTTTCTACAATTAATGTTATATTTTCTTTTGATCATTTGTGTTTGCTATAAATCAATTTAAAATGATAATTATTATACAACTGTCTTGAAAATATTTGTTTCAAAGATTAGTGACTCGTTTATCAACACACTATTCTATGAATACTAAAATGTAATATCTGTTCACAAGAAAATGATCGTCCCGCCATTCTCTATTTTAGTCCCCGTAGAAAGGAGCGTTGCTATTAGCGTGCAATCTTCCTAAGTATGCGCGTTTTCCGAGATCTTTCGGCCGAAATTTCATTTCACTGCGAGACTTTCACGAGATTCGTCTCGACGTAAACAGTCCTGCGTGGCCACTTATGGCACATTATTTTTCAACGATCACGTGGTGCGGCCGTGACGATCGCTTTTCCGGCATTGGCAACAAAGTTTCTCCGGCTGTTCACGGATGTACATCATCGAACACGGAGACTGAGTGCCTCTCCTTCCCCCTCCTTCTTTCTCTTTCTTTTACCTGCATACACAGAGGCGTATATACCGCCGGTTGCCGCACGGTCTCTCGAAGAGTGAGTTCTCAGCCTCCACGACCGTATCTCCGACCCGCTCGCGCCACTCTGCTTCGACTCTGCTTCGCGCTCTCTCCCTCTCTCGTAGTGTCTCTCTGTCTCTTTTTCACGCTGTCTCTTCGTCTTTTCCCTCAAACGTGTCCGCGTTCCGTCTCCTTTCCTCGACCTGTCTCTCCGATGGTGGCAACGAGCGAGTTCGAATCGAGGTGAGTCGAAGGGCTCTCTTGACCGGGAGGGGAGGAGAAACGAACGCTGAGTAAATGCTATCCTCTCAGTCGCTCCTTACCCCTTTCCCTTCTCTCTCTCTCTCTCTTTCTTTCTCATTCCGCCGTGTCGTCTCTTTTTCTCTTCTTTCTCCCCGGACCTCTCTGTTCCTCCTGTCGAGCGGAGGTCAATGTACAGGCGCACGGCGTGACCGAAATCACACACACGCTCGTTGCGAACCCACTCGACTGTGACTCTCCTCGTCTTTATTTGGCCTCTAATTGTTCCTTCTTCTTCAGCGACGCCCGCTGGTCTACTTGCCGGTCCCGATCGCGCGAGCGTGCGGCTCCGAACGACGAACTTTCGAGGAGTCGCATAAGGATTCACTTGGTCGAATCTTCGATAGCTCCGAGGAGACTTGGCGCGTGGCATTTTGATGGATTCGTGGCGAAACGTGTGTATGGCTCCCACGGGGAGATCCATTCTTCCCAAGTAAAACCGATTTTCGATTTTATGTGGTTTCTGCAAATAACCTTGAAAATGATCGCGTTTAGGTCTCTCAACTTGAAATCAGTTTAACTTTGTTGAGTAGTTGTCAGCTAGGTTTCTTGTAGTTGATCTTGTTATTCTTTATTAATTTTTTAATAACATATTTGTATAATCTCTTATTAATTTTTTATACATTGAAATCAACTCAAACTGAATAAGTCTTTTTGGAAATATTAGAAATATCTCTAGTTTGTTCATATATATCATAATTGTATTATCTTGTATAAAAGAAAAACATTTGTCAATATTCTTCATGCAGCAATAAAATTCTTCGGTAATATCCGTACGATTCTTTTACGGTGCTATTCTACAATTGTGCCAGCGAACTCTTTTTCAACCGCGTATACATATTTGTGCGGCTGCCGAAGAAGCCGTCAGGCATTAACTCGCCGCGAAGCGCGAAGGTAAATACACGCCGTACGTCATGTATAGACGTGATACGTGAGCGGTTCGCTCCGCGAAGGGAGAGATAATCGACTCCCACCGCTCGCTCGGCCAACCTGCGTGCCGTGCCGGGGTGCAAACCACAAATCAGCGTGAAAGAGGCACAAAGTACCACATTGCTCTTACGCAGGCGCTCGCTCGCCGTCCGTGATCAATTATGCCGGGGTATAGATCCACCGAGGTCGATCTACCGCAAGGAAAAAGGAGCGTCTCTCTCGCTCGAAGCGTAACCCGTTTTTGCAAGCCCAGGTGAAACAGGTGCCATTCGCCACCCTGCGGATTCGCCGGAAATCAGTGCGACGATAAGTATGTCCCCCCTATAGCAATTTATCGTCATTTCCATTGACACGTTCTTCACCTTTGCTCGTTTTCGAGCGGAACAATGAGCGAATAAATACTGAACATCGGTATCGTATCGAGACTACTCGATCCATTACAAATCCTACAAGAACGTCGTTCGTTTCCCTTCTCGGTCAAGATGGGCCTGGGTTAGGTATGTCTACCTGTCTCGAATATGCCCAGGACCGTGATCGGTGGGGAAAGGGACGGACGAGGGACCTTTTGGGGGAACAAAAGGGAAAGTTGGGGGAGAGAAGACCCCGGGTGTCACACTGAAACAGATTAATGGTTCTGGGGAATTCCTGCTCCAGGGTCCATCCCCACGCCAAGTACTGGCTCTTTCTTCGAATACTGAGCTACGGACTACCGAGCCGAAGGCCATACGTGTTGTGGACTAGAAACATTATTTATATCTAGAAAATTTTATTTGAATCCTGCAGCGTCTTACTCACTCGTTCGCAGCTTTCAGAATAGGAAAAAAAAATGTGGACAAGAGATTCTCGAGGACGAAGTTTTTGTTGTTTGGAGAACCCAAGATCATGATGTCAAGACTTTTTGTTAATCTGTTGAACGAATCGCTAATTGTCGTTGAAGATTGCAGAGGCAATTTGTAGTGAACGAAAGGAAATCAGCGAGGAAACGCACAAGTTCAATGAACTCGGGATCGAGAGAGAAGTAGAATGTTATTATGGTAACGGGTTCTAGACTGGCGCGATTCTGATTCTGAAAAAAAAAAGACGCTTGTGATCGCGTTTTATGCCTGAATGCCGCGAGTCAGTCTATTTTCGACGCTGATATGTTTTGCGAAGAAGAGCATTAAATATGCGTCAAATATATCACTGACGTTTCTCTCTCTCTCTTCTTCTCCCTCTCGCTTCAACAAACAGGTGAACAAACTTTGAATAGAGAAGGTGAAGGTCAAAAAGGATTACAGCGTATTTTCCGTTAAACGGTGGAAGATATCCGGAATTTCCCAGTGCTTTGTAAGCGGTCGACTTGCGGCCGCTCCGTACGGACAATGATACCTCTTATCTCAAACTCTACCTACGTAGCCAGGCACTGGAGTTACCTGAGTCTTTGCTCCGTGCCACGATCGACTTAGATCACGAAGCTTAAATCGTTGTTAACTTTATATCGTTTTAAACTTGTTCGCGGTATATGCCATATCATTTTGAAATTTTGAGGATAGTTTTTTCATGATTATCTTTAAGATCGCGAAATATGTAATTAACATTTAAATATGTAATTAAACATTTTTTGAAGAATGAAGAATAGAAAATTCTCTTGCCACATACAATTCTTTTAATATATTATTATATAGTTGTAATCTTATATTATTTTTATTGAAATATTTTTATGGATTAGAGTATCCTCTGTCTCACTCCTCACTAAATAAATCGATTGTTTATTGATATTTACAACAAGAATTAAATCGCGCGTTAAATGACGAAATAGAAGAAATGTAATCGAATAATTTCAGCAGCATTTGAATCTCCAACTGCGGATTTTTACAATTTTCCGTCTTTTCTATCTTTCTTTATCTACCTTAATCTGTCCGCTGGACGATGATTCGCAGACTCCATTCTCTTAACCCGCAATCGCGAGAACAGCGACGCGGTGAATCGATTACTTTTTAATCCGAAATTACTTTATCGGTGATCCAGTTAGTAAGCTGGCACGATTCTTTTGGCACGGCGTTCAGAAAAAAACGGCGTACAGAACGAGTGTCGCGATTGAGGTGCTTGTATTCGTTCGTATTCCCTGAGTCATTGGATCCGCAGATATTTCTTACGATGATTAATTAATTTGTATAAATTTTAAATCCGCTGTCAAGGTAAATGTAAACTTTTACGTCACGTTTGGAATATCGCATACTCTTGTTTGCTACCACTCGCTTGCAATGGTAAAATTCGTCGTCATTTTTCTTGATTTTAATTTCTTTTTTATTTGATTTTATATTAACTAAATAATTTATATTAACTCTGTATAAAAATTCTGTATTGTACAATATTGTATTCATGAAACTTTTCTTATAACAATCGCGAGAAAGAAATTAAAAACATTCGGCTACGAAACTCGAGAAAACGACCTTCTGATTTGCGGACGACACAGCTTGTCGGTAGCGACAAGAATTTTTACTGTATCAGAAAAATATCCGATGTGTAATGCTTCAAAATGCGATTTTCTTACCGTAAATCAGCGGATTCCTGCATTAAATTTCCATCTCGCGCATTGAATTCGTTGTCGCATGTAAGATCGTGCGCGCGGTAAGATTAACTTCGTTTCAATCCGTGTTCAGTTTCTAAAATTGATTTAAAAAACATATTTCCGAGATTTTTCACTTTAAACTAAAAGAACGTGATTAGCAGATTATTTAGGTAATTAGTATTAAATAAAAAAAATGTTTAATTCAATTACGTAAAAAAATTATGTAAAAAAAAAATCTAAGAAAACATTTTATTGCGTATAAATTTTGAAAAGTGTGACGAGTGTGCAGAGATTATTAGAAAATTAGGATTTTTCTCCTTCATTATTTTCCTCCCTATCTTAAGATCCAAGAGATGTACGAACGAAACAGTGTTAGAATTGTGACGAATTTTCGGATAAGCGCCAGTTGTGCGGGGTGTTTACGCTCGTAGATCGATTGGTCAATTCGGCACGTTGGTGCACGTCAAGACGGCGAAGGGTGATTCTTCTTCCTCCTGCCGTACAAATACGTTCAACTTGACCCCGATTACGATGAATCGGATTTCCGGACTACGGTGATCCTAGCGGACACCCTCGAATCAATCCTTACGAGAAGGTGGAAAACGGCGGGCGGGAGACGGCGAGCGGGGGAGGGTAAGTCGAGCGATTCGAATCGCACGGAAAGTGAAACTTCGTATTCCCCGCCGACTTTGGCCGTAGATACCGACTTCCTTCTTCCACGGGCAACAATTTACCAAACGGAATCGGACACTGGCGTTTCCGGATCTCGTTACGCCGGCACATCCCGTACATGCGTTCGAATTTCCTAAACACGGCCGCGTTAAATGCGACTCGCGACGTCGCGCACGGGAAATGCGCTTTACATCGTGCCAAGTCTATCTACAAAAGATATATTTGTAATCTTTATAAGCGTCACATTATGAGGAAATCGAAACACCCGGATACGACAAGATCGATTAGGCTTGTTGACATCACGACACGTTTAGCTTCAAGGAGGGAGGGAAAAAAACGGAGGAAAGAAAAATTATACGCCAGTTCACCACGCAATTTCGACCGAATTCATCAGCCGCCTGTAAATTAATTCCGAACACGAACTCGCGCAGCGCGCGACACGATGTTTCCTAGATACTTCCTACCCCGAAATTTCATATCAGCGCTATCAAACTCCGCTGGCAAGCGGAGGAACAGCAGCCTGCGCTGCGCTCTCTCTCTCTCTCTCTCTCTCTCTCTCTCTCTCTCGAGTTTCCCGAAATCCTCCGAAAGGGTTCCAGCCGGGCACATGACACGTGAGGCTGGGACCATGTCCGTTTGCGTGGACGCCGGGCGTCGGGCGCTCACGTGGCACCCCTCTCCACCACCTTCATTCTCGCGCGGGCATCGTGCATGAGGTTCCCTCGCCGCCCGGCACCCCCTCCTCCCTCCTCTCTCTCTCTCTCTACAACTCCGTTCCACCACCCGAACGGCGTGGCGCGGCGCGGCGCGGCGGTCCCACGATCTTCTCCCCCTCTCTGCCCGCGCGTCGCTTCTCCCTCCCGTCGCTTCGCCCCGTTGCTCTCCTCGCGGCGTCCTCGGCAGCAGCCGAAGAGAGCCGACCGCTGCGCCGAAGCGCCCACCGCTCCTCAGTAACGCGAGCGCCTTCGTGGAGTTTGGTATACCGTTCTCTGCCGCTCGTGCCGTATGTCGTCGTGGTAACGCGGCGGCAACGCGCGCGCTCGTCGTTCTTGTCCCCCTTTGTCCGTCGAAGATCGTGTGGATACGTTTGCCAGTGCTACTCTCGCCGGGAGTGTTTACCGAGCTGCGATCTCTGTGAATAATCGCGGCGTTAGACGAGTGTTTTGGTGATCGGAGAGAGAGAGAGAGAGAGGGGAAATCTTGGCCGCTGCACGCCGCGCGACGTCCACCGACTCGCGACAATTCGGAGCCGGAGTGTTGCAAAGTCGTGGTAAACAAAGAGAGCCGGGCTGGAAACGGCGCGGCGTAGCCTCAAGGTAATCCCCGAAGTGTGTCGACGCGCGGCGCGGCGCGAACCGAGAATGCCGGGACGCGTAACGCGGTCGGTCGACGAGCAGCGGCGTGCTCGCGCCGGTTTGGTTTTCGGGTCGCCGAGTGGCGACTGAGGGGGGGCCCGGGAGGGAGGAAGGGATGCGAAGGATCATCCCGCGGGAGCAGCAGCCGGCGCGGTGTGTTGGGTAGCGGCGTGCCGCGTGTAGGTGCTGGGGAAGTAGTAAGTGGTAGGAGGAGGAGGAGGAGGAGGAGGAGGAGGAGGGTGCGCTCTCTCGGGCGCGAGGATGGCCGGCTGGCGGCGAGTAGGTGCTGCTGTCGCTACTGCTACTGCTACTGATGTTGCTGCTGCGCGTCGCGACACCGACCGACACGACGTGACGGCCACGTGCCGCAGCGGACGCGTTGTCGTTGGCCAGTGGCATTAACTCTCCCCCTCTTCGCGTGACCGGGCGATTGCGTGCCGAGCATGTCGTAACCGCCGCGTTCGGCAACACGCGATCGGAGTGTACTCGCCGAATGTATTCAGCTTCCGACGTATAAACAGAACGGAGGTACTGGCGCGCGCGCGCGCAAGCGCGCATGTGTGTGCGTTTGTCAAGTTAGAAGCGGGTCCGGGTCTGCGCGGGAGTCTGACCGGCGAGTCGGGCTGACCGATTTGATTAGTGCAGCCCGACCGATCGTGCGCGGGATATATATAAAGATAAGGGAGACTCGCTGCTCTCTCAGGATCCTGAAAGGACAGAGAAAGAGAGTCTGTCTTTCTCCGCACTTGGGATAATATGTGAAAGATTTTTGTTCGCGTGACTGTGCGTGGAGGAGGAGGAGGAGGTTTTCTCTCCGAGATCATCCACGAGTTTCAATATACGGGAATAGTGAAGGTGATCGCGTCAACGTGTAAACACGAGTCCCTCCGTCCGATGTGCACCTTGGGGTAACGCGCGACTCCCCTCGTTTACTCCTACGATGTGCAGTGATACGTAACGTCCCTTCGCAGTGATCGTTCGTGACAGAGGAATTGAAGCGTCGTCGTCGTCGATATTTTGAGAATGTCGGGAGTTTCGAAAATGTAATCGATTTCAAGGCGATCTCAAGACTGAAGAAATTCTTAGTGTGTTTGACATATGTTTGGAAAGAGCAAAACACTCACGAGGTGGTGGTGGTGACTGCTGCACGTGTCTGAGAAAAATTGCACTTTAAACTTGTTGTCTAAACTCGGGTAAGATCGGAAATTTGCAATAAAGGACAGCGGGAAGAAAAATAGTGTGATATTGTGTACGAAAGCGGGAAAAGGAACGTAGAAAGAAAGGAGAAAGTGAAGAGAGAAGGAACACGCTTCGTCCTCTAGTCCAAATCCCAGCGGGAGTTCGAGGAGAGGGTGAAGAGCGGTGTGGAGGGGGGAGTGATGCCGGCGGTGAGCGTGGCACAGCGCCCTCCAGGTGGAATCCCACTCCACGCCGGCGTGCCGGTAGCGCCCAGCAGCGTAACCGCCCCCGGTCCGTCGGGCCGGTGCCTCGGGGGCCCGGCAGCGCCCCCCGCCGGCTCGCCACCGCTGCCGCCGTCCTTGCAATCCCTTGGCGGCGGCGTCGCCACCAACAGCAACAGCAACGTCAACCCCAACAGCATTAACCACAGCGGCAGCAATAACACGTCGCTCGGCGGCGGCAATCCCGGCAACGTCGTCAACAACAATCACCATCTCGGCAACAACGCCCTAGGCATCAACACGGCGAGCGGCGCCACGAATCCTCTGCAGGCGATGGCGTCGGCGGCGGCATCGCTCACGCAGCTCAACAACATGGCGAACGGCCCGCTGCCGCCACTCGCGGGCACAGGCCCAGCCGGGCCGCCGAGTCTACCGCCGCCGCAGCCGGCGACGACGCCGACGCACGGCGGACCGCCGACCCCGCACGGGGTCAGCGCGGCACCCCATCTTAACGGCGCTTCGCCGAGTCCCCATCCGATGCCGCCCCACGGTATGATGAGCGGCTCGCCCCACACGCCTCACCCGCACATTGGGGGCGGCGGGCCCTCGCCCCATCCCCATCACCCGGGGCCCCACATGGTCGGCTCGCCGCATCATCCAGCGGCGCCCCATCCGATGGGCCCGGCCGGCATGATGGGGCCGGCCGGTATGCAGCCCCAAGGCGCGCCCGGTATGTGCGGCCCCGGACCCAGCGGTCCGATGGGTCCGCACGCGCATCCGCAGGGACCAGGAGTACCTGGACAACCGCATTTGCACAACGACCCGTTTTTCAACTGCCAGCCTTTTCCGTCGCACTACTATAACAGGTAAATGCACGAGAGACCGGGCCAACGATGCGTCGCGTTTGATACGCCTCTTACGGAAGCGGAGTAGGGAGGGTAGGGAAAGGAATGAGAGTTGCGACCCCAACTCTGACTCTGTCAATTATTCTCCCCAATGTTGTGATCAATTTTTCGATCATCAATTAAAACATTTTTATTATATTATGGCGTTAAAATTAATATCTGTACAAAAAAAGATATTTCATAATTTCTATATATTTACATATATGATCCGATGTTTTATACATCTTTTTTAAATCACATTGTTTTATATTTGTGCTTTTTAATAATGGATTAAACTTTACATATTTGACCGATCGAGAACACTAAAACGTTTTAATACTTTGATACTCTTTCTATAAAAAAAAACTTGATGAGAACTCTCTGATGATGATAATGATGATGAGCATAACCCATAAAATATAACAATCCATGAGACATAATTGATTTCGAGATTTATTCTGTCACACGCAAATGTGACATTCGCGTTACAAGAGCACAAATCGAATTAAATTGAATTTTAATATTTTATCATTTTAATCTTCTTTAAAAACTGCAATTTTCTTCATCATTGATTCACATTGAAAAATAGAAATAAACTATTTTATCCAGTAAAATGATTCTGAAATGAAAATAGTTTTATACGATCTGTGTTGCGATTTTGTCGGAGCGGTTTACCGGCAGACAGATATGATTGATAGTTTTTTTGTTTTCTTTGAATGTTTACTTTTTTATTTTAATTGTCGCATTTCAAATTCCAAAATTGATTACGGGATTATGCTGGAAAAATCGTGAATCAACTATTTTAGTATAAAGTCGATTCTAGTCGCTATCAAATTTTTCGCCGCGTTTGGCAAACGCGATTTTCATAAGATCGATATGGTTAATGGTGCTCCGTGCTATAGCAACTGTAATGAATGCGCCATAAACGTCAAAATTACGACAGAAGGAATAATTTGCATACTCGATCATACGTGAAAATAAATACATACGTCTCTGATATCATCTCGCTCGACATCGAGAAAGCGCTGCGTGTTTTCGCTTATTTCTCCCGAAAGAAAAGATCTTCGATATTTCAGAGCAATTTCGCGGATTGCTGTGGAGGGAAAAATCGAATTATACAGGATTTATCAGAAATTTTCTTTCAATTGCTGACTTTTTAATAAATTTAAAATTGATTGCTATTTAACGAGAGTTGCACTGATTGTCAGTGCTTTTATCCAAATTTTTAAATCAAAATTTTATCAGAGTAAATGAAATTTAGGGTAAATTGAAGTTGTTTGTTATTCATTTGTATTTCGAAATTAGGATTAATTTGTCAAGGTTTAATATTTAATTCCTTCAAATCATTTAAAATCTCGTTATAGCTCGATAATATATTTGGCAATTTTATTTCTATGCTTTGTGGAAAACGCAAAGTTTCTGAGACGCCCTGTACAGTGATATAAATAGGTAATCTGTCGTCGTACCGGCCATAACAGTTCGCCGTCACGCGAAAGAACACTCGCACGTGCGTCTCGCCAGTCGGGGTGGAACTTTGCGTGAAGGCGTATGTAAACTTTTTCTCGGGCCCTCGCGCGAGGAAGGGTAGATGGAGGAAAGAGAGAAAAGGGGAGGGTTGGCAAGTAGTCACGCGAGGCTTTACGAAAAACTGTATCGCGTGGCCGAAGGAATCTCCCGCGAAGCTTAGCTCTTGCCGCCGCTGATGCACTATTTCAGTTCTGCTTCGTGTCGTTGATAATCGCGACATGCTCCAATATTCGTATAAAATTATTTTCTAATGAACGATAAACTCGCCACGTGTCAACTTTTTTTTTTCACATGTTACTTCGAGCTTCGCTTCGGGATGGAAAATAGCTAATTGAAACCGATAAAATAATCTTTCAGCGCGTAACCGATATCATCGGTCAAGAACAATGACAGAGTTCGCGCGTTTATCGATTATCCGTGCTTTTTCTACTTCTTTTTCTGAAATAGATTATAATATTATGTAAGAACATAAGAACGCATTACATTGTGTAAATTACTAAATAAAAAGTGGAAAGATGCACGGTCACCTGCGATTAATGTGCGATAATATTTCTTAACGGTAAGACTAATGATTTTTAATGTTTCTGAAACGACTTTTAAGTGAGTCATATATTTATAATTATTTTAATGTCTATTATATTTATCGTCGAAAAGTATTCCGGCGCGACGCGTAGTCTGAATGAAGGAATACATTGAAAGATAGCGGATAGGGCAATATTAAGTTAAGATTATTCACGGCTTGTCTTCGATTGGTTCAAGATTATTCCGTGACTCGATCACGGATCGACGAGTTTTTTCCACCGCGGGTATTTTTAGACAATTGTTTTACGGCTCGATACTTCGTTCCGTGCCAATCGTCCGGTAGTCGCTCACTAGTACGTTCTCTCAGGCGTAGTAACAGTATACCCCGAGAATCCGTTACCTCGGCTAGGATCTTCCTGGTCACCGTTGCACAGTTGGCTCCGCGCAAGACGATTGAGAATAATACAATGTAGTCAATGTACGTAGCTGCAAAAGTCTGTGAAAATTTCCCGAGTATCATGACTGCTAAATCGTCAGTCCCAACGTAGGTGGTTCGCTCAGACTATATTTCCTAGTAGCCGGTCGATTAAAATCGACCGATCATCCCGCCAAAAATTCGCTCGTTTACACGACGCGATAATGAGAAAACAAAACTCCATCTGCTTCTTTGAAAAATGCACTTTCTGCGAATAATAGTCATTTTCTTGAATGAAATTTGGATGTAAACTCGTGTTGGAAAAGAACGACTATCAGTTTCACTAGATACGTGAGTGCTCGCCGTCTGTCAGGTGCGTGAAAAAGTCGTCTTGGCCGCGGTATCTCTCGGTGTCTCAGGTGCCCCGCAGGTGGGAGGTGCCCCTGGCGCAGGTGTGCATGCACGTTCGTCCGCGACTTCCTCCTTCGCCGGGGCTTCGCCTTGCGAAGAAAAGCAGTCAGGGGTTAAGAACGTCGATACTCGGTATGTGCATGACGACGATTATCCGGTACTTCTCCTCCTCGGCCTTCTTCGTATCCGGTCTGGACGTCTCTATCACCTCGGCATCATCTCTACGTTCACCGTCCCCGTCTGGTAATCGCACGGACTCATTAACATAAGCGTTCCACCCTGGTACATTCGTACGAATGACGATGCTACTTTTGCTCGCAGAGTCGCGGCAAGAGCTTTCTTTTCAACGTACATTTAACATACGCGAAAGCGTTTAAGCTCGCCGTCGTTTGTTCTGATTGACCGTCACGCTGTGTTTGTCAAGAGTCTTGTCCAAATGGAAGCTTTATATAAAGCTTCTGCATAACGAAATTTTATGTAGGATATTAAAAAATTTGGAAGCGTGATGATTAAAGTATTTTTCACCTGTTTTAAGACATCTCATGCAAAGGTATCTCTCTGAGAGAAATTACTTTTAATCGAACTCAGCTAGTATCATCTCGCAAGATTAATCGCGATACGTAATGCAGATAAGAAAAACCGCGTTTATGTACATGTCGCTGAATTACTTTGACTAGTTTGCAACGTTTGACTGAGCTTCTTAGCATGTGTGTAACTTTGTAACTCGGGGAAAATCCAGATACCGTTTCGTCTAAGAGATATTGCAGCATTCTTCCACATATCTAATTATTTCTCCGAGTGAACTTTGAATCGTAAATTTTTCTGCTAAAGTAGAGATTGTGCAATTTTTTTAAGAATTATTTTATAATCGGAATTATCGTAGACGATACAATTACTGTTGTATCGTCTGTAACAAATGCAATAATTTATATAAAAGAATATAATTTAAAATTTTCAGGGATTTTACACTGTAAACTCCTATAGGCTACCACTGCTCCTACTCAATATATTCGGTTAATTTGACTAAAACAATGAGATAAAATTTCATAGTCTTTGAACAATTCTTTATTTCGGAATGAGACGTTACACGAGATAAGCTCCGGTTTGTCGTCCTCAAAAAAGAACAACTTTGATAATCTACGCGAAGCATAACCTTGACGTTCTAAAATTCGCCAGTTATAACAACGCACATTACATCATTCAAATATTTGCACCGGCTGCATACTGAGATTACGCGTGCATGCGCGCAAGGCATTGTTTCAAATTTGCTTGAAAGAAAAATATACAGCGTTATCGCGAGGCGAGCGATGACGCATCGGATGGTCTAACCGAGTTAACCGGGTTCTCGAAATTTGTAACCGTTGTAAAACGTCTGGAGCATATGTTCCAAGAGTTCTAAAGCAGTTACGAAGGTGACAGTCGGCGCAAGTTGTCGTGATGCGCTTCGCGCGTTGATATCGCACGTTAATACCATCGTAAAAAAACATTTATCGCGTTAGATTCGTGTTGTGTGGTAAGTAAAATTAATCGCGAATAGCTCGATGAGGAATATCGAAGCGCGGGCGAAACGTTTAAAGCATGATCGGAAGTACGAGCGCCATCGGTGGCCTTATCTTATCGCGGGCTTCTCGGTAGGATAAGAAGAACCTTGATCGCGTTGCGACAAAAGCGAATCGGCACTTTGCTTCTCTTTCAGGGTCTCGTAACGTTGATTTTCTTCACGCGGCGAGCCTTTTCGAAGTTTACAAAATGTTTCGTGCGGCTTGCGTCAAGTTATAAATTTTTCTCAGACATTCAAGTTGAATCTTAAGTCCGATTTAATGTCGTATATTAAAAACTTTACCTTATGCTTTTAAATTTATTTTAATCTTTACATTTTTTAATATACATATTTAATTTTTTAATTTTGTAAGTTAAAAAATGACGCTTAATCTCTTTCAAGTGTCACACGTCGATTTTTTTATTTTCTGAATTTTGATTCAAGATATCAAAACATGATTTTTTATACGAAAAATAACTGTTTAATATTTATCGTAAATCCTAAGGTTAAATAATGCTTATTATATTTTTTCGAAATCAAGCAATTTTTGTTTAAAATATTTATTGCGAACGTGCATGAATTTTTCAAAGTATTTTATTCTATCATTAAAAATGAGATATATATATAAAAGGTTAATGATTAATACCTATTAAGCAGTTATTTTTTTTTGCATAAAATCCTTGAATCAAACATCTGGAATCAAAATTCAAAAAATGAAAAAAATTGGAGTATGACACTTGGAAAAATTACTTGTTAGCCAGGTTTTCGCGGAAGAAAATTATTTCCAAGTATATTTATCAAAGCACATTCAACTTTGATGCAAATATGATACAATTTGTATAGCGAGGTGGGGAGGAGAGAGGGGGGAATCGCAAGAGTATATTGTCATTGAATACAGACCTATTATAGATATGCACGAGATTATGTTATTTGGTATTAACGGCGATGCAGCTATCTCCAGTTACCAGAATACTCCTTACAATTAAGCGCGTACAATAATAACGGCCGTGCTTCTCGATGCAGGACGATTCTCCTCTTGTTTTTGCAACATAGTCGTTTCTCGTTTCAGGCGAGACAGCCGCAGGTTGTCTTTCTAGCGGCTTTCCGCTAGCGCGACTAGAGCGGGATTAGCGTGCGGCACGTACGTCGCACGGTGTTTCTCTAGTTAGTTACAGGGTATATAAAGTAAGCGTCGGTGCGGTGTAACCGGCGCACGTGCGAATCATTTAGAGTATCAGCAGAGCTCTGTACGATCGCGATCTACTTTTACACCCGTAAGAAGTCACCACCGAGTGGAATTGTAAATTTATTGCGGTCTCTGTGCTCGATTAATTCATCATTCAATCATTCGAGACATTTTTTTTCCGTTGTCGATAAAGTACCATATTTGTATACTACTTCTTTAACATTAGATGATATATGAAAATATTTGACGTAAAAAATTGCTTTTCTATTAAGAAATGTTTAATCCAACATATTTTTGCTGTACTTTTTAAATTTTGTATTTTACACCATTTTGGCGAATTAAACCAATGAATTTTCAATTGCTTTCTGTCTAGACATATCGAATATTTTTATCGAACTTTTTATATGCATAATATAGAGTTGATTTAGCAAGTATCGTCTTTCAAAATATTAAAACAGTATCGATATACACTTTACATTGCACTTTAAGAAGCGAAGATATTTGCTCTTTTTTGAACGAAATGCGAAAAGTTCTGCAATATCAAAGTTGGACATACAGTAAAATTTTACAAATATTTGTCGCTTTTACACGGTAACATCGAATCCACGTTTGAGCGAATACTTTGCTACTGTAGATTCCACGATTAGCGCGCAAGATGAGAGGAAAAGTTTTAGGCAGCTTTTTCTTTCGATGGAGCAAGTTGAGGACATGAGAGAGTATCGTGGAAGGTGGAAAAGATGCACCGGTCGCCGTTGTTGTGCATAAAGCCGTGCGCAGAGAGCGTATCAGGCCGTATCGTCGGTCGGTTCCAGTTTCTCGTGAAACTTCTTCATCGCGGCCCGGCAGGTTCAAGGCGAGCATACGCGAAGGCGCGCACCCCGCTGCTTGGCAAGGGGGAGCATACACGTACGCGCATACGCACACGTATGTGCACGATGCATATGGATCGCGCGCCGGAAGTCGTCGAGGCGGCGAAAGAATTATCGAGGCTGGTAAAATGATTTCGTTGCTGCATTACGCACCACGCACGAGGGTTCTTATTTTCCATTGAAACTCGTTTCCATGCAATTAGCGATTCATATTGGTTACATGGATGTTAATCTTTTTAATAAATAGTCCGTCCGTCAGGAGTGACGTTCAATCTGTGTAATTGGGTGACCAATTACGGATGAGGAACGTGTACGAACTTTGCGCGGCACGTAAACTATTGGATCCGTGTATTACATTGCATGGCGATGAAAGAAGATATCGGTGCTGCAATTACAGGCTAAATTACAGTTTAGAAGTTACCATGAAAAGTAACATTTCGCATGTTTTATTCACTTATTCGCAAATAACTCTTTTTTTTTTTTTTTAATTTCTTCCTAATGCAAAGCTCATAATTCGAATTTCTTTTTCATTCGCGCTGTATAGATATTGTGTGCGTAGATATTCGTATTCACACAGTTACATCAGTGCGCGTTGGTCGTTGCAGAAACAGATATTCTTGAAGATATTGAAAAAGATTATGTTTGTTTGTGTCGGAGAAACAAACGTCTATACATTGATACAAGAGCTCTTTGAATGCCGAGTGTCAGGCGGTATTGTTAGCACCGAGAATTATTGAAAGAGAAAAAGATAGAAGTACAGACAATAAAGAGGAGAAAGGTCTCCCTGAGTCATGGTTTACCTAGAAACATCGATGCAGGTGTCTCTTGGGACAGGTGTAATTTGGCAAACGTCTCCCCGGATTGTCAAGCTTTCCTTCTCGCAGGGCCGCATCCGTCCCGGCGCCACGCGCTGAACTTAGCAAACGAAGCTATGTTTATTTTAATTAGAAACCTCAGTGTAATAGCACACCAAATGTAAATTACTAGGGTTTGCTGGGTAATTAGTTTTAATTTAATTAACACGGCCGTGGCCAAAATTTCTGTCGACATCATGAATTTCTTAAGCGTTGAACGTGCCGCAATTTAAAAATTCTCGTTAATAAAACGACGAAATATTTTAGTAGGCTATAAAATATTTTCGCGCGAGCGAGAGAGAATGGCGCGTTTGTAACCAAATTTCGTAATCCCACGTGCGTTTCTTTCGCGATTTTCCAAAACTAATGAAATGTAATTATCCAGCGGCGTAGCAGAGATACAAACCGACCGTATTAATACAGGTGAATTAATCCCGAGGTTGATAAAACTCGCGATCAGTGCTCAGCCTCTTAGCGAGCCGATTAGGCTTTACAAATCGATATTCGCCGAGCGCCGATTATGATTTTAACATGCATAATCGGTTTGCGTGTGGCACGTTCGCCGTGAAACGACGAATAACCTGCTCTCGCACTCGCGCCCGAGATCAATGGCGCCATGAGATTCCCTTGATTTACCCGACCCGCTCATTTACTCCCTTATCTGGCCCGATACCCGATAGTCGATCTATACACACGTACGTCGTACGCCGTTAAGTTTTATGGGTCAGGTTGCCTCGAAAGGTTCCTCGATTACACCCACTTAAAGAAGATCTCTCACGAATCACTGCAGCGGCGGCGGCGGCGGCGGCGGCGGCGCGTGTTTACACGTAGGCTGCATTTCTCCAACGTCAGTGTAAACATCTCTTATCTTGGAGCGTTCACGAATCCGCTATCGGATGTCACCGACGCACGAAGGATTTCCTCTCGAGATGCATGATCGGCTGACTGCAAGTTTGTTAGGATCTCGTGAACGTGCCTGATGATGCGTAACGATACGCTTGATATTGTTTGCTTGATTATTTTTCGACAATGTTAGACTATTTCGTCCGCTAATTCAATTTGGATTGATTATATGAGGATAAATAACAAAACAAACTAAGGGTAATTATTTCTTTTAAAAGTTAATACGATTGCAAATCTAAGAAAGTCTTGTAGCGACGTGTCGCGATGTGGTATTTAGCAAGCAACGAATAAGTATTGAAAACATTATTCGTTGTGTGCAACGCGCTATAATAAGATTTTAATGGACAAAAGGTATAAAACTAATTTAAATTTACAGAAGAATGGTAATATAGTATAGAGATAACTGTTTATAATACAGAGGAAAGTGTATGAATGAATAAAAAGCTTTGATGAAATAAAGGAAGCGATACACATTCCTGGCTACACAATTAACCAAAAACATTTTGTTCTGAGGGTATAAGAAAGCTGATAGATGCTGTAAAAAGTGTATTGACAAGCAAGGAAATTATATTGAAAAGTAATGTAACGATTTTGTCGCAACTTGTACTTTTCGAAAGAGGAAATAATTGTTCTCAAGTGTAATGTCGTATTCGAAACGATACGGAACTTGTTTATTCAGAGTTAAACACGACGCTTCATAGAAGTAAGAATATCCATCGTTCATCTTCATTTGTTTAGGATTTGGTGTGTGACTCTGTGCGCTCATGAATAAGCCAAAGAATTTATCCTCGGAATCTTTTGAACGGGTCCGAAACAGTATTTACGGGATCGCTAGTATTGCGAAAGCCTTGGCGCCTCCCTTGAAGCTCGCGTGGATTTGATAATCGGGCGAGAGACTAAACTAAACATTGATTAACTCATCGTGACAGTTTCTCCTTTGTCTTGCTCTTAACGGCGAGTGCGACGCGAGTGTGCGCGCCGTGCTTATTTATAAAATGTCGCGCGGTGTTTCAGCGCGGAAGCGCGTGTACGCTCGCGCGTCACAAACTTCGTTAGCTCACACTCGAGGTGTTGCGACAAAGCGCCCGCTTAATTCATTCGCTCGTTCATTCACAGTTTCGACAGCAGCGTTTATCCAGATCCCGGCCACGCGAATGTGCCTAACGACCTGTCTCCGGCTCGCGCGATTAACATCGTCACCTCGCATCGGTACTCGCGGCGGAAAGAAACGGCAAACGAGCTCTCCGTGGCCGTTCAACAACGGACACTGTCACGACCTCGACAATTCGGATGGTTTATTTTTACGCGCGCCCGCTATTTCAACTTGATGGTCTCCTGTAAATAAAGAAGCACTTATACGCCTGCTCTTTCATCTCCAACGAATAATTCATTCGCGTGAATAAGCCCGTAGTATATCCGCCATTCTCGTATTATGCATATGAACAGTAGCTTATTTAATAGTAGAGCAGTAGTAGTGTAAAATGGGCGGCTAGATATAATAATTCCTAATGTCATCTAGACTTAAAAAGTTCTTTTGTGACTTTTGCTGAAAGTGGGATGTATGCGAGACCACTGGGATTTGAACCCTTCCGATACTAATCACTCGCGTTAGCACGAAGCCATGCGTCTTCCCAGTTTGTTTAATAAGTAGGGAAAAAATTTTTTATCAAAGGAATTGTCTATATAAAATCAACTATTACAGGCCGTGCTGTAAATGTATTTGCTCGCAAAATCCACAATTATTTCGGATGTTTAGCTAAATCAACATACACGCTAATATTTGAAATAATTGTCAAAGCTCTCAGAAAATACATCGTTAGTCTTTTTTATGTGTGATGAGGGCGATACAAATTTTGACTATCAAACGTCGAGACCGGTGACACTTTCGGCGTCAAGCTATGCGGGTGTAGCCAGTGTCGTCGCGCCGAAATAACGGCCAATCGACTGAAATCAAACATTGAACTATAAATAATAGGATTATCGCTGCCTGTCCAAATGCAGCGCACGCGACCTCGCGAACCTCGCCAAGTGTCCGTATATTCCGTAGAGAGCCGTGGGTTCAAGCGACCTACCTGCGCCGAGAGCGCGCGCTCTGCTTCGCTTCAGCGGTTCTCATCGCGAGGACGCGAAGCGCAAAGTCGGACGAGAAGGTATCTTTCAACATGAGAGGACCGGGACTTGACACCGTCAAACTTTGTAAATGCAATTTTACTTATTCCTGTTGTTGCTGTTGAAGTTCTGATTATATAAAAAGACAGAGGAGACAAATTTAACCGACGTTGGCAAAATCTATCTGATATTTATATAATTTATAATCCCGCGAGCTGCATTCGGCTTGTTGGCTATCCGACAAATTTGTTGTATAACGTGCGAGATATCAGGCTAAATTGTCGGCTTCTCGCGTCATGCAGCAGGACGTAAGTCGGCTTGCATCGATGCGCGTTTGCCGTGTCGCCATTCTTGCATCATCTCGATTGCGTAACGCGTGTGTCCCGCGCGTTGCGTCGGTGCGCGAGATTTTAAAATGTCAAGAATTTGCTGGCACGTCCAGATCGATGAAGTGTTGGAGCGCGTGTCGCCGCTCGTCACGTCCGACACGATCCCACCCCTTCGTAGTACTCGCGGTGAGTTTCGCGGAATATTGTGGGACGCCCCGCAGATTTCGACACTGCCCTCCCCCTCCGATGACTTGGGAGCATGGATGATGACTCGGAGGATTTCTCCGCCTCGGATCTCGAAAAGTAACGCAAACGCGAGATGAGAACCGCGAATGATTTGCCAGTGAAGCAGTTCGTTCGCGTTGAAGTTGGCTCGGCTGGTCTCTCCCGTCTCTGACTCTCTCGCCCCTCTCCCCTCCCCCGTGCCCCTCCGTTTCTTTCTTCGTCCTCCCTTCTGCGTGTGTTTCCCTTCTTCTCCCTCTCGCGCTTTGCCTTCGCACTGGTCTCTCCGTGGTCCGTGTTCTCAAGGCCGCCTCCTCGAATCCTCCTTCCTCGCCTCTCTCTCGCCTTCTCTCTCCGCGTCTTCTCCTGCTCCTTCTCCACACCTCCGACTCAGCCTCTTCCTCTTCGTCGCTCTGTCTCTCTTTCTCTCTCTCTCTCTCTCTCTCTCTCTCTCTCTCTCGTCGTCGTCGTCGTCGTCGTCATCTCCTTCGTCTCGCTTCCATCTCACCTCAACCTATCTCTATCTCTCGATGCTGTCGCCTCTCCCGCGTCTTCCCTCTCGCTCTCTGTCCCCCCTTTCCCCCTTCTCTCCCTCCCCCTCTCTCTTTCTCTCGCGTCTCTCCCGGCTTCTGTGAGAGAACTTAGCTACACGCGCTACGGCGCATCGAAGTTTTGAGTGAGCTCAAAGTCGATCGTAGTTTGAGTTTGCCGCCGAGGCACCGAGGCATCGGCGGGATGCATCTCTCCGGTAGAAATTGCAGGCACCTTGCAACGTGGAAAATGTCGTTTGACCAGTTCGCGCTCTACGACCGGGTTGCTCGCGTCGGGATCTGGTAGTAGGTCCGGTTGCGAATCTTCCGAATGGATTCGAAAGTCGCTTCACCTCGTTCTTCTTCTTTTTCGCTTCTTTTTTCTTCTCATTTTTTTTGGAGGTATGACGCTGGAGTTAATCGTTTTAGTATTTACGATCCTTTCGCGCCTTTCCGCGGACTTCATAATTGAATTCGAGCCAATCCACTTTTTGTAATCATTGTAAAGATTGATTTCTTTTTAGCCATTTAGCAAAATATTTACGGTTTTTTTTAAAGAATATTGTAGTAAATTTTTTAATTTTAAAGCAGTAAGCTAATTTATGTTCGAAGGAACAAAGGCTATAAATACATACTTAAGTAGAAAATAAATTATTTAAGAATCTCACAATACACAAGATATTTAAGATAAGTTGCGAGGAAGTAAGTTAAAATAATTGTTTATATTTCATAACAAGACGCTGTGCGCATATATATATTTACGTCTGTTTCTTACTATTCTTCGCTTTTAACGTGTAACAACGAAACGAAGGCAGGTATCTCCCCTTCTTCCTGTTCAGCACATATCATTTTACATATCGCGATTCACAATTCCTATACCGTGAAAGACTTCGTGGTAGGCTCACGCAGAAACTTTTTCTTTTTACCGGACGAGCGATCTCGACCGTCGAGATAAGAGCTGTCGCATTAACAATGCAATCAGAACGTTGAATCACATTGCATTTCAGCCAGAATTAAATCGGGGAACTTAGCGTAGGAGCTATGAGATACGAGGTTACGAACCATAACCGTTCAAAATTAGAATTTTTATACACGGCAGTCGTCGCGTGAGATCGCCGCTTACATCGGAGGAGGAGTTATATTTATAACTCGCGATACACAAAAATCTTACCGTTTGGTTCGATAAAAATTTCGTATGCGTCGATGTCCGAAGCTACTTGAAGCATACGGGAGAGAAAGAGAGAGAGAGAGAGACAGTGCGAGACCTCCGCCGGTCCATTTGTCGTTGTTTTTTTTTCGAGCGGGAAGACGAATCCCGCTCACCTTGAAAGGTACGTCGCGTGGCTCGTCGTTCGGCCCGTTCGTCGGATAAAACCCTTCGAGCGACGCGCGCAGGAAACTTCGAAAAGCCAAGTCCCGGCTTTCGTGTCTCGATGCACTTTTCCACGGCGAGGCGAGGACGCGTGCATGCATTTTCAAGGCGATCGCGAGCCGCCGTGCTGTATGCACCGTCGCGCATAAATTTTAGAGACACTGACTCCTCGGGTATAAATTATAGCGCGCGCAATTATTCTTGCAAAACGTCAGTGGGCATGAGCGCGCGCTGCGGGGAGAAGTGATTTTTCAGTGCATCGTCAACGCTTCGTTCAGCTCAGGCCGAATGTTGTTTTTAACTATAACTGCAATTGCAACTGCAATTGCAACCGGCGCGCGTTTTGTTCGATCGTAATTTTCTTCGAGTCCCGCGCTTTTTCCCGTTCCGAACTAATAACTGCAATACGCCGTTATTTGGGCGCCCAGGCATATTTGATCTAAAACTTTACATTGTGCTTATTAATCGAGATTTTTTCTCATTTATTGTCGGTGCCTGCTTATATATCACGTCTCCGAAAAAAGTTACAATCGTGAAAATGAATTAGAAATGTCACAAGTTTCTGCTGCAGCGTAACCAATCTTTTGATTGATAAAATGATCGTACACTGAGAAAAAATATAGTTACTTTCGGATTCAACCATAATTTTATAATATTTCTAAAAATAAATATAATTAACTATATGCATAATTATGTTAACCGTCATTATCATTAATTAAATTGTGGTTGAGTCCAAAAGTAGCTATATTTTCCTTTCAGTGTAGTTTGTATCACTCTATTAAAAACGTTGCGGTAACATTACGATCTTTCTTCCGGCATTCTTCACTTAGCTATTTTTTAATTGTGATTTAAAGTAAACTAACTTTTAGTTGATATTTTGTTCACGGAAATGCGATGTATATCGCTGTCATATGTTCCAACGTTGCAACGCGACCCGATAGATCATTCAGGGAAGAGTCAATTCTGACGTTACATTTTTATCCTGAGCCGGATTTATTTGACGCTTTTTATTCGTGAAATTATGGCGCGCGATAGACGCGAGCCGCGTATCCGATTCTGGCGTGAGGGAAGACCTCTTTCTCCGCACGAGAAGCGTTCGCGCTCGCGTCATCGCGAGCGCGCGCGGCAGGATGGTCTCTCGTCGTTGTGTTGTGTGGGTCGAGTCTCGGGGATCATTTCGGAAACCAGTTCCGAGCGGTCCACAGGTCGAAGCGCCTCGTTGTTAAGTCCCGCCGTGTGTGATCATCCAGCGAGGATTAATCCTTCCAGCGTGCTCGGGGTCACGGCGGAGCGATTCACGAAGCTCTACATCTTCATTCTGTTTTTCGCGTTCGATCGTCTACCCGCGACGAATAGAGAAGCGGAGCTTTCCGCTTTCGCGTCGCGCTCCTCGGGAAATTATAAAACATCGGCTTCTGCGAGTTCGCGTCGCGTCGCATTGAACTTATTTACGTGAAATATACCGATAGATTTTTCGAAAGATAGCGTAGCACAGTAGATAATTCCGACAAGTAAATGTTGCATCGGTAAATAACAATAAAATATCTTAATCAATGATATGTTATTAGGAATCATTATTTTATATTGACGAGTATTAAAATAAATAAAAAATAAAAGTTGTTTGTAAAAATATTCTGTATTATATATAAATAAGAAAAAGTGCTTATGATTTAATATAATATCGTAATATTCGAATTTCCTTTTACTATAAAAAACGTATTTACATTTTCAATAATCTTCTTGATCGAATAATTAAGAATAAATCTGAGCGCGAGTAGCATAATTGAAAATACTCCCTGGAAATTAATACGCGCGACGCGGACGCGGAAAGTTTATAAACTTCATGACAGCCGAGTCCACCCTATTGTACCAATTAGAACGTATTTCCATTGGAAGCGTGTACCGTGATTGGCCCACCGATGGAATGAACCTATCGAGAGATGGAACGACCCGATTCTAGTCATGCAAATTTATTCCAATAATTACGTTTGTAGCTAACTCGCGGAATACCGCGGTACACAATTTTGATATTATTGACAGGTCGATGGGCGTCAGCCGTTTCTATTAAATGCGGGCGAGTCGGCGATACGTCTACGGCGAAAATGCGACGCGAGCGAACGGACGGACGAGTGTTAAACGGCGCCCGATAAAATGTCGATGGATTCTCTCCTCATTACGAAGTAATCGGGAATCTCCAGTCAATTGCGTTTACTTCACTAACGTACTTGATAAACGGTCAGACATTTGTTTTCGTCCGAACAAGTTTGTTACGCTCGTGCCTTTCAACAATTTCAAAAATCGTAACGAGCTCGAATCATTGACATTTACGTGCGCATTGCATAATGTCTTGTTCCTGCAATCATACGGACACGGCATAATGACATAATCTTTCGTTTGACGATGAGATTTGTTTGAATCGGATTTAATTGTAGATGCAAATAAGAGGCCATTCGCATAGGCATATGTAGGATTATTGCAAAAGTTTATAGAAAATTTTATAGCCAATGTAGACGTATTTTCAAGTACCTACTAAAAATAAGAGGGTAACCATTTATTTTACACTGAGAGAAAAATATAGTTACTTTTGGTCTCAACCACAATATTATGATGTTTCTAACGATAATTATGGTTAACATAATGATACCATATAGTTAAGTTAATCATATTTCGTGTTAGAAATATTATAAAATTATGATTGAGGCCAAAAGTAATTATATTTTTCTCTCAGTGTACTTGGTTTCAATTTTGAATTTTTCAGGAATAAAACTCGTTATAAAATTAGCTACAATGTAGCTTGAGCTAGCACATATCTTAAGCGATAAAACTAAGCGTAATTCCTTGAACGTAGCTCCCGTGCACTACACTACCGTCATACGTATAACAATAAGATTTTAACTAGGCGGTTATACCTGCCGCATTTTTCCCAACGCGCAACGTACCGGTGTGTAGTACACGCTAAAAGCACAAGATCGTTTCAAGTGCTCCATGAGTTCCGCACGTGTACTAAAGTCTACTCCCTCACTTCCTACGTTATAGGGATTAAAGCTTCTAGCGCGGAAGGTGGAGGCCACATGGAACTAGCGCGCGGAATAGTTCTCTAAGTGCGGCCAGCTTTTCAAACTTTCATACCCCCTCGGAGCCTCAGTCATATTTTGTTCCCAGCTATTTTCCGCGCGAGACGAATCGTTTCGTAGATTATGCGTGTGTGGTCGTGTGTGTCACATTATCCTTCATTAATCGTTCTCGTTACCGCAAAGAAACGTGGTTTGCATTCGATGCGTTAAATTGCTGATCTACTTATTATCTCCATAAATTATAGCTTCATTCCTCGTAGTAATGTACATTGTCGACAAATCTCGAAACACAGTTTGAGAAAATAACCATACAAACGTAATGTTGTATGTAAAAAAAAAGTTGAAGGCTTTCTCACATTTGAAATTGAATACAATTTTGATTTGGCTCATTTGCAATGCAATCAACTTTCTGAGCTTTCATAGTCACGTTAAACATTTTTTCTAAATCAACTTTTTGTCAATTTTAAATTTGTCAATTAAAAATTTCAAATTTATTATGCTTTTTCCAACTAATATTTTTATTTTATTTTGCTACCTGTCAAAACAGAAGAGTGAAGGGGCGCAGATTGTTATTCTTTTTTATTCTCTGTTGGCTACTGTCAGATATGTTTCGCAACGATGTAAAAGTCCAAACTGCCTTTCTAGCGCAGGCTAGTTTTCCAACTTAACTCCGGAGCTATCACGAGCGATCAATGCTGGCAGAGGTACAACAATTTTTCGCGTGAAAGCGATCTTCACGTCGGCGGATTAAGATAAACGCGGAAAGGATTTATCGGTGCGCCGGAATGCATGACTTGCTTCTTGTGTCTTCACCAGCATTGTTTCGCGCGCTGATTGTACATGCGAAACGAGCCCGATAACAGCTCTTATACAAAACTGTATAGAAACCGAAAGGTGCTTCGAGAAAGGAAAATTTTCATTAATCGTAAATCCTGCGGACCTCGTCAAAGCAGCGGACGACCGATCAAAGAAATCTCCGCGGGGACGGCGATATTTTTCGCGTTAGCTCGTAAAACGAGCATCCCCGGCGGAAAAAAAACGGGGCGGGATTTTATCGAACCCTTCACGCGGACGTGTCTATCGTCTTGCCGCGCGCTACCTGCGTCGCGTACGCGAGATTACGCCCGCGCGAGTGCAAAGCTATTTTTTATGCAGCAGCAAGCTGCCGCGCAAGGTTTATTCTGGATTTGCAGGAGCTTTGCACTCGCTAGAAATCGATTACTCACGTCCTCGAGTTTGAGTAATTTTCGTGAATTTGTGTTTATGTATTCTTTCCCATGGTTAAATTGTATAGAAACGCAGCAACCAAAAAAATATTCTCTTATTTCATTCTTATTTTTTAGAATAGGATTTTCTTAGAATCTGGAACGGATCTCTTAAAATAAATTTCTATTATTTCACATAAACAAGTTACGATCGTGTAGAATCGATTCGCATTTAATCTTTTCGGAAGAGGATAGAAAAAACAATCTAAAACGAACTTGCAAGAGTTTTGCATACGCATGTTACTCCAGTAAAAGACTAAAATTGTTAATTAATTAAGATATTTTTTACATGATTTTTCAAGTACAAACTGTAAGGAAATGTCAGTTGTTAATTGTGTCTAATTATTAATATTTTATGCAAAAACATTCATAATAAATATAACATAAAATTTAATACTTGTAAAATAGTTGAATGAAAATAATTGGACTTTTAAAGTACTTAAATAATATAAAGAAATAATATGATATATAAAATATCTTTAGTTTCCACAATATGTACGTTAATAATATGTAAAAACAGTTTTCATTATTGGAGAATACATTATTTTATACATTAACATTTAACATTAAATATATGTACGTGACATAAACGATATTATGTGATTTTAAACAATTCTTCGACGAATTCATAATTAAATTCCCCGAAAAAGTTTAATCCTCGTAGCTTTGGGGCGGTTGTGGAGGCGGCCGATCGACGGAATTCACGATCGAAGGACAGCGATTTCCACGTAGCGTCGTAAAACGGCGTCCCCGGGGCCACGTAGGAGGAAAAACACGGAAGAAGAAGAAGGGATTTATCGGGGGGGCTGCCCCGCGTTTTGGGATGGATCGCTTTTGTGTGGTGTCGCTCTCCGTCCTTCTGTCTCTCTTTCTCTATCCCTTTGCGCGGAGGTATGGATTCCCACGGGACGTTGCGCACACACGATGCAACGTCGACACACGTATGCACGCGCGCACCCGCCGATACGCACAAAGGCAGAGGAACCTCCTATCCCTTGGGTTCCCACGTGTTTCCGACCGCAAGCCGCAGTTATAACGGCGCAGTCGCGAGTCGTCGACCAGGAGGACGACGTGAGCGAGCGAGCGAGCGAGCGGCAGCGTTGCAGCGAACTGCCGCTCCTGCCGCTCCCGAGTTCGTCGTCCTGTACCAAGCGGGACGATCTCCTCCTGCAACGCGCCTTCCAACGTGCGTTGTTCTCCCGGAAGCGACGTGAAACGTCTGCCACGACCTCGAGGTCGAGGAAGACGCCGATAGTCAGCGATTCACTTCTCTTCGTGTATAAATTCCTTCCTCCTCTTCCGACTCGCTCTCGTTTACTTCGTGATCATTATTTTTTTCTTTTTGCCAAAAAATATTCGCTTCCTACTGGAACACAGTGTACGTTTGGTTGTGTAGATATTTGTTTGATATGAATTTGAGTCCTTTAATTCGATTGAAGTACATGAGGAATATTCAAAAAATATGAAATTTGTTTCATTGTCATTCATGAAGAATCTTTTAATATTAATCTCTCTTGTTTATGAGATCCATTCATGAAATTATCAGAGTCCGAATTTTAAAAGATCTTCATAAAGATTTTAACATTTTTATCTGTTATGTCGCGCGTGAAAAGAAGTAAAGATACACTATTTTGAAATTTGCATACCTTATTTAATATGATTAATCGATGTTTAATTTGATCTTTGTGTATTTTTTCGCAATATACCGTGTATATTTGATAAATGGTTTCTTAACTCAATGAAATTTTAAAACTATCTTATATTTCGTCGCCTTCGAATTTATGTATAAATGTCTTTGCTAATCGGGGAAATATTCCCAGAACAAATTACCCTCTTTCTCTCTCCTGCATTCTCACGCACATGGACGTACGGGCACACGCAGGCACGTATCCACTCTCTTATTCTCCACGAGGTGACTTGAAATGACTCACTCTTGCCTCACATGGCTGAGTTCGCATGTACCGCGTGCCGGGCAAGGCCGTGTTTTTACGCCGACTCTCCTTTGCGCAAGCGAAACAGAGATAAAGCGAGAAAGGGAGGAAGAGAAGGAAGAGAGAGAGAGGATTGGTAAACGTTTGCACTTAGGACGCTTTTATACGGACATTCTATTTTTATTATCGCGTCTGCCGCGCGCGGAACATGTCGATTTTCGTGTTGGCCACGCAACGGGTACGAAGGATGCGCATTCGCGTAAAATAAACGTCGCGACGCTACATCGGACGTTCGCCCGTGTCGAATTTATGACGATCGAGCGATCCTCGTCGTCGGTGGTCCTCGTTCAATCGTGTTCGAAACATTTCCTTGCTGGTTAAATTAATTCTGAAAACGGTTAACCGCTGCAAAAACTATTCGTAACGGCTTCTCTCTTGGAAAAAGAAAATAATTTCAAAAATAATACACTTCAAAATATTCATATTATCAACGCAATTGATAATATATTGTTACATAGCTCTTGTTATGTAAATTTAGCTCTGTAAAGTTGGCATACCAAAATACAAATTTTTACAAAATTGATATGGCGTTTGAGTGTCCACAATTTATCCACATTTGTCCATAAATAATCGTTTTTCGTCCATCATAAAAATTAAAAATTAAAAACAATGTGAATATATTTCAGCTTGTTTAATCTGTTTTTACGCGACTATCAAAAGTACGTAAATTATTCTAAAATAGCAGCTATTAAAATATTCTTATATATATATATATATATATATATATATATATATATATATATATATATATATATATATACGACAAATGATAGCTTGACGTTAGAATTCGTATTTATCGCAATCAGATATGATGTACTAGATGTACTAGAAATATGTTAGAAACATATGTAGAAGCAGTTTCTCATTTTCTGTAATATAACAGATTCGCTTATTTTTTTTGTTATTAATTGATATTATCGAAAATTTGTTTCTTTCTCTTAAATAATTTTTATGTCTGTGAGATAAATAATCTTTCATTAAAGCGATATTTTCTTGACGATGTTTGATATAACGCGTTTTTGAGACTAAAGAAATTGATCAGTGGACTGAATCACGCGTCCCATCCGTGCATTCATTACGTTTGACGTTACACTTGATCGACAGACAAGCGAGCGAAATTACATCTTGTCACGTGGTTAGAAGAGAATCGACGAAAACTATATTTAATCCCGCGGCCACGATAGATTTCATCCATCCGAGCCGAGAAGCTCGGAGTAAGAGCAGCGATAAACATTCACCTAACCCAATTCCGTATCCGGCGCATCTCACGCGCACGCGTCGTGCGTGCGCACTTTCCAACCGCGTTCGATTTGCGATCTGCGGTGGTCGGACGGGAGAGCCTCGCGAGGCGATCTTATCGGTCCGCGTTACGCCGCCACCGGTATCGCGTGGTAATATCGCGACGAAGGAAACGCCACGGGACACTTGGACTCGCAGAGTAACGGAACATCCGGCCCGATCAGGCCACCAGATTAAAAGCAAGCCCGCCGTCCCTCTGATCTTGACATTACGGTCGCTTGTCTGGGAATCTAGCACGTCGGAGGTAAAGAAGTCCGGCCGGAATGACGGCGAGCCGATCAATCCCGCATACCGATCACATGCAGAATTATTATAGCTATTTTAACGACGTGTACGGCGGCACATTCCCTTCCCTTCACCCTTTGATTTTAGTCTGTTCCCTTCTCACCTTTTTTTTTTAGAAGTCATTTGTTATCTCTGGAAACGTGATAGGCCGTTTTGAAATCACAGGTCGCGATAGCGGAGTGTTGATTACAGTTGGGTGACATACTTTAACATCTTACGTCCACGTGTATCGACAACCACGTTAAGAATGTAAACGTACCGTATTTTTCTAAAATTTCTCCTTTATCTGACTCATTATTGAATCGCTTTCCGCTAGTCGCTGCTGCAATAATAATTAGACAGGGATTAGTTTCATTAATGGAGAGAAAAATGTCAGTGCAAAATATCGATATTTCACATTACGGCACATTAATCATTTGTGTTTTGTTTATAGAGAAAATTATAATAATGTGTGAAATTTTTATAATCGCTTAATGATGGAAATTATTGTTAACGCATTTGCAGTCTTTTCTATCTTTAATTTAGCACCGCTGATTAATCATTTTTATGAATTATATGAAAACTTAAATTATGGATTATCGAATATCATATTTTTACTTGACGTATTATTTTTAATAATTATTTCGTAACTGGGAAAATTTTCATACGTTTAGAAATCATTATTATATACTTTCGTATACATATACGCAAATATACAGTCACATTCTTTTCCCATTTATTTCATGAATGTAAAATATGGTCAATGAGAGAATTTATATGCTTTCATCATTCTTTTTTGCCATATTTCAACTGCTTGCTTCAGTCCAAAATTAAAGTTTTAAGACGGCCGGCATGCAGACGAAGTCGAGACGAAAGAAACATTGCCAGGAATTCGAGGAATGTGGCTGTCTTGGTTGCAACGATGATTTGTTTGTAATTTAACGTCATGCAACGCTTGGCGTTGCATTCAATATCATACTTCCACTTTCTATAATATTCTTTTATAAATAAACACACGAAAGTAAAAAAAGAAAGATTAGAGATTTAAAAATCAATCGCATACAATTGCAAGTTTTCTCTCATAAATATAGAAAAAAATGTAACGTGATTATGTGTCTTGTCTGTTACAATTGAAAACTTTTAGATTACTAATCTAATAAAATCGAGTCACGTCCTTCATTTGACGATTCAACGAGTCTGTCGCTAGGATGCGATACGATAGAGAAAATGCATAATTAGCATGTTTGTTTATCCGCGAGGGGCAAAGGTGAAACGGCATGTACATATTATGCTGTAAATACGTAGAAGTGGTATAAATGCGGAATAAATAAGTGGCTGTGTCCCGGTATGAAATGCTACAATCTTTCGTTGTACCGAACGGAATGGCACCATGCATCGTTGCTATTCGGAAAACACCTGACCACCCACCAGACTTGCTAGACGTTTCCTAGAAGGTCGCATTCCTGGTTTCCTCGAAGCTGTTAGACCATGGATTCTGCTTCAACGTAAGCCACGAATACTTTGGTTATTTAAAAAGTTTCATAAATAATCTTTTTAGTAAAAAAAAACTCTTGATTCATTGCAGCTGAGAAATATTAACGAATCGCAAAGTGAAGGAGATCAGTCTCAAGTTATTAATGTAAGAATATAAAATTATTTAATATAAAATATTTTTCATTAAAAAATCAAGTGTAAAGATGTGAATCGAACAACGTAGTTTTAGTACTATACGCGTAGCGATTTATTCAGGAAGCAATATTTAGCTCCAAAGGACTACAAATGTCCGCAGTTGTAGAGAAAGAGGGAACACGTTGGCGGAACACAGGAGTTTTTACGCGAATCTGTGTCGAGTAGCAGCGCGGTGGTGGTGGAGCTTTACTCCACTGTGCGCTTGCCGGGTGATTCGCCCTCGAATCGAATTCAAATTACATTCCCTCCATCTCCCTCTGCGGAAGCTCTTTGCGGTCATGGGACACCGCCCTATGGTAGTACGATTATATTGTACGGTCCGCTAAAAGCGGCTAGAAGCCGGACCGCTCGTCTGAAAAATGTCCGCGTTATTGCCGCAATATAAACGATTGGTGTAAACAAGGGCGAACGCTATTAACAAAGCACCACACGAAGCAGCGATAAGTGATACATCGCAATCTATCAAAACTGCACATTTCGGTTACAGATAATATGTTTCGGTTAATATGCGTTTCTAATGTATCACTAAAACCAATGTTCTCTATTTCTCATATTCCACGAAGTACCAGAGATACCTTTTCCGTAAAAATTCCGCAAGATATCCGATAATTGGATTCAGCGCGTTTGCCTGAACGATGTATGTACGAAACTGTCGCATCTCGATTACCATTTGACAAATGTCACATTCATCGTAATTTTGGATATCATGAAAAATTTCGCAATTCTCTTCCTTTACGAGGTCTGTAAAGTTGACATCTCGAAATGTGGATTTTTACAAAATTGATACAACGTTTGATTGTCTACAATTTGTCCACATTTATGCATAAATAATCATTTTTACGGACAAATATGGATAAATAGAATCTATATGGAATATATGACCATTGGAATCCTATATATAATTCAAAAGAAACGCATTTAGGGATGTTCATGATAAAATTTGTTAAATTTTTTAGTTTTTAATTTTTTACGAGGTGAACAAAAAATTATTTATGAGTAAATGTGAAAAAATTATGGGCAATCAAATAATATATCAATTTTGTAAAAATTTGCATTTTAGGGTATCAACTTTACAAGTATGTATACTATGTGTTCTTTGCATAATCAGTTCTTCGGGAAAGCACGCGAGTTCGTTGATTCCCTCGTCGTTTTCATCGATTTCTTACGATTAACGCTAATAATAAATAACGTCAATGTGTTTCGCGTATCGAGAATCGAGGTTTAAGTGTTATTACGTCTTATGCCTCGCGGCGATTAAGATGCCGCGATTATCTCAAGGATCGGACGTCGATCACGGCTACCAAGATGACGCGACCTCGCGGGAGGAGAGCCATTCGTTTATGCGGTATTAATCAACGGATCTCGCCCGCCTCTCTTTTTCCGCGAGTGCTCTTTTGCGGTCACGGGACACCCCGGGGTACCCCGGAGAAGAGCCAGCCGGCTACGCGGTGCGGTCCGGTCCGTTAACGAGTAGTTACGCCCCGGATCCTCTCTTTCTCTCTCTCTCTCTCTCTCTCTCTCTTCCTCTTTCTCTCATTCCCCTCTCTCACGGTTCTTCTCGGCGCACCGGAGCGGCGGCACTGGTATGGCGTTCCGTATAGGAGGTTTACCTATATTTAGCCCGATAAAAATACCATCGCGCCTCCCGCATGTCGGCCTCCCGGCCCGCCATTCCCGATTTAAACTTATACCGACGACTGCGAGACCGAGAGAGGAAGAGAGAACGCGAGTCTCAGCTCCTTGGCTCGTGCCTCGCCGACCGTAAATCCACGAAACAAATCGGTGCAGCCGTGACAAAAGGCCTAAATGCCCGTGGCGACTGGCTGATAGCTGTCTAAACCTTTCCCGGATGGATTCGCGAATAGGCTGTGAGACGCTTTTTGTTGAATTCTGTGATTGAGTAGCGACAACGACAGAAAAAATCAATTAAACAGATCTTTCTATAGATTACCCATAAACATCTTTATTCTCTGCAACTTTTCTCTCAATAATTTATGTAATCTTCTGTAATTTAGGTTTATTGTACTTGTAACTTAAAAAAAATAATTAGTCAACAAACATTTTCTCGAATATTAAATATTCTTCTCAAGCGTGAAAACCTGATTTTCACGCGAAATATTTTACACTGGTATACATATAGCTTTTGGAATTATGTGTAGGAGTGTATTCATTTCTATCAATCCATTTCCCGGTGGAGCCATCGGGCGATAAACTGGCTCGAGATAAACCGGGACGCCGTGTCTCGGAGGATAAAGATACCGTTATATTTTCAGAAACGTCACGGGTGAAAGATTGCTATTTACCATTTTCTTGACTGGAATTTAGTATCAACTTCGACTGTACGTTCGAATTGGCTCGTGCCGCGACACTGTAAATCCGCGGAGAAAGACAGATTATTGTCTCCGTAATAAAATACCCAAACAGACTCTGATGTAACGTTTAACAAACACGATCGACGTATGATCATTAATCTCTCGCGCACGAGACAAAAGCTCCGTAATTTCGCGGTGAAATCGTCAGACGTCGCTCCCGCGCTTGTCCGCTTAAGTTCAGTCGCAATTACAACGTATCGATTATTTTACACGGTGTGAAGGATAAATGCAACACGATTGAGAGACATCTCTGTCGGAGACAATCGCCTACGCGTCAGCCACGCGTTTCGTGTTGATCGATTTATCGGAGTCTCGAATTAGACATCGATCGTCGACGTTTTCTTGCCGAGACAACCGTAAAATCGCGAAACAGATCGCCGCGAGATAAGCGCCGTGAAACCGGCAGTTGTCAGTCTGTAATACACACAATACTTTGTAAATATTCATTCGTACACGCGTATATTTTCGGGAAACTCCAGTCACTAGCAGGGAGATCGACGAGTCCTTATTAAGTCGGTACAAATCTCTCCAGCGCGGAAACGTAATGCGCCGCCATTTCGTTGATTCAAATTTACAGAGAGACGATAGCGGAATATTCCCGAGTCATCTTGGCGCGTGCCGCGTCGACCGTAAATCCACGAAACAAATCGGTGCTTCCACGAGGAACAAGGGCTAAAGACCTTGGCGACTTATCGTGGGAAGCGAAAGATTTCCGGAGCTCTATAAGGAACAAGTTGTAATATAATAGAGAGTAATTTCCTATTCCTGGAATACCTATATGTAGAATTCTCAAGGTATACCAAATAAAAAAGGAGAGAAATAATAAATCTAATAAAGAAACTATCAGTGAAAAACTTGATTAGTAAGTAAATTATTGGTTACATATAATTAGCATACGCAATAATGAATGTATATTTACACAAGTATTAAGGATAAAGAGAGAGGGAAGAGAGACTTTAATTGGTGGACGTCGATCCACGGTTGATCGCAACCACGAATCGAAATGATAATAATATATTTTATGTCATTATCTAGAAATAATTACACGTCGGTAACTTCTATTAGCGAAATTAATGGAACAATTGGCGTATTCTGCGGCCACTATCGCATCAGAAATCGATTATCGAAATACTAAAGTATTTCGTATCAATTATAATTAAAATGAGGCTATTTACGGCTTCCATCTCGTAGCCAGAATAAATGAGCATTGCCATCTACCAAAATATTGTGCGTGTAAAAATGTGTAGTTTTTTTATAAATATAAATTTCTTGCAATATTCAACCGTGTAGAAATATTTGTTACATTTTTATATTTATTAGGAAAAAGATATCACTCGCGTCATATATTATTAGTTAACATTGATTAATCCTCCGGAAGAAAAATCAGACATTCTCATTAATTTACCTTTTTTTTAAATATTAGTAACGCTGATAAACAAAAGTCAAAACACAGCTTTTTATTGAACTAAATTAGTGCGAAAACTCGTAAAGATACCATGAATTACTCTCGTTCGCGTGGAGATCGCGCGTCGCCGCGCAAATGCGTCTCCGGTGGTCCGAGTTGCGCAATGATAACGATGACAAAGACTCCAGCGACACAACAGCGAGATAATGACGGTAATGAGCGATGCTCTCTTCCGCGGAGCAAGCGACAGGATCGTACAATCTCGTCTTTCACGTCTTTAGACTCGATTAATCGGCGAACTTATTGTTAGATCGATTCAGCGTATTTTCTTAGGCATTTTCTTGTAATCCGGACGGATAGTACAGGAATTTGTCGCGTACGTTATTTTGTTATACGTACGTCAGTTTTACGCGTGCCGAAAGCTCCTTCCGCAATGCCACGTGGGAAAAGAGAAATTTCACACGTACACGTAACAACGCCGCTGTGTAACGTCCGTGCGCGCCCGTTACTCCGATCTGCGCTGTCGTGTATTGCGTAAACGAGTGATTGACGTGCCGCTGTTTACGCCGACATTTCGCCGTCCGCACCTATGCTACCATATGACAGACGTAATGAGCCACTACGCTCCCAACCGAGAACCAGTCACGGAACATGATCGAGATTTCCAGCTACCGAGTCGAGTCTTCCTTCCCCTTCACGTAACATTCCGTAAATTTGCGATATATCGTGAAAAGAGAAATTCTCATTACCGTCAGCTATTTAACATGTCTATATATATTACATTAAATTGCCAAATCAGTGTTATACTATTCGTCATTTTATTTGCAGCTTTAATGCCTATTTCTACAAATGTAGATTAACTTTAATCTTGTTTAATTTACTTTCTATCTTTCTCTAATTCTAAGAATCGGAAAAAAAATAAGTTAAACCGAGATTAAAGTTAATCTACATTGGTAGAAATAAACATAAGTAAGTTGCAGGTGTATATATATTGCGATGTGATTACTTGGGTATAATTTAGTGATTCCGAATTTTTTCGTATCGTGTCTCGTAATCGCGTTGTACTCGTGGCAAGGTGCGTGTGAACGCTTACGTGTGCGTGGCTGACACACGCTCGCGCATATAGCGAAACTCGAGATTTCTGTTGGAGGATTGCGTAAACGATTGACTGACGTCTTAGGAACGGTGTTTTCTAAAGCTGTCGGTGGCTTGTAGCGACGTTACACCACGGTGAACGTCTGCTCGTGTACAGCTTCATACATAATTTTGCGCGCGCGCGCGTTTGTACGTTCACGCATTCGTGCATGTGTGCACATGTGTATGTGTGTGTACGCGCGCGTCATCAGTGCCGATAAGCGTAGCGCTCGAAACTTTACCTATTTTTCAGCGCGGCGCGCACAAGTTGCTTCGATTCGTTTGGCTCGATTCGGTTAAGTACGATCCCGTCGTGCGAGTTCCGTCAGTCGTACATTCTCATGTTGGCTGAATTAGTCAGAATTGAATTAATTCATAACCCCTAACTGTCCGTGATTCGATTACATCTCTCGGTTGCGTCACATTCCGATTTATCGAGATCATATGTCATCTAGAGTACGAGCGCGACGAGTAGAGTAGCTCGAAAAATTCACGTATCCGTAAAATATCGACTTATATAGTACAGACTTATATATGTGTAGAAAAAGCTGTTTTTTTTTCTATCGGTATCGATATTTGCAATGAAAAACTACAGAGAGAAAATTAAGGATGTTCTCTTTTTTAAATATTTCCAAATGCCATACTTTTGGCAAAATCTTTGCAGATCATTTGTGATAGTTTGCGAAGTAAATTTGGTCGCATATCTTCACGTTATGATGATATATTGTCGTAATTTATAATTCGTTACATAAATACATTCTAAGTAAGTAAGTTTGAAAATTTGTTAGACGACTTTTGACATCGTTCTCTCGCTCACTTCAACAAAAAAAAAAGGTTGCCTTTTTACGCGCAATGAAAATAAGATTGCTGTGAAAGCGGTCGCGTGACTCGGCCGTTGAATTTTATTGTGGAGGGGAAAAAAAAAATCTGTCGCTCGATGACGATTGCGTATAACTCTCGACGTCGGGATTTAATTGAGCGAACGAATCCACGACGTTCGGGAATGTGAAAGTATCCCTTATGCTCTAAGACGATCGCGGATGAGTCGCATAACGCTCATTGCTCGCCGCTGTAAAATTTTCAAGCATTCATCACAGTCGACCCATCTCGCGGTACAAAGGAGTGAGAGATGACCGCGAGGAGGGAAAGCGAGAGAAGGAGGGAAAAAGAGAGAATGCGCGTAGCTTATCTTAGCATCACGTACGCATCGGCGTGTTGTGCGTATATCGAGGATTACGGGTGTATGGGTGGAGTACCGGCGAACCGCGTATATACAGGGATTATTTTTAGATCCGCCTCGCGTTCCGGCCGACGATTATTCCTCGCTAAATCATAACTTTCGCTACGCGATCTCGTACAGCTCGTACAAGCTGGTCCAAATAAATCGTCCCGCAAATCGGTGCTCTTCGATGTACTTTCAGGGACAGTGCCCCTTTCGTTTCGGCTATTAATTGCCGACAAACAAGCAAGAGTAAATAGCAGCCTCTTAAGCACGAGCAGTTTTCTAATTAATTGAAATTTTCAGTTAATTAAATTTAATGCCTTAATTGACAATTCATATTTTAATGTCGGAGAGAAAGTGAGGTAGAGCGTATATGTGTATATGTTTATTGAAGTAATAATAAATTAACGAATTAAATTTAATTTTCAATTAAATACAAATTCGCGGTTCCTTTCTCTTTCCGTCTCTCAATCAACAGCTCGTACGTTATGGATAATGGAATGTCTTTCGTTGTACAATGTCGAAAGTTACTCTTCTGCGTTTCTTATTTATCTTATCGAATTTCTTTCTCTCTTAGCCTGTCTCTCAGAGATATCTGACCTTGTGTATTCGGTTTTTATCGCTCGAACACAGCGACGTAACTCGAATCAGGTGCGAAATACGCGCAGCAGATCTTTTTCTTACGCGCTTCCCGAATCACGACGTCATTTCCGCGTGTGTATGCATCAACGGGGTGACCGAGTGGAGGGAACCCGAGTGGTGTCGCACCTGCTACACACGTGTTCGTGAAAGGCACGTGCCTCTTGGCGCGGCGTCTCAGCCGCGTCTCATGTTCCAACGGTGTCGGGTGAGGCGGCGCTCTTGTTGTTCACTTTATCATCGAGATCTCGGCGGAATTAATCGCGAGACACGATTATTCGATCGCGATCGCGACGCACGCGCATTCTTGAGTATCTGTTACATCGCGTTACATCGTATCTGCTCGAAACGTTTAATTTTGACTGAAAGAACATATGAGTTTAAAAAGAAGAGGCTGTCAAGTTTAATTTTAAGAATAATGAGTTTTTGAAAATAATACATTTTTTACAATAAGCGATTTTTTAATATAATAATATATCTATTATTGAATTTTTTTTTTAGAATTATCATTAATTTTATGGAATCGCTACATTGTGAATGTAATGAAAATTGAGCGCATTCCTTGATAATTCTATAAAATCTCTAACCAGTTATATGAGAGTGAAAAGTTAAAATAAAAAATTATCAAGAAAGTATTTTATAAAATTACAGGCAATTTTCTGTTAAAATATTTTAATTTTTTACTTACACTAACATAGCCAATAATTTTACTTGGCACAGATTTTATTGAATTAAATACTTTTATCGTATCAATTACTCTTAAAATTGATTCGCATGCCTTTCTTACACTTGCTATAGTAATAATCATAGTCTTTTATCTTCATGCTAATCACGCTTGGCACATAATATATACTAAACTATTCACAAGTGTTATAATATCAATAAAAAAAGGCAGTTAAGAGAATTGTTTTCCGCGCAAGATCTTCCGCATGAAGTAATCGAACTGAGTCAGATCCTCGAGGCCCCGGCTTCTTTGATCAGCGCTCGTTTCCGCCCGGAGAGAGAAACGATCGGCGCTCAGCGGTCACGAGCCGCGATCGATAAATCAGCCGCAACGACGTTTACAAGTCCCGTGCGAAATCTCTTTCGCTGCCGATCCCGTACGCATTCTCACGGCGCGCACGTGGCACGCGCGGCGCCCACGTGGCACGCGTACGCGCGCGCGCGCGCGATATCATGAGCGCTCTTTCCCTTTCGTCTCGTCTTCCAGGAGACGACACCTTGTCTCGCCTTAACGGCGGATCGCGCTTCTTCACGCCTGTCATGTCTCGCTCACGGGCGCGGATAATGTAAAGCAGCCAGCCCTCTATCGTTCTCGGGCGATTCTACGTTTTTTAGCCTCCGATTTCTCGCGATCGTCACTCTCGAGAATCGACGACGACTGTGACGACGATGTGGCAGTGACCTTCTTTCTCACTCTATCTTCTTCTTTCCTCTCGCTCTTTCTTTCTCGCGTTGAGCGCCGCTGGCTAGATTCCGCTCTCGTCCACCTCCTCGTCTTTTTTCTCGTGCACCTTCTTGCGTCGTACCTCGCGGCCGTTCCTATTACCTGAGGACACGTGTCGACCGATCTTCTTCTGGATGGCGACGCGCTCGGAATAAGGAAGGCTTTCTTGCGAAACCGAAGAGGATAATGAGGCGCGACGAGCCGCCAATCGCTCAACGTGATTTTACCGGAAGTGTGTGTCGATTTTAAAACCATGCTCTTCGCTTATATTCGTCATTGAATGCAGGTTGTCTGGATTCTGATGTCATGTCGACATTAAGACGCATTCTCGATATAAAATGAGCGAAACTTGTACTAATGTTGGACAATTACTTTTACTAAATTCATGGTACTTCCACTTTTACCGTGTGACATTATATATATATATATATATATATTTTTTTTTTTTTTTAAGAACCTACATTTTGAAAGGTCTGTGAGACTGAAAACCCGAAATGTGAATTCAACCTTCTAAAAGATATAAAAAAAAATTTATTTGACTGTCCCCCGTCCTCACCTTCAATTTTAAAAGAAAGAACATTTTAAGACTGCACAAAAATGTATATAAAGAAAAATGGAAAAAGGCTTTACATTTTATTTTGTATTGTTATCCAATGTAGTCAGGACTTTTCTAGGAAAAGTTTAATCTTTCTACAAAGAGAATGGGATACAACGGAGGACAACAGATAAAAGAAGTGTCGCACCCTAAATTTTAGGTACTCTAATACCTATTGTATCGTACCTCTGAAGGGACAAATATAAAATAATAAAAGAAAAGAGAGAGAGAAAGTATTCTAGAACTTATGATTATCAGTTTGGGTCAAGATAGATATTGTTCAACCATTCAGTTTAAGCTCCATTGGAATGAAACATGATTAAAATAAAATTATTACAATTTATTTTCAGTTTTTAATGTTATCTTATTTTTTGTTGATTTTTTCAAATAAAAAATAATTTTATGTATTTTGAGAAATACCGAATCACAAATACACGAAGTACGTGAATATAGAAATTTACTGTAGAAAATATAGATTATTTAACTTATTTAGGATGGTACGGATGTCTTAAGAAATTTCAGCACAAGTGAATACGAGCTGACTCACTGTTTGTTATGCAAAGTAACCGGAAGTCTCTCCTTTGTATTTTTCAGCAGGAATATCTATCGCTGCATTATATTTAAGTTCATACAACAGCACGTGCTTCTTAGGACTAGGGAATGTAAAATATGTACCTAAAACATCCTTTCCATTAGAATTAAACATGAGATTCTTCCTTTTTAGAATTTCAATTTGGATTTATCTCATAGATGATTGTATTCTCTTCAAAGAAATTAAACCCTTGAACGGTCGCGACTCCACGTCGTAATTTGGTTTGGACATTATTTTCGTCGAAACAGTGCCTATGAAATTTTTTTCAAATAAATTTTTCATACTTTTGCATTCGTCGAATGTAAAATTACAATGTTAATTCGTTGAAGATCGTTTAAGTTATGATTTCATCGGCAAAGCGAAATGTTAAATCGAACAGTTTCCGATGGCGCCAACGCGCCCGCTCCAGAATGAAGGGTTATAATGAATTTCTTTAGACAATTCCTTTAAACTCACCTTATCCTTTTTTACATCAGAGACACCCAATAATTGCGCATCAAAGCGATACTATACGGAATTGTCGGAATTAATGGAGCACCCTGGGCAGGCGGGATTGGTAACAGCTGCGACGGAAATCATTCTTTCTCTTCCCGACCTTTTTTTTTCCATTTCACATCCCCCGATTTTCACCCTCGAAGTTTCCGGCAGACGACTGATAGAGACATCGGTCTTGGACCGCGCGAGACAAAACGTCGGTTTCTAAAATTGGTCTCATGCGCGCCATGCACGACCTATGTTTACACGGATCATCGGGAGAGAGGGAGGATGGGCGGTAGGGTTAAGGGGGAGTGCGGAGAAGAAAAGGAAAGCGGCGAAGGAACGACTTTCATAGCCTGGACGCGGTTTGGGAAACCGGCGAAAAAAGGAAGAGTAGAAACGGAGGAGAAGGAAGAGGAGATGATGGTAATGGAAGAGGCTGAAGAGAGGAAGGGGGTATCGGCTAATTTCATCCTCGCACGTGCGTACGACGGACGCCCAGCAGCGGCGGCGGAGGCCAACAAGCAAGCAAGCAAGCAAGCGACCAAGCAAACTCCTTACGCAATGCGCACGCACGCGCATGGATGATCCTAAAATTCACGCGTGGCGACACGCGATTTTGCACGCGTGTGTGTGTGTGTGTGTGGGGGGGGGTGTACTGCCCAATGGAAGGCGATGGTTAACCGATCATCATTAATAATAGAACCGACCGACCGAAATCATGCCGCTCCGGCGCGTCGCGGTTCTCCGCGTTTGAAGGTTTTTAACCATCCGGGAACGCGTCTGTCGCGCCGTCGATGCACGACGACACCCCCGATCGGACTGAGCACCTCATTAATTTCGCATCGGTTTCCACAGTATAGGATATATATGTATACATGTATATACATACAAAGTATATAGGAAGCGAGACGAATATAGAAATAGAAAGACTTTGAAAGCTCGATCTTTCTACCATTGTAACGACATGGCATTGCCACTGTTATCAGTGTAGGGGTAACTTGTTCGAGACAAAGAAGAAAGGGTAAAAGTACTCTTTGACGATACATCGAACGTGAGAACGAATGAAGAAGGATTGCCGAGTACGAAGGAAGTTACACTTGCATGTATAAGGCGTCTTATAACTACTAATGACAGATTCTTTGGCATTTTGAAGTCAATTTTTTTCATCGCGAACATGTCGAAAGAGGTCGTCTATTGCAATCTCCCAATTCTTTTTTGCATATATTTTTGTAATAAAGTTTTAAATAAAATTTTATTAAAACTTTGCCTAATATTACCTAAATAATACAGAATTTATTATTCGATCTCCATTGAAGTTTGAAAAAAACTTTTTTCAAATCATTTATAACTCGAAAGTTGTTGACGTTTCGACGTTTCTCATTATAAAGAGATCCTGTGGGATCTATGGGACACCCTATATGCAAACGGAATGCCAACGAAGGGCAGAGAGATCCTGCAAGAGCAAAGTTATGGAAGCGCCTCGAGGCGTATTGCGCGAGAACAGACGAAGGGATGGCGATGTGGGGAGAGAGAAGTACTTCCACCATCTCTTCCTCCCTCCCTCATGTGATACATGCGAGAGAATATCGTGTCCTCAACCGTTGCATTGCCGGCGACATTGTGTAATGATACCCTCGAACGATAATCGGTTTTTGGCTTGAACTTGGTTGAACTTGCTCTGGCATAAATTAAAAATCATCAGATATAAAATGTAGGAGTAAACAACTATACAATTTTTTTATTTCTTATATATATTGTGTGTATATATATATATATATATATATATATATATATATATATATATATACACACATATGTATATGTTTCTTGTTATTTCCAGTTTTTCTCCTGTTACTTTCATCTCAGTTGCGCCATTTTGGTTGCAATTCATCTCTAGTTATCTCTTTTGTCTATCGTTTATCTGAGAAGGAAACGACGGTAAATTTAGCTAAATCTCCAGTTGAATATTTTCGAGTTTAGATGTATTTCATGCTTCCATTTCGACGATGAAACTAAATTAACTTAATAGAATTGCCTCGCGGCTTTGGCATCGTATCGTATTTCGACGATACGTCGACCAGTAACAACTACTTGCGTCTTGCGTCACTGATCGCCGCGGATATTCTCGATTTCTAGTTTCGTCGTCTGTGGATTGTTGATCTTGGCTGCAGTTTGCAAATTCGGCGTCCGAGCGCGAGTTTGTGTCGCGATCGTTCCGCGATCTGTTTATCTATCCTCGAGAGTAACGCGCACCGTGCGGTATCGTGAGGATAACGAATAGTGAGTTATCTAACGGTGCCATCGGAGAGGCGGGCGAAGCCGCGGAAACTCAGCAAGCCGCAATTGTGCGTAGAACAAATATAGATGCTTGCAGCAAAATGTAGTTTTTGCAATAGTATTCTAACTTGCATTCGCATCGTATCGTCAACATATCTACGCTCTTCCGCTCTCGAATTATATTACCCTTTCAGAAATAGTCGCCGATGTGCCGTTTGGTCTCTCTCTTGAGATGATCCATCTTTTCATCTTATTGCATCGGAAAGCAATAAAGGTTAGTTTGAAAGTTATGCAGTCGATAGGATATCATATCGTGGTATTAAATTCTTGCTTGTGTATTATGTGCATAATAAATTTCCATTCGTATTTATATATATCTACTAGAGCTGTACTAAATATATAACTGTCGAAAAGCATACTGTTTGTCATATCGTGTCGTCTGAAGAAAATCGATCGATTGATCAAATCATTTTTTACATCGCGTTAACACGCACGTCATGTATACATGCATGAAAAATATTGCGGATTCTAAAGTTTCGAAAATGCGCGATGATAGTTTCGCACTTTGCAAATTAGCGTAATTAAAAGTTTATTAATAGTAATTTAGATTTCTGTTAAGTATCTCAAAATAAGGAGTAAAAAATGTGGCTGAATAATTCACAAGCCGCTTACTTCCGCGGATTTACACTTTTTAATTTTCTAATCGAGCACGGTGTTTTAATTTTCCGGCGACCTCCGAAAAAATTGTTCTAAACACCGGCAAATTGTCCGAGCATCCCGCGACGCGTCCGCTTCGCCGCGGCTTATCCGAGTTAAGCCGTCGGAGATGTAGCTCTCGGAGACTCTCGGTTTTGCGCTTTAAGTGCCGTAGGCAAGGCCTTGCCCTCTTTAAGGCAATTAATGACTCAATCGGGATCAGACTGATTGAGCCTTTATAAGGGCCCGCTGGGGTAAGCGCGCGCGGCGCGTAGCTGGACTTGGCGATGCGCAGAATGCACTTGCCCGGCCGCATTTATTAACGTGGCGGCGGCGGCGGCGGCGGTGGCGGTGGCGGTGGTGCATGAACCCAATTAAGGACGACAGAGAGTGTGGCTGAGGAAGCCGGGGATTCCTCGTCGTCATCGCGTGCCGCCGCGCTCACTTTTAAGCAGACTAGGTAGACGATACCGAGAGCGCGCGCCGCGATTTTCCTCGCGATCGCGTCAAAAGTCACGAACCGCGTCCGGGCGGCGCGGCGCGCGGCGAAAACGGTTGCTTTTGGTGCCAACCTTCCCGTCCTTCGTCCCGAATTACCGCGCCAAGAATAGCGGGGCACACAATAGCGAGGCGCGCTAACCCGTGCCGCGTACGCGAAATTTCAACTTTGTTATTTTCACGTTGGTGCATTAGCGTTAGACCCGCGCCCCCCTGCCGCCGAATATCCGGGTCAGGATGTATATTAAGACGAGTGTTTCATGCATAATGATATGTATACGTATAGGCGTAATGGTAACCACCGGTCGCTTTTTGATATTAACTTAATCGCGGACCCTTATAAATTGTCTAAATCCGTTGAACGCCGGCGATCTCTCCGACGCCAGTTGCCTCGCACGCAGACGTCGCGAGGAGCTGAAACCGGGGATTGGAACCGATTTAATTTCAGCAAGTTCGCATTTTCGACCCTGCGGTGAATTCCACGCTCGCGTCCGCGACAATGGAATCGGAATACTTATTAGCGTAAAGCTCGCTTTCCTGTTTCTACGCGGGTAATTGTATCTATACGGAAATTGAACTCGATGAAAATTGCTCTCCTTGTCTCTCGAGGGCTCCGTCTTTTATCAGCAACAATGAGGAGGATCGTATTCTGAGTAAGACGTGTCATGCGTCTCGCGACAATTTTCGAAGTCACGTTTCGGTGAGTCGGCGCGTTCGCGGAGAGACAGACGACTGATTAAAACGGCAATAGAATGATTCACCTTCGCACTGTTGGAACGCTTTATCGTCTTACACGTCTCTCGCTCTGGCACCGGCGCGTCTTTTCTCTCGATAGTTTAGGCCAAAATGTTCACGTGTCGCCCGTGTTGACTAGCTCGTCGGCTCGAGCGCGCGAAGACGCATTCGCGTGGTTTCCCTGCTCGCGTCCGTCCGCTCGCTCGTCAAAAGCAAGTGACGTTAATGTGCAATAAATTAGCAGCCTCCCACACACATGGCGCGCGGTCCGAGCGTACGCGACGACTTTGTCGCGTATGTACACGTTCCGCGGCGTGTGCCTCGTATCTTCGTGGAAAAAGTCGCGGGAATGCTGTGCGCGTTCTCTCTCTCTCTATGCGGTCGATGTTCGTTTTATTATTCCTTCGTGCCAGAAAGACGCATCCCGGCTCTCTGTGAAATTGCGAGATGTATCTCTGGTTTGACGGTCGACCCGTTTTCGAATCGATCTGTCATTAGCGACGTGTCATAAAATTTTACCGGAATATCGGAGTTTTCAATAAAAATCTCGGCAATGAGATGACGAGTGATGACGATTGGAATTAATAAAATTTGACGATTCGAATTAATAAAATTAACTTTGCCAAGCGCACGTGGTTCGAATTATCTAATAGTAACGATGCGTCATCGCCGTTCCGCACGGTCGTCGTCGGATAAAGTCAGAATGTATCACGGCCACGTGTTATATATGCACAATATGCACAAATCACGGTATATTAATGGAACGAGTTTCTCCGTTATGAATTAGACACGCAAATCATGTTCAACGTATTTTATACGCACGCTATCGTAATATTTCGGATAAATTCACATCTCGTCGCCGCCGCCGCCGCCGCACACGTTTCGTCAAGTACGAAGAACATCTGGATGCAACATGCGATCGCTGCGTACAATCGATCGCAAATTAATCCGCGAATAATCGCGCTCTTAAAAAATAATAACGTTGGCCACTATTATGACGATGTTTTCATTGAATTTGAATTGACAGCCGCTCTTGAACGTTTCTTCAACAGCCCACGTTTGTTGGAACGCCGAAGTTCGGAGCCGCGTGAATCCTAATCCCTCGCAATATCGTCGGCCGATAATTATTTTATCAATAATAGAGCGACGCGGTACGTGCAATTATCGCGCGTACGTACGCGGTAATCATGCCGCGCGGAAACGCGTAAATTTATTCGCGAATCAATCTCGGCGGTTGATTGGGTGCGTCTAAATCGCCGAGGATAGCCGAATAAACACCGGAGGAGGTGGTTTATCGGCGTAAAGCCGACGGGCCCGCCTACCATAAACCGGTATAAGCCTTCCAGCCCCGTGGACAACGATGGACCGTGACACCACGGATTTATCGCGCCGTCATTTCCGTGTAAACAGCCGCTAACGCGCCGGTAATAAGAGAGATGCTGCCGCGGCGATGCCTTTCGTTTTGCGTTTCCTTTGTCGCGCGGGTTACTACCTTGCGACGATAAATTACCCGCGCCGTTTTAATCGCGCGATATGTCGCGTGCGCGCCGAATGGTTCCGCACCGCGTAATCGCGTCGTTTCTGTTTGAACGACGAGCCGCTTGAGTAGATTTAAGCCGCGTGACTATCCGCGACACGCGTTTATTAATTCTACGGTTGCCGTTGGCCGCTCAAATATGTATGTTCAACTCAAATTGGCTTCTCTAATGTCCCCTTTCTTTTTTTACTATGATACACTGAAAAAAATTCTGTTTAAAAACGGACGACTCAGAAAAATCTTGTAGGATTGATCAGATATTCTGGTTATTATAATAGGAATTCTTAGTTATTGTAAGTTATAAAGTATTGAGTTCTATTATAATAACCAGAATATTTGATCAATCCTACAAGATTTTCCGATTTGTCCGTTTTTAATCAGAATTTTTTTTCAGCGTAGTAAAAATGGAAATCAAAGGTGTTGTGATACGTCAGTGTATCAAAGTATCAAAGTAAACTAACTCATAATAGAGATATGCATTTTTATATCGCCCACAGGTACAACCGGGTCTTACAATCGGCGAGAGGTCGAGCTCGAGCGCGATGATAATAATATGTTTGCAATGTTGAAATTTGATACTGCGATTACGATCGTGCGGATCTCCGTTTCTTCGTGGATTGTAGAGATTACCGGAATCGTTGACCGCGCGCGTCACATAACCCGCCATTTATTTCAATGAGAGCGTAGGGTTACCACGCGAAACACTCCGCTAGGTGTTTGACGTAATGATTATCGATCCTCGCGCGTTCACGTCAATGTGGATTTTTAACTACGTATGCGTGCGCGCAAAAGTGCGCATTCGCGAAACTGGTCGCAGAGACGTCTGGACTAGAAACGAAGGCGAAAACGAAGGTTGAAACGGGGTTGACGCGAAGGGGGGTAAATCCACGTCTTTTTTTCAACCGTATGACCGAACCGGTTTCTCAAGATCGTGTAACATCTTTAAACCCGGTAATCCCACGGCAATTTAGCCCGAACAGATGTGTCACCGTTTTCTGACACCGTCATTTTGTTCGAACGCGTAGATCATTGTCTTGACAATCGTATTCTCGCTTTTTTATTACAAAGATACGTAATAGATACGTAATAAATGTAATTGATATATACAAAGAATTTATGATAAATGACAAATGACTCATTTTGCCATTGGCGTATTCAGAGGTAGGAAGATATATCGATACTTATTGTCACGACATCCTACAAATCGAATTTTTAAATGTGTCATCGTCGGCGAAGTTAAAAGGCACCGTCCGGCGATTTCGCGGAGCGAAAGCGGTAACGCAATTTTCGATGTACGTCGCGAAAATCTCATTAGCAGCAAAAATTCAATCTAACACGCTCGCCAAACACTACTTGCGTCGTGTATATTTACTACAGTTAAAATATCGCGTCTACCAATTTTCGCGGAGCAAAGCAAGCGATAATACGATTTCCAATGTGCGTCGGTAAAACCTTGTTACTAACAGCAGAAATTTAATCTAATATTTTCATTAAACTACTTACACGATATCTGTGCCTCTGTATTGTTTTGTGATGCCGACCGTAATTATAATGTGCTATTTTCCAATTTTGTGAGGCAACATAAGCGACGAAACGATTTTCGATGTGTGTTGCGAAAAATTTTTTTAAAGTCCAAAGTTATTCGAGTTAAATCTTTGCTGTCCATGTATTTCACCGTCAGTAGCAACTTGAAAATATAGAAGCCGATATAATTTTTCGTCAAAGTACATTGATATCGATAAATTGGAACGTAAGTGTGATAGTAATTAAATAACCATTATCTATGTTGCGGCACAAATGTTATTTAAAAATAGTAGCTATAATGGATGGTTATTTAGCACATTCATCATTCGTACACATATTCATCAATCACGAAGGCATGATCGCGAGAAATTCTACGGCGAAGGTTAAAATGCGGTTAAACTGCTCCATCTTTTTTATCGCTCAATATTAATTATCAATTTTGCGGCTTGCCTTTTGGACTCTCGTTAAAAGAGGGCTCGCACCGCTAATTGATACCTAATCGTCGGGGGTCAAGAGGCAATCAGAGCAAAACAGTAGCCAGACGAACTGCAAAATTTATCTTTTTCCCATTCCTCGGTGCATCTTGCTCGCATCGAGGAGCATTTGCCTTATCGAGCTGCGCATAAATCACGAAAGGTGGCTGCTTATATCTTACGGTATACCCGATCGACTATAAATTTCTTTTCTTTTTCCATATTGTTATTGCATCAACAGCTCGCGTATCGTTCTTATTTGCAACAATATTGAGGCAATAATCGTAAAGTATAATTACTTGAGAGTTAAAGCGTTAAATTTTTTTTAATCGATCTATAATTTAAAACCGACGATGAAATCAGTGACAAACTGAGATTTGTTCGCATTAAAATTACGAAAATAATTGAACGCATGCTTTATAAACAGTTAATAAAACATTGTGTGATATAATGAAAGTTTTTCGGTCATTTCTAAAGCGGTTCGTAAACGCTTTAGAAATGACTTATGCTCTCTGTGATGAAATAGGGATTCCTCCTTTTTGCCCTAAAGATGTTTCACCTGCTCCGTAGATTTCGACATAAAGTATGACGAAATGTTTTATATCGGCATCGCGCATTAAATATTTTGCGCTAGTCCATGCGTGAGTATTCATACTGCAAGTCAACCGTGTTGTAGTTCAACATTTTTCACGTTTTCATTTATCTAATTAAAAATTTGATTTTATGTTTCTTTCCTGTGAATAAAAAAATTTAGTGGACACAAAAACCCTTTATGGACAAATATAGACAAATTGTGGACAATCCAATGTCACATTAATTTTGTAAAGATTTGCATTTTAGGGTACCAACTTCACATCTGATTATATTATCTTTGCGCTTACTTTATATTTTTCAATTACTTTGATTGCCACTTTGAAAATGAATAGTATAGTTTAGAAACATGTATAGTTTGTCATGATTGGATGCTATATAAAGCTATAAAATTTCTCCTAAAGAGAATTTGAAGACAAAAATTGATCAACATTTCGCACAATCATCATTTAAAGAATGATTTTCCATAAACGTGGTGCTTGCAAGTGTCCCACGCGATTCGATGTCGTTTCTTCCTGTTTAGCGTAATTCTATAGCCCGCTGTTGTCCGCGTGCGATTTCATCACCAGGAGAGGCTCATGCCGCTCACTTTTCCAGCAATGGACAGCCCGAGCTGTCCGAGTTCGAAGCGAGCCGCGTGTCGCGATTATTGCTCTTTTATGGCGGTGCGGCAGAACGATGGTGCGACGCGGTTCTCTCCGGTCGACCGAACGACCGCTTTTCGTCCTTTCCCACGACACGTTTGCCCGTCAGTCCGTCAGTATCCGCGGGTAACTCGATCGCATGGCAACCTCGGGGGGTTTATATTGGCCGCAGTCGAATCGCAGTGGCCAAGGTGCCAACAAAATATGCCCGAGGAAGAATCGTCCTCCGCTCTTCATCCATCGTGTAGGAGAAGGTGGAGCGAGAAGGGTTGGATTGCCAGGTCCAGGTGAATTATCCAGGGTCCGGGCGGAAAAAGGGACGAATATCGCCGATAAAACGCCGTCATGGGCAGCGATAAATTGCTGGCGTGGCGGGACGATTACTGCTGCGCCAGCGACGGAAAGTCCTTGCGAGAGTATAAGGTGGTGGCTCAACGGTCGTCGCTGCTGCTGCTTCTGCTTCTGCTTCTGCTGCAGCAGCGGCGGCGGCGTCGGCGGCGAAGCTGAGTCGGCTGTTATTCCAAACCTGGACCAGCGAGTGAATTTCTGCGTATAATTAAGAGGAGAGCAAAAGACCGCACGCTGCCGTTATCTGCGATCTGAGCGATTTTATTTATTATGCTTGCTCATGGCACTCAAAATATCTAATAATTTGAAAGAATTACTCTGGTATTCGTTTCTAAGAAATGATAAAAACGGCGACTGTATATATTATTTAATTTTATATACGAAGATCTATCACGAAATCGTCTTAACGCAAGAAATTAGACATTATATTAGACTTGTATACATAATGCAAAATTTTCTCCTCGCAATGCAGAAATTTTACACTTTTCAAGTGTATTAAGTTTAATGTTTCCCCTTTTTATTCATATATCATGTTGGAGATTATTCAAGATTACAATTATTTTTGTCATTCATAATATTTTCGAGTGCTTATTTGATTACTTTTTCCTTCAAACGACATGCTGTATCATATCGCGTATATATTTGATGGAAAGATATTCATAGACTAACATATAAAATGTTATTATTTATGCTGCGACTCTAAATGTGACAGATTTCTCTTCCACACGACCGCGATGATGACGACGCGATTTTAGATTTGGCAGAACCGTCCCTTCGATCAATACGAAAGGTTCGTTAATAGCGAATGCTGCGTCGCGCCGTCCTTCGACAGTTAGGCCATACCGGATTGCTGCACCGTGCGTGTGCACGGGTTAAGCTCGTGATAACATCCCCGAACGAGCTTGCCTTTCTCCATTATTATCCTTATGACATGCAGATTGCACATTACACGCGGTGCATCACTTTGAAGCGCATAATGCACCGTGTATACGCGAGTACCCCCCAGCACTGTCTGCGAAGCATCGTGCATTTGTCCTCGGGTCAATTTAACAGTTTCATCTACAGCAATTAGCTCTAACATCCTCTCTCTAAAAAAGATGGGGAAGAAAATATTAAAGAATGTTACGACACGTGCGGATTATATCATAGATCTTGCACTTTCTCTCGTCTCATTGAGAAAAAGGCCGTTACCCTCTAGAGGCGAATTGAAAACAGTATCAATTTTCTTTCAGTACTAAGGAAACAGTCTCGTTTATGTCACTAATGATTAGAAGTTGAAAAAACATGGGGCGTTATGCGTAACGAAGCGAGCAGCTTAAGTATTTTCCTAGTCGCCAATTAGTTTGAAACCGATTCTGCTACAACCAATCGATTCCACCTCCATTTAAAGCTTAATAATTGCCGAGGCGGCGCGAGCGATTTGCAAAATATCACCGCGAGATATTATTGCGGGGGACAATCCGCCGAATCCGCGTGCTTATCAATGGATTTCGATATCGCCCTTGTCGTCGTTAGTAATCTGCTGGCGAACTCGCGAGCCGACGACACGCGGAAAACACGCCGCGTGCGCGACGGATAATGCTCCGAGTCCGCGCGAGAGTTCAAAATATCCGGTCTACACACGTGCGTTTATATGCCTCGCGCGTTTTCATTCTTCCTCCCCGTGCCTGTCTCGTCCCTCACCTCTTTCTCCGTAGCGTAGACAAACCCCGTGCGTACACACGCACGCGTACACACTCCGCAGGCTCTCTCGACATACCCGGCTACGTGCGAACTTCCATACATGTGTGTACTCGCGTGCTATATATAGACTTCGGGGGAGGGGTTTGGGGGCTAGCATGACTCCCTGGCATTGATCGTACTGCCACCCCATGAGCAACCCCTAATAACACCCTCCTGCTGTCCCCCGTTCCCCGGTTCCCGCTTCTCACTCTCTGCGTGTCTCTCTCTCTCTCTCTCTCTCTCTCTCTCTCTCTCTCTCTCTCCCTCTCTCTCCCTCTCTCTCTCTCTCTCTCTCTCTTTCTCTTTCTCACTTCTCTCCCTCGGTGCCGCCGCCCCCTCGCTCCAAACTGCGCCCTTTGCTAACCCAATCTGAGATCCCTGCAGGCGGCGGCTCTCAACCGGCGGTTCCGTGCGATGCAACGCGACGCGACGCGACGTGCCGAGCTGAGCCACGCGGACCAGCTGGCCGGTCAGCTGATTCCCAGCGGCGCGGCACGACGCGGCGCGGCGCGGAGCGAAGCGGAGCGGCGCGGTGCGGTGCGGAGCGGCGCGTCGGGACGCCCATTAGCCACGCGAACTAAACTAAAGCCATTAACTCCCGCGGCTTAATAACGGGCGAAGCCACCCACGGCGACCTGTTTGCAAATCCCGCGGACTCCGACGGGTTGCGACGAGATATCGGCCACGCCGCGCCGATGCCGCTTCCGGCATGAGCACGTGGGGCGTCGTACGATGCCGGCCGGAGTAATCGGACGCGGCCTGACCCCTTACCTTAACCCTTTCGAGCACGCGGCGGTTAAGTGCGGTCGATAAACATGCGTCAAAAGTGGAAAGTGCAGAGTAATATAATCTCACGAATTCCAATTTTAGATCAATTCTCCGTGGAACGGAAAGCATCTCACTCTCAATTATTTCGATTTCGACTATACGTATATTACGTATGTACATATTTTTTAATAATTAATGAATTTATCGAACGCTCGTAGACGACGTATATATTTGCGAGCTTAGGAAGAGAACTGACTATAACACGTGCTATAATCTGAAATATCGTTATGTTGGAGAAGTAAACAGATTCTCGAAAACCCGGAATGTCTAAACTTTCAGGAAGGGTCGTGGACTTATCGAACGTAAATGTCCGATGCCATAACCGAGTATCGATGGGAACGAGTCGCCGCGCAAGATAACCGCATGGCGATCGATACTCGTGCCAATGTTATTTTAGTAACTAACGATGAATTATGTCCGTCTTTTGCAATCAAAAAGAGTAAATTGCCTCAACGAAGATGTGAAGTTCATGCAAGACTTACATACAACACTTACAAGGAGATATCGTTACATATGTATATGTACACAATTTTTGTAAGTTATCAAATTATAGTTAAAAAAATTAGTTTTCTCTGAAGCATAAAATTCTTAGAAAAATTCAGGTCACTTTCGTAAAAAAATAAACATTACTCACAGATCCTCACACCAAGTTGAATATTATTATATTCAACGACGAAGCGCGAGACTCTTGAAATCGATCAATTCCCTGATTAATGGCTCTATCTTATCTGTGTTGAGTGTTTATGGTAGCCTAGCGGTATTAGACGCGCACTGAATAAATTCGCATTAAACTAGTCACTTCAAGTGCAACGAGAGAAAGGTTTTCTCTTTAATAAAACCTGAAAAAATAATTTCAGAACGTAGCGCATCTTATCACAATAAATTATGTTTTTTTTATTCATTAACCAACGATGTCTCCGCACAATAATGTCACTAACAATTTTCGCGTAATCCATATGAGAGATAGATTGATGCGCGTTTTACGAAGCAACTGCAAGAACGTACGTGAAAATATTACATAGCATAAAAATATATAAAGAATAAAATATAATATATGTATATATATAAAGATAAAAAATTTATGAAAGAAAATTAATAATAGAGAAGTAATAAACGTCTCTCGAATGTCTCGTTATAGTCCTACAAATGTATACCTGTCGTTTCTGAGGGCACAGCCTTGAAAAATTCCAGGCCGCGTGCCGATTCGCTTGCGCGCGTGCGAGGCGCTAGTTTTTCACTCGGCGGATTAGTTCCGTATCGGCGGAATGATCTGTCACGATCCTCTCCCCGGATTCGAGAGACGGACAGGGATGCAGGAAGGCGGGCAAAAATTCTGGCGGGCTCGCGCGCAACCCGCACGCCATGGTGCCGTGCGACGAATTAATTAGTTCGATCGCGCGGCACGTCTTGAATGAAAAGCCGGGCGTTTACATGCGCGCACACCGGGGTTATTGCACGACGGCACTCTACGGCCGCTACGTGCCTTGCGTGAAATTACATTATCGGACTAAATTAGCGCGATTCAATTCCGTCTTACAAGTCGCGGCCGATTCGTCAAGCGGCGCGCACTTGTTTCCGACGTGTCCGCTAAATTCCGGAAGTGATTGCGTCCGTCATCGCGTTACATCAGTACGATTACCGTTCGACGTGACAAATTGTGAGCGTCAAATGAACGGTAAAGTGCCGAAAATATTTTTTAGGAAAAAATACTTATTAATATAATTTCAGTTCCGTTCTTAAATAAACTTTTATCTTATTTAAAAGTCTTATTTAAAAGAATTTATTGATTTCTTAATTGTTTGCGTTAATATAACTCATGATTAAGTCTATAAAAATCTCTAATTGCTGTGACGTTTTATTTTTGTTTGATGTTTTTTTTATAATTAGAAATATAGTAATACGTTGTTTCGAACAATCGTTCTTGATCGAGCGATATAGCGAACGGGACGAAAGATTTGTCCACGCGTCCCGTCACTCCCCAATAAACCGTACACCGATAGTGGGTTACCCCTGCGCAACCCTTGAGATCTCGACTCACCCCTGGCAAATCTGCCCCGCACACGTACACATGTACGCGCGTACACGCGCGCGACGCAGTGACGTGTCGCCGGGGGTCCCATGGCGTCGATTCTCCAGAGACGAAAAAGTCCAAGTTCTTTCCCGACGCGATCGATCTTGGAACAGTATACTCTCTCACACGTGAAAAAAGAAAATCTTGCCAAACTTCCTCTTATGTCTCGATCCGATCTATCAACCATTTGTAATTATTCGTTCATTCTATCAATTGATATCTGTCAGTTTGTTTTAAGTTTAGTTATCGGTAAACGTATTTCTCAATTTAGTCAATTGTATTGCTTTTATTCTTTCATGTAAGAAAAGTTCGTGTATCTATCCATCCATATATTTATCTATCATGTAGATCGCAAAGTTCAGTGCTTATCTATTCATATGCAATTTTAATGCTTTCTCGCGACATAGATCTCGAGAAATCTCCCGCTCAAGTGATTTATCTTATCGATCATGTCGAATAAAGAATCAAAGGAACCGTCTTATCTCTTACTCATTCGTCGAAGGTCATTTTTTATATCCTGATTTGTTGAAATCCGTTTGCAATATTTTATTTGCTGATTAAAACTAATTTTTGCTGGCTTAGCGGCGGAAGAAATTATCATTCTCCCTCACGACTTTATTTGCGTTATACCGGATGTTTAGCATATCGATATTACGCTGACATCACAAATCCGGTGGAAAATCACAGAAATCCATCCGTGGTGGATTGCATAGAATGTGAATAAAGCAATAATACATACTTTTGCAATGTCAATCACAGAACAAGTTCGTCTCTCAGTCTTTAAGACGCACATATGTTGGCAGCCCGCGCAATTATCATTCCTGCATTATCGCAGAAACGTTTTACGTCTACTCCGTTTATCTTTGTCTCTCGCTGCAACTAAGCGTGTTATAATTAGCATAATGATTTTACAAGGTTACTGATACGCGGAAGAAATCGTGGAACGTGTATCACGAAGGTCGATATTACGAGTTCGGGGGAAAGTCCGACTTTGTCCGAATGTATCAGGCAGCAGAAGATTTCTTCTTCGATCTCTATTCAACAGGCTTAATGTTCACAACTTTTTTTCTGAAGACGTGATTTTTCCACCGGATTTGTGATGTCAGCGTAACACATTGGTACTATAAAACAGTCGATATAACGCAAATAAAGTCGTGAGAGAGAATGATAATTTCTTCCGCCGCTGAGCCACTGAGAATTAGTTTTAATCAGTAAATAAAATATTGCAAACGGATTTCGACAAATCAGGATGTAAAAACTGGCTTTCGACCTTTATTCCCTTCCTGTTCTCTTTATCGTAGATCGGAATGTTACGCGCCTCACGCGAAACGCCACGAGCGAATGCGAGTAATATGTTAAATGCAGTATCGATCGTAGGTCGAACGTATTCCCGAAATTCGTTACCGGAAGTGCGGTGCGCTCGGACCCTCTGTGTTGCCGGAATATTCTGCGTACTCTTGTTATTAATTACCGCACCGCGCTCGCTTCTTAATGATCGCTCGTCCGGCCTCGGGGCGCGAATATGCGCGCGGTACACACCAATCCGGGCATTCCGAGCACTAAATATTATCAACGCGACGTTAATTACCCGCCGGTTAACCAACTGCAACTCTACCGACCAGAAGCCGAGGACTTGATCCTCGATGATTTGGAAGCCATAGATTAAGACACTTAACTCCTCTATCTCTCTGTTTCTTCTTGTATTAAAAATTAGATGAAAGAACAGATGAAAGAAAGGTCATAGAAAATGTTGTGCAAACGATTTATTTCGTTAAACTTTAGAATAAACGTTTTAAAATTTTTTTAAGATCTGATCTTAATCGAAAATAAATCGTTCGAGTAAATAATTAATTAGCTCTCAATAATGATGAATATAACAACATTCTAATAAGACAAAAAATACAAAAATAGAATAAATTTACGTTTATATTCGTTAATGCAAAGTTATTGCAATCAGTTCATCGTTATACCGGCTAATTCATGAAAATTGGATGTACTGTGTAATATGGTTGATAATGTTATAATTGATCCGTGATATTAAATTATCGGCGTCTAAATGATTGCCGACAATTGGACTGACAGTATAAATACGACGACCTTCGCGTCATTATTGATTTTGATATAGAATTGTTTTACCAGCTGGACAACTAAACTTTCATTACATAATTACGGTGCAATCAAGCACGCATTTAAAAATTGACTTAAAAAATCTTCATATCCGCAAGATTAATTTTACCGAAATTCTCTACATCGAAATTTTATTAAATCGCGCTTTTCTACCTTAAAAAAGTGAAGACTGCTTTGATGAGAGAACGTTGTGTGTATATATCTACTTATTTGAATGTAGGAAATGTCATTGAAATCGCAACTTGCGGAAGTTACTTAATTGTTACATTACAGTGACCCTAACATCTTTATTCCAGAATACCGGGAAATTGATTTTGATAAAGTCGATCAAAGTATAATAAATTTTCAAAGTTCTTTCGAGGAAGTCGATTAGAGGCCGGGCGTTGTTGCGCTCAGACCCTTCGACGCCGTGGAAACCTCCGCTTCCGTAACGCGGCGCGTTAAAGGAATCGAGAATCAACGCGGTCGTGGTGAAAGTCGTAAATTACATTTCGCGAATCTGTGCCACGTCCGAGCGCGTTCTGCGGCGTGACCGCGCTCGGAGAGGGCCAACCCCGGTAGTGGTAGTCGTACCCCTCGGGGTGTCTTACGAAAATTCGCGCAGTGTGGCGACGCGACGTGACGCGACGCGACGCGACGCGACATTGCATGCATGAAACATTCGCGACGCACACACGCGAAAGTAACACGCTATACACAGCACACCTAACATGAGCGATCGGTCTGATCTGACAGATCGTTGCCTGTCCCCAGGAGGCATACTCCAGCCTATGGCTACAGCCAACCGGACTACAGGCTCCACGAGTTGAACAAGAGGTTATCGCAGCGCACGGAGGTGAGTACACTTTCGAATTCATTTCTCTTTTCTCCTCGTTTCTACTTGCGTGTTATTATTGCAGTATGTATGGTGTTCGGGAGTCCAACGAGTCCCACTTACTTATCCTTCATTAACCCTTCATACTCGCGCGACGACTCGTTGCGATCGTATTCGCATGTTCGATGTGTGATCGATCGATAAATTATTCGCGAAACTAATTTTTCTTGCAAATGTGTCTTAATACGAGTTTCAAAAATGAATTGAATGTCAAATGCCAATCGTGCTTAATTGTAAAATATATGATTAAATGAAAAATCTTGTTACTCGCAGCGCGCAGGGTCTAGAATTCCTGATCCTTAATAGACTACAATTATTACGCGACGATTTTGGCAATTTTCCGATTATCGCGTGAACAAAGAGGATATGTTTTTTTTTTTAAACCTGGAAAATAAATATTCCTTTGAAACAATGAAAAAAATATTCGCGGTAACAAAACGGTCAGCGCGACGAAATTTACGGTATGCTTAATCGAACGCGCTATTTATCGCAATTCGAGATGTCGTTATTTTGATAAAGGTTATTGCACGCCGTTTTGTTTAATCGCGTTTGCTAAATCACTCGCAATTTTCATTCGCTTCTGGCGTTTGCGTTATGAAAAAAGCTTATATGACTTCAAACTTTTCTATCGTGTTTACGCGAGAAATAAATACAGCGAGAGAAAGATTCTAAGTTTCATTCCTATTCAATGGAATTATTTACAAAAGATGTATAAGAAAGATTAATAAATGAAAACAATAGGGATGTACGCATAGCTTCGATCAGATTTCACAATTATTTCGCCTTTAGCAAAGTCACAAGATGAATGACGATATTTACGCGGGAAATGCTTTGGTCCGAAACGTAGTACGGGAAATCTCTGAAGCCCCGCTTGTGGCTTTTTGTTACACTGTAAAATTATCTGGCCCATATTCCACCGGTAGATAAACCGACCTCTTCTGAAAGATCCACGATAATGGCGATAAGATATGATCCAGGGAACGCATTGTGTTGTTCGCGCACATGTCGTTCTATTCGTCGGGTCGATTTCGGACCGTCGAAGATTAATCGAGGCTACACGCTGAAGAAACTGCATTTGTATTGTTATCGCGCGTCGGAAGCTTACCCTTGCTTTTTGTGGATGTTTAAAAATAAATTACGCGATTATACTATATGTACTATGTATTGTACATACATACACTATACATACTGTTCAATCGATATATTTATAGAATGATAGAGTAATTGAAAAAGACGACATATAACAAGTATTTTTATCAAAATCAGCTTTAAAAATTATAAGAATAATACTAAAAGTATACAAGATATTTTTTATAATGTGACTAAAATTTTTGTATGCAACATTTAAAATGATTTAAATAGAAATCCTTTAAAATAATGCCCTGCATTTTCGTATTTTTAGTAAAATCAATAATATGATGAAACCTTGTAATAATTTTGAATCGTTAGGTTTTGTCATCGCTATCTGTACATGGGCGTTCGTAAGTCCGTATCACGTATATCCATCGAAAATTATTCCTCATCGACGATGCACAATTTACGACAGGCAGCAATGGCCATATATTCCTTTTTGAAGGTTTGATACTTGGCGGAGTAGTGGTCAATATGTCATTAGGATTGAGTAATGCGAGAGAAAAAAAAAGAAAGCGCCCGGGGTTAATGCGTTCTAATGAGCCTCCGCTTCTAGTACTGCGTTCATTAATCTTCAAGTCGCGGATGGACAACCGGTCTTCTTCCCTGGGAGGTCTCGATAAGCGGCCCGAATAAATTCTTCGGTTTCTGTCGTTAGCGTCGCATAAGAGGAGCGGCAGGCGAAGTGGCCGGCTGTCAGAGTCTCTCGAGATTGTACGCGTGCCAACACGAAAAACTTCACCGCGCGTTTAGCTCTTGTCCGACGAGTTTTCGAAGCAGATTGTCACGGTGGACACTTTGCGCGGCTTTCTTTTTAGTTCCTACTACTTTACTTACTTTTTCGATTTATAGTTTTCGTTACGGATATTATTATTGCTCCAAACCGACTAAAATAGATTTCCGCATAGGGTTCTTATCGAGCTATCATTTTTCGATTTCTCACGTCCATTCGTCGGTTTTAAAATTCTTACAAATTTTATGAGAAACATGCATAAATTTTTTTCTGTGAATCTCTCGTATGTTAAGAAATATATAACGTATATTCTACTGAGGAGACAGAAGATAGAAAAATTTCATTTCAATATCTCCGATTATCTCGGAATCACGTTGCTCTTCTCGCGATTGTAAATTCACAAATCATCGGCCATGTTTGAAAAGTACGCGAGCAGTTCGTAACATAATGAAAGATGATCTTTTTTTCCTGACCATGTTCGTATACTGCAACAATCATCTCGAGCGCAGAACTATTCGGGAAATTTCGCTTTTCTCTCTTTAGTCATTCTCGCGCGCGGCGCACAGGAGAGTGGGCGGGTGCGAATTATATTTCGCTGGCACAAGCATATATGAGAATGAGCGAGCGAGCGAGAGAGAGAGAGAGAGAGAGAGAAAGGGAGCGTACATGTCAATATATAGTAATATACGCATGTATACATGTGGATTGCATCGATCGTTACGACGGGAGAAAGAAAAGGTCAGAATCGAATCGGCGTATTGCAATTGCTTTTACTTATGCATACTCAGGCTATATATTCTGCGAAGCCGAATTCACGTTTCAGGCGACGTCGACATAAGTAATTATCGGCTTTCCTCTCTTTCTTTTTCTCGCAAAGACAAATTCATCCCTTTCATTTTGTTTTTCACCGATCTCAATTGGCCTTCCTTGGAACAAACGCCAATTTTCAACCCGAAACGAATTATGCGAGTGGTTGAAATCCGGTGGCCGCGGCGACCGGCGGACAGCGTTTGTGCGCGTTCAACAAGCAGAACGAAATCGCGTGGTGCGCCCGGATAGATCAAAGCGAAATAAATTCTTCGTTAAAAAACATTTACGTACACTATCGGGATATTAGTGCGCGTGTGAAAGTGGCGCCTCTCGGTGAAATTACGATGTGTCGTATGGCGGTTAAAATGAGCGCAAAGGGAGTTAACGTGTCCGCTTGTAAGCGCGCGTTTATGCCACCTTTTAACGCCACGACGCGCGTTTCGACAAGCCAATCGGACACCCTTACACGCAGCGCCAGTTTTATTTTATGAATCGCGCCGCCGGCGACTTCGAATGAGAAGCGTAAAAAAAGCATTTTTCACCGCGCGCGCGGGGCGATGTAACCGAAGCGCCATTACCCACCGCGGCCATCGGCCAAAGATTGCAAACCCCCCCGTGCAATCTCTTTGCCCGAACGAACCGCCAGTGATCGTTTTTGCAGTAAACGCGTTGTTTAATTGTAAACCGGAGGTTGCGGTCATACGCGTCCGTCGGGGAAAATTGCGGGAAAATACGCTCGACGCAGCGCGTTAAGCTGGAGGACCGCAGCGCGAATTTTTCCCAAAAAAGTAGATTTCAAAGAAATTTATCGATATTGAAAAAAAAAAAATACTTTGCAATTAAATATAACGACAGCGAGCTATAAAGAAGTTAGAAAGTACAAAGCTCTCTCAATTTTCAGCAAGATTAAAGGGAAAAAATATATATAAATTTCTCTGGGAAATAATGCGAGCCTCTCGCGTGATCTAGCACGCGATCGCGACCAGCGCGCCCGTAAACTGCAGAAATGATTACGTGTACGTGAGTCCGGTACTCGTGCGTTTTAACCTGTGCGTTTCACGATGACAAGTGCATGCACACAAGACGCTTTTGAACACGATCGCGTAAAGTTGACAGGAGTAAACGAGACGTGAAGCATCGCAGAGACAGCGGTCCAAATTTCAATGTTACAATCCTTTCGAACCATGACGCTCTGGTTTGGCACCATTCCCTCCGTTTTCTCTCGATCGCGCTTGGTTAATGATGTAGAATTGTAGAATATTCCAAAACTAGACACAATGGCGTATAAAATATTTCAAAATTAGAGGAAATTCAATTTTCGATTGACTCACTATCGAGTATTTTTAAATGAGAATTTAATCGAATTTCCTTTCGCCTTTTTTAATATGCTGATATGCAGAATCAAATAATCAGTCTTGTCTAATCTTGTCTAATCTAAAATTAAATTTTTCATTCAAAAAAGTGTTCTTATTTTAATTTGTTTATTTTGGAAACTTAATTTGTCAGAAGCTCCTTGTGTATAACTTATAAATGATTATGCATAAATTATGTATTAAGAGTCGATTCAGTTTCGATCATTACGCAACTATTCCGTTTTCGTATGCAACATAGTTCTGTACTCTTAACTTGCTATTCAGTCACACAACACGTCCTTTCCGTTTTGTACTACTCTCTTACAACATACACGTTGTTATCTACTTTTCTTTCATTTTTCTTTGTAAGTTTTTCTTTATACGTTTTTCTTTGTATTTACTATTTGTCGTGTATACTCATATATCATGTATAGCATCCTGAGAGAGTTTACTATTCTCTCTCCCTCTCTCTTTCTCTCTCCGGAGCATGAAATAAATTCTACTCTAGTCCTTCTCTAGTCTCCATTTCTCCTTCGTTCTCTCTTCACCCTTCGTGTTTTTCGTCCAGTCGTCTATTCCCCCGCGCACGTGGACACACGCGTGCACGCACACGCACACGCACACGCACACGCCCGCGCACCCGTTCGCGAAGTTTAGCAAACGACATGGCGTGTCCCACGGTCATAAATCATCTTTCCTCGCGCTATCGCCGCATCTCGTGCGTTGTCAGCATGCGTTTGCAAGGTTCACCGCCGTTTCTTCCGCTGCTTCCGTCAGCTCCGCGCTAACGTCGCCCGCGAGAGACGAGAGAAGAATAATCTCGTGCCGTTATTGGCCACCCTTCGATTTCTAGTGATACCGATGCTAAAATAATGAAGACTCGATCGATTAAAAGTTTAATTTAGAAACGACAAGAAAAACTCGGCTCTGATATTTCGCCGGGCATTGCGAGAGCGCTATCGCGCGAAATATTCTGCGTACATCGCAGGTATATTACGGCGATGCTGTTTGATCATGTTGAAGTCAAGTCAGTGATTAAATATATTTACCGTTTACCGTTGCTTCATCAAATGTATATATAAGAATGATTGATGGAGGGTAAATAAAGAATGACGTAGTTAAGAAGAAGGAAGTGAAAATGAAATGAGCTCGCGTAGATAATCTAAAAACTATTGTACTCATAACAAGGAGTCTATTCAATATACACGCAGGAAACCGAATCGCGATGATTGAATAAAAAGGGAATAAAAAAAATGAATGGCATATCTACCAGAAAAAAAGAGCCACATTATATAAGCAAACTTATAGAGAAACATACGACCTGTATAGGGATACGAGCTATGTTGATTAGCTCGTAATCAAACTGGCACTAAATATTTCTTACAGCTATCCGATGTATCCGTAATTGCATGAGCACAATTAGTATCTCGCGCAATCGCGGAATATATACAGGCAGAATTCCGTGTCCGTTAATTTAAACGGTAATCGGCGTCGTGTAAAATGCCATCTAGTTTAAGAATCATTGAACGTTCGCCTTGAATCGCTGATGAAACGAATTTACGTTGATTCAATACTTGATTCTAATCTAGCCGCATTGACTCCACTGCTGAACTTTATGTGCGTTGCATTAATAATAATAACATTATAAATATATTATGATATTAATAATACGATGTTAATAATAATAATGCTAAAATTATTATGATCGTTCGCTTGCAGTGCCGTGTAATATTTTTAGATATTATCTATGATCGTCAATCGATAAGGGGAGAATATTAATTTCGAAGAGGATTATTTCGTAAGAGGATTATTAACTATTGAAATACTATTTGCCGCATTTTTACGGTCAGAAAGAGCGAGAGGGAGGGAAGAGAGAAAAGGAGAGAGAGGAAGAGAGAGAGCGATGGTTGGAGAACAGCTAACTGTACCGTTACTGCAAAGTTTGGCGTAGTTCTGCCTACGCCGAAAGTTACCTAGACGAAGACGAGGAGGAAAGCGGGAAGAAAAAAAGAGAAGGCGACCGATTCAGTCGAGAGCGAGAAAGCGAGGCTAGAACAAAACAAAGAAAAGGAACTGTCTGGCACGGATATAGGAAGAAGCAACGGCTGGTTCGACGATATCGGCGAGTACGCGCGCCCAGAAATTCATATTCCATTTCTTTTGCGCGGGAAGGAAAAAAAATCTCCGTTAATCTAATATAGAACGAGTAGAATCGCGATCGATTTAAATATTTGGTATTCAGATTGATAAGCAAAAATCGGGAAATCGAGTAAAATTATAACTTATAATTAGCAATCGGCTGTTTTTTTTTTATCTATAACTTCTTTATGGTTTTACTTGTAACGTTAACAATGAATAAAAAAAATTAAAGTCGTTGCCGGTGTTAGTCCAAGCTGGCGTCGAGCAATCGGGCCACTTGTACTTGCGAATTCTCGATGTTCTCAATTCAGAGTATTGGTGAATCTCAGCTCGCGACTTTGCTTCAACGGAAATTTCATTTGAGACTTACTCGCTGGGAAAGTTAAAGACTGAGAGGTTGCGAGACACTTTCGTGCGGGAGGCCATCGTCTTCAAATTCATCGTCATCAAAGAGAATACTTCTGAGATATTTTTAGTCTCGCGACACCTGTATTTAATAATTATTCTTGAATACATACGATGCGTACTGTTAATTGCTAAGACAAAAGTTTTAATTGAGGGATTCGAGAATGTGTTAGAGCAGAGAAGAAGTGCAATAAAATAAGCGCTCGAGAGATGATCGAGAAATCTGCAGTATATGCAAGAGAAGTGAACGTGTATGGAGATCGATGAAATTTGAATCAAAGTGGATGAGTCCATTCTTCCGAACAAATGCGATAGTACATAAGAGAAGATTCTAGCTTCTCTGCCCTTTCTACTCCTCCCTCCCCCTTCTCTCTCTCTCTCTCTCTCTCTCTCTCTCTCTCTCTCTCTCTCTCTCTCTCTGTTTTGTGCGTCAGTACCGGTTAGGGTTAAATCGATTTCCGAATGCGCTGCTTCGAATCGGTAGGATCTAAGCTTGAAAGAAGCTTATAGCACAATCGGATAGAACATAGTATCACTACGAGGCATGGGTTGACGACGGTTCGGACCAGAATTAACGCGTATGGTGGCTGCGTGAAACGCAGGGCGGCCAAGGCGAGTCCGCGTGCGGTAGAATTAATTATGAATAAAGTTTCAGTCGTGTCGGGATAAGAAAAACGTCTTTCGCGTCATACAGGTGCGCGATCGAATAAAACAAGAATTTCAAAAGTGATTTTCTGTCTGTTGGATTATATTAGGATTATAGAAATAGAACTCTGGACGGTCGCGGTGACCGAAGTTCCGAAGTATGACTCCGAAGACAAAAATATCTAATAATAAAATCAAGGAAGGATCTTAACGGAAGCGGATGAGAACGAAGCCTCAAAGCAATATAATGACCTACTAGGAGGGAAGCTTCGAATGCACTGTGGTACTCGGATTCAATAGGAAACACTATCTCTACGATAAGGCCGGTCTCGATGTATATTACATCGATTTTATCTTAGGAACCGAGAAAAAGATTTAATAGACGGGGATGGAGCCGGGGGAGCCAGGACCGAATGCGCATAATGACTTAATAGAGGGAATGCGCCGCTCGGGAAATTGGGACGAAGTAATTATTTCGAGTTCTGAATATCCAACGTTGGCACATAGTTAGCAGCACGTTGTGAATTTCATGTTTCGGATACATCTATTGTGCATTTAATGCTATCGATCGCAAAAGAAATTAATTATTTTGCGAAAAAATACATGTGACGCATTACATTTTGCGAGAAAAGACATTAAAGTTATCCATATGTGTACAGAATGAATGATTATTGATGAGTTAAAAAACTGCTGTATTTATTTGCGTCTACAAAAGATTTATAATGTAAATTGCTACGGAAATTCAGATTGAAAGAAAGATGGAGAAGCTGCTTCCGAGATAGACGAAGTAAAGATTTTCGCTCAAATTAATTTAAACAATAAGACGTGCCGAAGGGCTATAAGTTACTATCAAATTGGTGATGTTCATGGATTGACTCTCATATAATGCGATGGTCGTACTTTCCATACAATTTTTTATTTTTTCTCTCTCTCCCTCTCTGTCTCTCTTTCTCTTTTTCTCTCTGCTGGTCGTTCACTGATCGCGTTCACGAGCGTCACGTCTACGTCGGAACCACTACTCAATTCCAAAGTACGTATTACGTCGGAGAATGTGTAACAATGAAACCGATGGAGCCTTAATGGACGCGAGGGCACATCGAAGGGAAGCTTCCGAGGACGGTCAAGCTTGAAAAGAAAGAAAGGGCTTCGGGCGTGCGCGTTCTCCGCTCGCGTCCTGGAACGGAACGGAACCGAGCGGAACTTGACGTGCTTTCTCTTCGATACTTTCTCGGGGCCGTCGTTTCTTTCCTGCACGAAGCGACGTGCCGCCTTTCCCGATGAACCATACGCGGAAATTATCTTCGTGCCGCTTCGTTGCCGTTAATTAATAACAGCTACGTTCTTAGTTTCGTGTATATCCGTTTTTGTTTTAGATATTTATTGATCGCAAATAGACGATCTTTATTTTCTTAGGATCATGTAATCGAAACGAAGTCGCTTTCCATTACAAAGATTTAGTTTAGTGATTGGCAAATGATCGCATGAACGTCGTTTCAAATATCAATTAGTTGCGGCCAATTCGCCGGAGAATCGGGGCGTGAAACAAGAAAATGGGTACACATTCATTCGCCGTGGCCGCGATCTTGGCGTTGCGTTATGCGGCGGCCGGTTTGCGTAAAGCCGAGGCAGTAAACGTAAATAAAAGTGAATAGCGGGGAGTATTAAGGAAAAAAGAGAGGACGGAAGATAATAAAGGACGGGAACGTATTATCTCGTCTCGGGCGCGGGAATGATACGAGCGAGTGGAACAGCGGATAAAAATGAAAAGGACAGAGGAGGGGAAAAAGAGAGAGAGAGAGAGAGAGAGAGAGAGGACTGCGTGTATAAGGAAGATGCACTACAAAAACGGAGATGATGACTATAGCTGCGAGACAAAAGACGAGAATCGCCATGTACAATGTGAACGTTTAAACGAGTTCCGATACACTGTAAAGGCAGGCAGCGTATTCGTGTATACTGAACGGTAATTAACGGCACAAGAAGAAGAAGAAGTTTCTTAACCGGTTCGCCACCGATATGAAAACGAGTTTCTCGGGATTATGTGTATTTCTCTATGTAACCCTTTATGTACAGTTTATCGAGGTGATACATGGCCCGGTCGTAATAATGCGGAGATTTTTTTACGTCGTGCGAATTAATGAAGCGATCCAAGATATTTATATACGTTTCCGACGTTGTAAGTCTTATCGAAGTAATCTCATTACCATTGACCGTAATGTATTCGTTACGGCATATCAATACCTCGGAGCGATTACAATCTGCGAAGTTCCGTGATTCGAATGCGAAAAATGTCTGCATAAGATAACAGCACGTCTTTCCTTACTTCCGGGCCCCAGAGTTTATCCTCGGAATTAAGGTCGCGAATTCCGGGGGGAGGGGGGGGCTTCACCCGTATCTTGGGTATGATTTATATTTTGATAGTAGATCGATCTAAAATGTCTATAACGTTTGTGTCTGTGCGCGATTCTGCTGGAAATAACTTACGAGATAGCAATGATAAAAAGAGACGCAAATAAATTGGACTGTCAAAGGGCCACACGTATAATGATATTGCGCACCAATATTGCGTACATCATAAAGATATTTGCGAGATTACGATTTCCTGCAGGCACGAAATATCGACGTCGTGTCGCGCAGTTGTGTCTAGGTACGGTTTTTTGCCCCGGCGGGGTCTCTCGTATTATTTCGTTATTATATATTAAAAAAAAACTAACAGAGAATTACGGCGTATGAACAAAACGGAAACTGTCCATTACCACGTAGTTTAACGTAGAAACGTATTTAGCGTGCTTTATATGTAAGCACGACAAATTGAAGATTAAAGGGCCGGGGATGCCGCGAGAGACGGCGGGAGATTTTTTTCCTCCCGCGCGATCTCGCGGGCATCCCGTTTCGGCACTCGTTACTCGGCGAAAGAAAATGCATTAATTTCCATCGCTGGACTTTGACGTACGCGAGAGAGATCCACTCCCAGCTATGACGTGGAGCATTTTGACTGTGACTGATGGCGCCTCATTTACCCTCCGCGCGGTTTCCTGCACGCCCGCTACGCGATTCTACACGCGCACGCATTTCTTTCGCTAACTTCGCCCTTCCGCCCCTTTTTTTCCCCGACTTTCGCGTATCTCGTCATGCGGACGCGATAATTTCACGATTACGATAAGGCGGCGTAAGGAATAACGTCGGCGAAGTAGCGTCATGGCTCGTTAACGATTTATATAGAGCTGAATTTTAGATTTTCCGAGAAAACTTTTTCCACGAAGATTAGCAATTTGAATGTATCTTTATTTCAAGTAACTCAGCCATACATTTAAGATTCTTCAAATTTATTGTATATCTTGATTTATATCAAATTTTTAAAGCAATTACGTTGTTAATATCACATGAAAATAATTATGTTTGAACAAGTAACTTTTAACGAGGAAACTCAGGGAAATTAATTTGGATTTTCACATATTTATGATTGAAAATGAAAACTCGTATGATCAGAGTGCATTTGTACAGAAAATAGATGAAAGAGAAGTGGTGGTGCTGTAAACAGCGTAAAAAATATGTTTCAAACTTAATTTTAAAGAAACGTTTTTTTTACAAACAAATTGTTTGGAAACTTTATAATACATTTTTATTTTTATTAGGAAAAATATCTCTAACAATTACTTGTCATCGTCATTAAAATTTTTAATATTTTCAATATCAATACTAAATATTAAATTTTGTTTCATAGAAACGTTTCAGATAGAAAATGTTAAAGTCAATGTAAAACTTTTTGCCTAAAGTAATCAGCCTTCTGTAGTTCATATCTTTTCACACTTGAGGTCCACAGAGGGGAAACGCCCCCGAAAATTTTGCCTGGAGGAAAATACTCCCTTGGAGAGAGAACCCTCTTCTAAGAATCGAATTTCTGTAAAATCCTTCGGCACATCCGGAATGTCCAAACGCGAACTAATAGGTACGAAACTAATAAGCATCATTAACATATGAGCGCGTGACGCATTTACGAGGCGACGGCGAAGCCTTTTTGTAGAAATGACGGATTTCTGCGGAAAAATTGGTTTTTTCCGCGAGGGAAACTTGAGATCCCAGGGGAGAGAGCGAGAGTCCGTAGCGTGCGGGTGTCGGCGCGGTGACGTCGTTGCGCGAGATGACGTTATCGAATGCAAAAGCCTCCGTTACACGGTTATCGAACACTTTTCACATTTTCCATCGCGCGCATCCGTCACGTCGCGCTTCGCTCGCTCGCTCGCTCGCGCTACCGTACTCTCGCGTAGGGTAAAAATAGAGGCAAATATATCGTCGCGGTTGTTCTTCCGGCGGCGGCGGCGGCGCGCACTCGCGTGGCCGCACGCACGTCGCACGTCAAAAGACGCGCGATTCGACGCACCTTTCGCGACCTTAGCCGAGGCTGCGGTTAAGTACAGGCCGACCTGTCGGTCTACGCGGACATTTACGCTACTAAACTTACGCGCGATGGCGAGCGTGCAAGGCTACCAGACACGCGAGAGAAGATCAAGTTCGGCCAAGGTTGAGAACCGTCATGGGAGCCTGGGTAATAAAATGAGGGCCCCTGCTCTCCCCTGGGGGTGGGGCCCCCTCGATAACCCATATTGTACCCCCCATCCCCTCGTTCTTCCCCCCTACGTTCGTCCCTCGCGCCGCCGCCCCTGACCGTATATACTTCGATCGGCCGGAAGAGTTTTGTCCGGGCTGGTTGCGCTAGAGAGAAATCCTATCGAATCTATCTGCGGGCGAGCCGGCTGGCCGAAATTTCTCAAAAATGATGGTCGTACGGCGGGGAATTTTTGCAAATTTTTGATATAGCGCCCGGTCACCTGGGCCGCGGACTTGCCCGCGAAAAGGATTTTCGCGAGAAAATCGAGAGGTGGAGCGCGCCGACAATACTTTCGCGGCGGCGTATATACACGATCATATACCACCCCTAGTCTCCCCACACCCCCCTAACAACAGTGGGGTGGTACAGTCCCGGCGAAGAACCGACGGCAACCCCGGCGTATAGTCCGCGCTGCCAGTCGGGACGCGCGAAAAATCACAAAAGTGAAGAATGGACGCGTAGGATGAAAAAGGCGGATTTCGACGGTCGATTCGCGACGAACAGGTTGAAAAAAATTAGGAACTGAAACCGATGCGATTCTGCCTTCGAGCTTTTCGTGGTACAAGCACGCGAGAGAGAGAGAGACTTCTCCACGTTTATTTGCAAGTATAGCACAACGCGACCGTTAAACGATATTATACAAATACAAATTAATTCACGAAATACTACTATTAACTTTATTAACTTTAAAATATACAATTTCATATTGTCCATTAGCTACATATGTAAAATTCCTTTTTCTTCTTTTTTTTTGTATTCCGTGTATTAATTAATTTTTATATAACATTATTTGCAAAATTATAATGTAAAACATATTCTTTCAAATTTATAAGAGAGTCACAACTAAATTGATCTAAGCTACATCAGTTTTAGCCCTCAGAAAAATCGTAATAAGATCAAGCGTCCTTTCAGAGAGGGTAAAATCAAGATTCGTACATTCAGCGCTAAATACAACTGTTCAATTTCTGTATCTCATCAGTTTGACGCGGGTTAAACGCGGGTGTTTTGGTGCTAAAGTGAGATGAGAATCAAAAGACGGCCGTAAGTCACAACCGTGCTTAGCCGGCGAGAATTCGGGGGCAAGGGCGAGAATTTTGGGAGGAGACCGAGGACAAGAGGGGCAAAGACACATCGGTCGCGGGCAGTCTCGAGAATGGTCGGCATGGCCGAATCGATGGAAAGAAATTTATTCGTCGCGAGCGCCCGCCGTCGGGTTTAAAATACGGCGTCGACGTTGAGACGCCGCCGCTACCGCCGTCGCCGCCGTCGTCGCCGCCGCGTCATCGGGGTAACGTTGCGTCGCGACGCGACGCGCTACCTGGTAACACCGTGGAATTACAACGGATTCTTTCTCGTCGCGCCGGTATGCCGGAATCGGACTGGAATTCGCGGAGACTCGATGCCGGGCATTTTTTCGACGGCGGCGACGTCGTGCCGTGCCGTGCCGCGCCACGCCGAGCCGAGCCGGTGGAAGCGCGGGCTTCGCGCCCGCCACCCGGTTATTACGACGCGCGTCCGAACGGACGGACAGGACGACTCAGCCTGAGCGTGCTGGAGCTCCATTTTTTTTCTCCTCTCTCTCTCTCTCTCTCTCTCCGCTACAGGGTCCTGGACAAATTGAATTTAACTCCGGCGCTAATACAGCCGCTCCAAAAAACGCGCGAGCGGAACGCGCGAAAATCACGCCGCGATTTATGTCCGCGCCCCTTTTTCCCTCGCTCGCCGCTTACGGGATCTGCGCCGGTTTCTTCCTACGTGACATTAGAGACGCGTTAATTCTGCAGTTCATTTCGACGAGCCGAATGCCACGTGAAATATCTTTCCGTTTTCGGCAAATTTTCGAAATAATAATTTCGGGGAAGCTAGAAATACGTTAAAAATACAAGGAATTGCGCGACATTGAGTTTTATGAAATTATTTGTTAATAATGTTAAAAACATATTTTAAATATTATTAACGTTTTAATATTTTAACATTTTAATATTAAAAACACTGCGGAATATGTATAATACCATATGCCTTTTTTTTCCGAGCTTTTTTGTCGGCGTGGATTCAAGCGTCGTACATTTCTGTACGTTGCCCCGCGACCATCGCAATTTTCGCTGTTATTAACTTGGGTGAATGAAAGTATACGGTACGTATGTATGAACGCCGCTTTTTGTTATTTCCTTGTCACTCGCGCGGCATATAGTTTATGGCGGAGGAAACCAATTTTTATTGCGGGAATAATATTGAATTTCGACAGTTCGCTGCAGCGAGGACGACGCAAATGCGAATTTCTTGCACACTGTCGGAGAGGTGGTTTTTGTTCAAGACAAGAGAATTATCGGGCAGAATATGTAGAATCAGATAGAACAGCCAAAATGCGAATCGAATTATAAGAAAATTGCAAAGATATTATTTCGTACATATATTATACATTTTTCGCTCATCGATTGCACCATTTATTAATTGATATCTAAGGAGCTGCGTAAGTTGAAAAAATATCATTAAATTGAATTTCGCTTCGTCTTCTAATATGTAAAATATGTAAAATGAAAAGGAAAAAACCATTTAGCAGATGCAGCAATATTATTCACTTTTATTTATTTTGTTCTTCAGAACCAAAGAAATATGAATGAGACAGAAAGCAATATGATTATTCTCTTTTATCTCCAATTTTTAAATATAGAAAGCCATATTAGAAGTAAAACGTTTAACGTGATTAGTATGAATTAAAAATGGCATTTAGCTGTTACGTGACGAAATGAACTGTATCGAGACGGTTACCAAGATGTGGATATCTATCAATCAATGTGTCAATAAGGATATATTCTTTCATAACGAGAAGTTTCGCGGGAATATCAACTCCTCGTATATTCACAAAATATATTAGTAAAATAAGTAAGAAAAATTATTAGTACAAAATTGTTAATAATTTATTAAAAATTTCGTACATATTTATGGAAAATGTATAAGAAATTTTGTTAAATATTTGACTGTACATTTCAAATGAATTTTTCAGACCTCCCATAATAGCTATAAATTTTTCTCACATTGTCATTTTGAATAATTGTTAATTAATTTCGCTAAATCGGGAATGCGAGGTACCGTATGAATGCAACGTACGTTTTATTTTATTATTAGGCTTCAATCATCGATCTCCGAGCGTTCGATAACGCGATACCGTGATTCTGATATGCTGAAAAATATACTGACATCGGAGTATTAAGAAAAAGTCAGATCTGCATTGTGTCGGTCGGCAGGATCGAATGATTAATGAGTAGTTAATTACCGTACTGAAATATGTATGACAAACGTTAAACTTTCGCGCTATTCGACAGTTTTGAAAATGGCGAAGCTAACCGGAAGGCATTAATTATATGACTCGTAAAACTTGCTCGATTTTTCATTCGCGACACAAGCTTGAAGTTAATTTGAGGTAAATTCGGTTCTCATTCGTCGACAAGATTAACGTGAACAAGAAAACATCGATTATGAATGAATGAAACGAATCTGCGAAGTTTGTCATTTTACGTTCATAGAGACGGTTCTTCGCTCGCGACTAAGGCAATTGTCGGGAATACTCGCGTCGGCATATTCGTTATATACAAATGTCAGAAATGGCATGGAGCTAAATAAATGTTTAGCAGATACATATCCAAGATATAAATTTATGGGACGTAATATTTGCACTTATGCCACCTTGTGTACATGCGCATTTGCACATATTGCACTACGGAATAGGCTGCACATATTACACGTGTATCGAAGCGCATGTCATTCATATTAGATCTATGACAGAACTCATATCGCGTGCGTAAATGCTGATCTCTCATCGCTAGGATGATTTCGCGAAATATATAGACTCGTGACGATCGAGTTGCGGCCCGTGCAACCCCAGGAGGCATTTTTCTCTCTCTCTCCCTCTCTCTTTTTCCCGGTCGCTTCTACACATTATTGAATATCGCCTATTTGTCGAGCGATGTCTTCTTGCTCGTTCCGCCACGCTTATCGCGTCACTGTTTCGCCGACTTTTCCTTCCTACTTTATCTCGACCTCCCTCCGTCCGGGCCGAGGCGCGCTTGCCAGAAATATCAATTTGCGCGGGAGTGGTAACAGTTTGCTTGATTTGGCACGGCGTAGCTTACGTCCGAAATAAATCTTCGCGAGCACAGTGTCGGTGCCCGCCCCGGAAACCGATTGTCTATGCGGATTTGACATGAGTGGCGCACTCGTCCCGGCCTCGCGGGCGATATCTCATTCCCGCATTCGTCTCGATTCGCGTCTTATTTATCACCGATCGATCGGTACTGCGATAGAAAAAAAAGAGAGAGAACAAATAATCCGCGTCGGATTCTACGCACGTTGTGAAAAACTACTTGCAAAGTTCTATTTGATCGTTCTCCTTAAACTCGCTAATGCCATAGCGCGCGATTCTGTCGTTACACTAACGACGAGTTTGTCCTCCCCGATGTAAAATTAAAAGGTGCCCATTGAGAGACAAGCGCGACGGTAGACGTGCATAATAAATTAAAACGACAAACACAGTAATTGTTCTTGCGACAATGAGCGTTTTGTCGCGTAGAAGTAAATGTGCTCAGAAAACAATCTATGTCGGAATCTGTGTATTGATATTTTAGAATGTCATTAGACATTTTTATTTTTTCAATACTTTTCATACTGTTTTTGCGTATTTGCTTAATTTTATCGTCCGAGGTTTTTTTTATAAAATTACTGAATTATAATCTTATACAAAATGATTGAAAAATGATATAATATTATACAGAAAATTAATAAATTATGTACGTTTTATTTTTTAGAATTAAGTGTTCATTATAAAAAGTAAAACGTGGAACACTCGCATTCTGATCTATATCTCATTGCACTTTGAGAATACAAATTACCCTACGGAATGTCTTGCTGAAGAATTCTCTTGTATGTGATATTGGAAGGAAAAAAAAAAAATATATATATACCTTTTTTACTAAAAATTTTACCTAACCATAATTGCGCTATGTATATGATTTATGTATACGCTATTTTTATATACCTCGTAACTTTTTAAAAAGTGAAGCAAATAATTTTCATGTCTTATTGGCACAGATAGCTTTATATACCTACCTGTATATTAAGCTATCTAAGCTAAATTATCAGAACGTAATTCGACATGTCTTTTTCAAGAGTGGATTATTTTTAATTATATTACACGTGACGCACAATTGAATTAAATAAAAATTGAACTTAGTGTTAAAAGGTTCGATTTGTTATTCATAAGATTCGTCGAACGAATAATCTCAACCGATCACAGACCGATTCGCGATGCTCCCCCAGCCGTTCCCAGAATCGCGGTCGTTACAAAAGCGACTGATGACGGCGGTTTTTCGCGCGTAAGAAAAGCCGACGAGAGACCAAGCCACACGCGGGAAAATAATAACAAGAGGAGAGCCTGCGGGGTTTGGGTGTAGATGGACCAAGCGGGGAGACGTGAGGGAGATAGTGGTGGATGCATAATTGAATGAAAGCGTGGCGAACAGAGCCAAGGGGGTAGTTCCTACGACTGGGAGGGGGTGGAATGCTATAATTTCAAGCCAGACAGTCATGCGTTATTCAGCGTTGAGGTATAAGCTCTCTCTCTCTCTCTCTCTTTCTCTTTCTCTTCCCTCTCTCCATTTTCTCTTTCTTCTCTCATCTTCTTTGCCTTTTCTACATGATTCCCTGAAGGGGAGAAAATAACACTGCCTCTTCATTCTCTTCTCTGCTTTTCATTTTGTCGCACTTTAGTTCCTCTTCTCTGCCTAATTCTTAATCGTTCGTGCATTATCCACGAATCGTTTCCGATTTGCAACTCGCGAAATAAATCGACGAGATAATAATCAGTGCAATGCGCATGTCGACGAAGTTTGCAAAATTCTCGCATCGCTCAAGCTAACCCTTTCTCTATTGGTTTGTTGTGTACAGGACAGTGACAACCTTTGGTGGGAGGCTTTCGCGAACGAGTTCTTCGAGGAAGACGCCACCCTCACCCTCCACGTCTGCTTGGAAGACGGTCCGAAGAGATATTGTGAGTACAACCGATTATTGGATCACATTTGCGTTTCATGCAGACAGCGGCGATGTAAATTCGGGGAAACGTTAACGTTTGAAAATGTGTTGTACATAATGAGATCAGATGAAACTGTGATATTTTATTTTTCATCAATATTATTGTGCGGAATTTTATTTCTGAACAAACATATTGGTTTTTTCGCTCGTAATTATGTCCAAAGGATTTGTCACTACTAATAATGCAGTAAACGAGATATTTTTCATAAAAATGCAAGAGAAAAAAGTTGAGTCGCAAGTAAAGCTCTTTTTTTAAGAACTTTTTTTTTAAGGTGATAAACTCTCGAATAAAGTTTCCTCTGCGCATACGCATTATTTGCGTTAATGCGATCGATTTCCGCCAGCGCGAGATAATTTCTTACATCTTTGCGAAATCACACGCGATTCACACATTGTCACCGATATTTAATCGCCGGCAAGCTCATGCGGCACCATCTCTGTTCTAAATAATGACGTGCCACCGCGCGGCAATCTTGCAGTCGGTAGATTTTAATGTCTGTTCCACACGCCGTCTCGAAAATATACGACGACAACGTGATTACATGTCGTGCGGATGCATGCCGTCGTCATCCGGGTATAAACGACAGGGCATCCGCTATCCGCGCGGTAAGACGCGCCCCGGAACGAGTCTAGTGATGCGAAATGCGTTTTGCAATTAAGGAGAAAAAAAAATATTTCTTATTTGCGTATGTACTTCCTTGCCATTCATTATGGTTCAATTTATATTTACGTCGCTTCTTAATGAAATTTTATCCCTTTGTGGTCCTCGTGAAGTTTGTTGTAGAATTAAATATTGAAAAGTAATGTGACAAAGGGGCAAAGATCGAAGCTGCCTGCCATTGTTCATGCGTATTATACATATATTATGGAGAATATTACGCTTAACATAGAGCAATATTGACTTGAGCTAGGATTGTCGATCTTAATCATCACTCTCCTTTTCTCGTAATGGATTCGATGTATTTATTTCTAATTGTTTTCATCTTTATCCTTTCAGCGATAGGAAGGACGCTAATACCTAGGTACTTCCGTTCGATATTCGATGGTGGTGTAACGGAACTTTATTACACTCTAAAAAATCAAAAAGAGTCGTTTCATAACACCACCATAACGCTGGACTGTGATCAGTGCACAATGGTCACGCAATACGGAAAGCCGATGTACACTAAGGTACGCAGAAATTATTACACTTGGTAATATCATTACCTGCTTATGTGTGGCGATTAAATAATTCAATGTTTTTTTGATTGAGTTTGAACTCGAATCGTCGGCACAGAAAATAGACGCGCTACTCTCTACACCACAATCACTATAGACGTAGTTCAAGTAGTTATTGTTTATATATTGTTGAGTTCAACAAAAATAACTAAGAATTGGAATAGATCAAAGATAATTGTTTTACATTATTGTAGTTTAAGTAGAAATGTGTGACTAGAAAAATTTTTCATACATGTATATAATATATATATTTATGTAATAAATACTTTTAATAAATAAATTATATCGCTATAAAAATAATCGTGTGCCGTAGTTGGTTGATACAATTGGAAAAATCGATTGGTCTTTTCTTGAAGGGGAAACAAAAGAACATATAAAGATAGAAAGGATTAAAGTTTAATTGGATCTTCAAAATTTCTGTAAAAACTGTTTCCTAGTAGGAAGCTTAAGTTCTGCGAACTCTCTCTCTCTCTCTCTCTCTCTCTCTCTCTCTCTCTCGTGACGCGCGAAATCAAGCATCCTCGAAATAGCCGAGGCAGATATTGTCATCTGAAACTTATTTTAGGTGTTAACGGAGGGTAGGTTAATATTGGAGTTCACCTTCGACGACCTCATGAGGATAAAGTCGTGGCATATGTCGGTGAGGACGCATCGGGAGCTGGTACCGAGGAGCGTTGTCAGTATGCAGCAGGACCCGACGATGCTTGAGCAGATTAGCAAAAACATCACCAGGCAGGGCATGTCCAACTTTACTCTCAACTACCTTAGAGTACGTATTCTGCAAGTGCTGTCTTAATTTTATGTTGATGTATGGTATCAATACCAGATTGACTGCGTCTAAGTTGAATGATAATTTTCTTGTTTTATTAAATTTCCTTGATAATAAAAAAATCGTTAGCAAAGAGTTCGAAAAAAATAAAAATCGTAAGTAAGTAAAAAATAGATATAAATCAAATTGTTTTCTCGATTGGTAGAAATAAACCCGGAAACTTCTAAAATAAGCCTTTACGTTGCAAGTTTGAAATATTTAAAGAAAAATGTGCGTATCAATTATTAAACGTGTCAAAACGCGAGTATTTTGCGTATGATTTATAACGGAAAAAATATCGTTGACGAACATGATAGAAAATTATTGCGGCAAGAAGGTGGGTCGATGCGGGGCTAGATCGGAACACGGTGTACGCCTGCCTTCTCGAAAGTATCTCCGGCTATCCGGGTTACGAGCCACCTTTTTTTCCGCGCTCGGAAGCGCTTTCACCGGAGGAGGGACAACCGCGCATTCCGCGTATATCGTCTCGAGTCAGTTGAAAAGCCCGTCGATTGTTACGTCGGGAAAGTCCTCGCCCATTGTTGAACTAGTACACGATATTTGGAAACGCGTAAAAAACGGCCGCGTCTCGAATAATTTCTTCACACGAGCGGAGAATCGCCGACGACGAAAACAGGCTTCGGTTAACTTATAGATGAACGTGTCGTTATTAAAACTCCAGTCGTTTCTTAAATGATAGTTATGTTATTCACCTTTTACGCTCGCCGCGTAACGTGATGTAATCATGTTATTCACAAAAATGCATACACACAAGTATAATTTCTGGCTTGAGAGTGTTTACAGAACGAATCGAGAGAAACGGAAAATTTATTATATTTTCCGTAAATTTTTTACAATTCAAAAAAGTTGTTTAATTTGCATTATATGTTAGAATATTATAAAAATATTCAGAGTCACATCTAAATTTTATACTACACATTTGTTCGTACGTTCTGGCTTGAAATAAGTTTTGTGCGCTAGCGAAATTGAGAATTCACTTTTATAATAACTTTTCATCAGAGTTAAACGTATATTTCTTTTACAGTTATGCGTGATTCTGGAGCCAATGCAGGAACTGATGTCGAGGCACAAAGCATACGCGTTGTCACCCCGTGATTGTCTGAAGACGACCTTGTTCCAGAAATGGCAGAGGATAGTTGCCCCGCCGGGTAAGAGAGGTAGACGAACAGTTGCTTTACATGAGAAGCACCAGCCAGTGGAGCCGAACAGCCGTTGATCTTAATAGACAACGTGAAATCGGTTTTTACTATTCGCGAAATGATGCACTTGTCATCGATTTTTCATCTCATTCATAATTCTTGGTTCCACCGGTTTTTCCTTGTGGAGCGTAAAACTTGGCGATTTTGTTCAAAATCCTTCCACAATTAGATGCACTTTCCTATTGACAATCTTGTTGCGTTGCTTGTTTCATTAATTGAATTTAAGCTAAACAGTTGAATTATTTTACGATAAAGTTACTCATGATTACTATAATTAAAATTTCGATTTTTTTTTTAATTTTACAAATTATATCAGCAGTTGACATCAATGATTGTCATTTTTCGTCTCTTTAACATTTCATGATATGTCTTCTAGCATCCGATTATCACTCGTCTTTGCTTATAAGTGCACCATGTTTTCTATTTCACTTGCGATTTTGTATAGCTCCTGGTATATATCCTGGTATTCGTTTCAAATTCAATAAAACCGTGGAACCAAGCGTGTATAACACCAGTATGATGCCAAACGTGTTTCTCTGTAAACGTCGCTTGAGAGTGCAAAGTAGCTCGTGAGAGAAAGATAGAAATAAACTTGACACATGCCTATGTGTTTGTTTGTCTATCAATGCATGCTTGTGCTTGTGCGTGTCAGAGACCTTTGATAATGAGAAAGGTCCACAGCTGGGTAGTGCTCTTAAGTTTATCAGTGTGTAGCCACACACGTGGCCAAATGTGGCCAACGAATGCGCGCGCAACGTCGTCCTCACAAATTCCTTTCTTTTCCAGAGTCTCAGCGGCCGGCTAGTAAAAGAAGAAAGCGGAAGGGCAGCACATCCGGACCGGGCAACAACGCACCTCCCGCGCCAAGCAAAAAACGTTCACCAGGGCCAAATTTTTCTCTAGCATCGCAGGTAGATCCCTCGATTGGTTTTCTCAATGAGGTAGCACATCGTCAATTGTGCAAGAAGCAGACGCTAACTAGATGTCTCTTTACTTTGATCTAGGATGTGATGGTCGTGGGTGAACCTTCTTTGATGGGCGGCGAATTCGGTGATGAGGACGAGCGATTAATTACAAGGTTGGAAAATACGCAATACGACGCCGCAAATAATCTAGATCCTCACAGTCATGACGCGTCCGGTGGACCGCCGCCACATCCTCATCAGTTCCACTCGGAACCGACACCGGGTAATTCCTGGCCGCCAGATCGCGGTCCTGGTCCACCACAGGGAGGTCCTGGCAATCAGGTAATCATTTTTTCACAGCAAAATCAAAGCTTCAAATTAAAGAATGCGCATATTACACGCGCGTAATTTTGTAGAATAGAAATACAAATATTCAACAAGTTTCGAATTTCAAAGAATCAGTTGAACTAATTCATTAAAATAACTGATATCAGATATTGAAACAATTACTTGACTCCTGAATTCGGCTATGTGTGTCATTATTCGGTTGATATCTCGGATAAACCAATACTAAAGATGCTCGACTCCACAGAAGATTAAAGAAAAGTAAAGTAGAAGGTTTAAAAAAAAGGTATTGACTTCATCTTCGAATACTATTCAGAATCCTATTCAGAGCAGTCATAATGATGCGTGTATGCGTGTGCTTTAGGGAGTCCAGGGTGGTCAAGCGGGCGCGGCCGCAGGTGTACAGGGAACGCAGGACGCCAGTCAACAGCAGCAAGACAAGAAGAGCCCCGCGGTGAGCCAGTGAGGCCAGGAGTCCCCGCGCCCCCCCACCAGGGGGCGACGGGGGCGCAGGCCCAAGAACGTGGCTCCCTAGCGGGGCGAGAATCCTAGCCTCCCCACTGCCGCCGCCTATTTGGCCTCCGCGGCCGGCTCCATGACTGGCAGGTTATCGTCGCATGTCGGCATGCTTCCGCCGTTGGCCTGCCAGCCCGGCTTGCCAGCAGCAGCACCGGGTCATCATCATCCGGAGCAGCATCCGCAGTTGGGTCACGTGGCCGCCGCCGCCGCCGCCGCCGCCGCTGCCGCCGCCTCGATGGGCATGGAGTCCTCGGAACTGATGGCGGTGGCTCATTACCAGGCGCAACAGCTGCAACGACAGTTGTTGGCCGAGCAGTCAGGTCCGGGTACCACGATGCTGCCGCCTACGTCTGCTCAGCCTACTGGTGGAGGCTTGATGCAGCCGCAAGGGCTCCAAGGGCAGCAGCAGGGTCAACTCCAGCCGGGTCAGGATCCGCTACAGAGCTTGGTGCAACAACTGCTCTGTCTACAGCAGATAGAGTATTTCCTCGCGCAGCGTGGTCACAAATGAGTACATTTACCAGAACGTAATATGGGTTATTTCGCGCGGAAGAATGAAAGAATGAAAGACCAGAAAGCGACGTTTGGGACTCGATGTGAGCGGATTTGTGCCGATGCAAAAGTGCTCTGGTTCGCTGATAGGTAACATTCGCGCCAAATCGTTGTACGACCCGCTGTCGAGAATGAAGACGAGGACGGACAATACGCGGCGGTATCTGCTCGAGTTTCTACGGTTTTTCTAATTCTCGAATGGAGGGGAGGTAGCGCGGTGTCTCCGAATTCACCACGACGATACGGGAAGATTGCAGAAGAAACTGGACTGGATGGCAGCGGCAGATAGGAAAAAGGGAGAGCGGCAGTTGCACCCGTTTATTCGTGGATCGCTATATCGCTTCGGGACATCGTGCGGACGGACGGCGGTCTCCGAGATAATCGAGACCAAGTGTTTTAGCGTGTGATAAAAAAACTTTGTCAAAAATTATGTTAAATATGAAAGGTGGAACGATGTGATTGTGGAAAAGGGGGGTGAAGAATCGCTCGCGGATGAAGAAACGAGAAAATGGAATGTTAACGCCACGCGCGTCAGAGACGCTTATCCGCTCTGGTGCGATCTGTGAATGAATCTCTATCCGTCAACAGTATTGATATAATTAATAGAGTAAATGAATATATATATATAAAATATTGTAAGAACTATATATATATATATAAATATATATATATATATATTATATCTCGTAAGTACGTATTTGTGCAAACGTCAGTGTGCAAGTTAGGCAGAATGCGTGGTGTGATAATAGTTCGGGGTATATGGGAGAAAGAAAGAGAGAGAAAGAGAAAAAAATGAATGCGAGAGGGTGTGAGTGAGTAAATGGAGATAGAAAAAGAGTGAGGAATAAGGAGCGATAGAGTCACCTTCGACTCGAAGATTTTTTAAGCGCGGGGACCGACCGAACGCCAATGCATAGCCTCGTTGAATGTCCCGAGGGCTCGTTGTAGAATTTTATCCTTTATTACTACTATATATAATAATAATTATTTGACGAACCACGGAAAGCGTAAGAATATTTTGCACACTAAATATGTAAGAGAGAGACTTCGTTCCAAAGGTTCAACACGGTTGGTATATATAACATAAGTGTAAAGCTTTCTCAAAACCGAGACGAGACACGGAATCAATCCCCACGGTGCAGGAAAAAGAAAATTGTAAAAGCGTTTTTAACATTCGTTGTAAACACACCTCGTGTTTTACGTTTAGAATATATTGCGGTACGACACGTAGCACAGCACGTACCCACGTCTTATGAATTATGTCGAATTCTAACTTTATATCTAAGTGAATATTTTACATTCACTAATCTGATTGTGCTTTAATTTTTTAACGAGAGATTCTTTTTAACGGCTTTTTATTAGGCCCTTATTATTTCGCGATAAGTAATGCGCGTGGTGATTCGATACTTTATTATAATGTATGTCAGATGAAGGCACATGAATGGCACACAACACGTACAATATGTACACGTAAATCCGGACCGAGTTCCTTGCGTGTTACGTTTAAACATCATGTATATGTTCCTCATTTTGTTTATATACGTCGCATATGTTCCTATTTTTATATTGCTCTTTGTGATTCGTTATGTTCCCTTCTTTTAACACTCAGATGATTTTTATAAGATTTGAAATGTTTATTTAAATCATCGATATATTATTTGTCGATTAATGTGCCCTTCGGGTCTTCGAATCATTTCTCTTGTGCGATGACTCGTCGTTGCAAATGATTTATTCCAACTTTGGATTAAAGAGACATCTAATAGTTTAAAATGTAATTTGTATAGAAATCCTGTATTCTGATATATATGTGTATGTATTTCTGGAAAGAGTATTTGCTTTGACGAGATTCGAAGTTACACATGCGTCGCAATGTAAGAAAGGGGAACATCATTTTAGTTGTAATTATTATACATCACACAAACTGCGAATTGTCGGTGTTTTCCCGCGTAACTTTTCCGCGTCACGCGCTTGAGCACGACGTAGGTACGAGCTCTGCTTCGATTTCGGAATATAAGCTCTTCGCGTATAATATAAACACAATATACAGATACGTCGACACGAACACATAAGTAATTTGCGTGTCACGAATCGCTCCGCTCTCGCAAATACTTCGTGTCGATGTAAATCGCAAGGTGCACTCGCAGATTGTTGCATGAGCCGCTTCTACATCATTGTCATTAACCAATTAACGAGTCTACGCCGTCGCATCCTGAGATAAAGTTTCTAGCTTTCGGTTCTTTCTGTTCCAAGCTTAAAGCTCGAATTACGTTTTATCCTGCTGCTATTTGTTTGAGCGTAATCCAAAGAAACAAGCGGCGTTTTGCGGCGGCGGGGTCTTCGAATCGAATTATTCTCGGAAGCCTATAAGAGTTGAAGTTCGTCCGATTTTTATCGAAAGAACAGAAGGAGAAAAGCGGCGACAGCGGCATATACATATAAACGCCGGCGTTTCGTCACGTCCGTGAACTCTGCGTCTTCCCAAGACGAGAGCATCTTCCGCATCTTCGTCGTGTCGATATCGCGCGGGAATAAATTTTAAAATATGTACAAAGATCATTGTCTCATATAGTACACGTACACATTACACGCATACGAACATACACATACGCGATACAAAAAAGTATCATTCGTACATTCTTTCTCTTTCTCCTTCTCTTTTCAAGAGGGAAACGCCATTGCTTTCTTGTTACTTCCTCGGTTTCTGACGCAGAGATATTGCCGCACATTGATCTTACATCCTTTCTTTTTTTTTTTATTTTATTGCAACAAAGTAGGCTACACACATACGTATGGCTTACATATAGAATGTACCGAGAACGAGAGACGAGTCGCTTGTAATTATAAATCTTAAAAGAAGAAAAGAGAACGCGCGCGTTCGCGCGCGCGCGTGCCGATGTGCACGCATTTTGTACGTGCATTTACACATACACATTCACATACACGTATACCCCGAAATCACACGTAAATCATGAATTAGTTAGATAAGCCACGCGTGAAGCCAGTACAGTCCCACGGCGTGAGAGTGTGCGAAAGTAGGAGGAAGGTGTACTTCGTGAAATACACTTGAGCGTGTAGAGAGAGAATGAGAGAAAGCCAAGCGAGGTCGCAGAGAAAAAGAGGGAGAAAGAGAGAGAGAGAGAGAGAGAGAGAGAGAGAGAGAGAGAGAGAAAGGAGAGAGTGTACGTGTGTTAAAGAGCGCATGTGTATGTCTGTCAGTGCATGCACGCACGTATATGTGTGCATGTGCGGGAGCGTATGGGAGAGAATGCGAGTGATTTCGACACGAGCATGCAGTGGGTTTTAGCATAAATGATCTATTGACAAATGTTGTATATTATTACGAATTATAATGACACTATTATAATTAATTAATTAATTAATTAATTAATTATTATACCCTAATAATGTGAATTGAATTTAAACGACAAAAAATACACGAAATGATAAGTAATAGGCGAACAAATTTTTAATTGTTAGCGAAGCACACACGAAGCCGGAATTATAACGCCCCATGGGCCTTATACTTTTAGGGCCGAAACTCGAAAGTAGCAGGCCGATCCGCACGACGGAGTCGAAAGTACCGAACGTAAGAGCACGAGCGTAACGTTGCGGCCAAGTCGCGCGGAGAGACGGCGAACGTATGGAAACTTAAAATCCTTGCCGGGAGAAAGTGCATCGCCCAGCCTCGAGCGGCACGACTCGCCCTCCGTATAAGGAAAGGACATATTCTCGACGATCCTCGTTCGAATCTGTAACGCGATTAACGGCGCCTCGCTGCAAAGCGAAATCTTTCAACATTCCGCAGTGTCGAACTAGTCACATTCACAGGGAAGCAACAATCGTAGGGCATACCGATCATCAACATTTACGGCCGATGATTGACTCTAATCGCGGTACCTTTATCGGTTCCTCGCCTTGTGCCACAGTTGCTTGAAGCGAATTAGCTAACTGGCTCTGGTGAGATTGGTCCTCGGACATTGGAACAGACTGATGAAAGTTTAGCAAATATATCGCTAGATATTCCCGTTTGTGCATTAGATATATACTTTCTTTCAAAAGTCATCACTCGCGTAAATCGTCTCTCTTTGGAGTATGCATTTCGGTTGTTAAATAAATCTCGATTATTTCGAATAGTCGGCGATGCACTTCGAAATAACGTTCTAAATACGTCATGATACGATATATGAGGTTTAACGCATCCAAACTCATCTTCGCATCTTCATCAAAAGCTGTTTTAACTTTGAATAATAGTCCTACAAGAGAATCGTCACGTTACGGAGGATATCTTGAGCGAGACTCTCTCGTGATCGTTCGTCATATGATCAAAAGACTCGTACGAATCTTTTCTACAAGAGATTAATGGATGGCAAAACTCGGTGAAAGTATTCGTCATAAGTAAGTCGATCAAACGGATGATCCGGAATCGTGTATTAATCTGCGAAGGATGCGGCTGTTCTTAGTTTCGGGCGCGTCTCGGCTCTTTTTTTTTCTTGGAACACATTTGCGAAAAGCAAGCGATTTCTTATAAAAAAAGAAAACATTTTGAATGTGATGTAATAATACAAATCCACGCGTAATCAGGATGACATTTAAATGCTTGCCTTTGAAGTCGCGCTACGCGTTTTCGCGCAATTAGCTTGTGAAGGATTACGAGAGCGAAAGATATGCGTAACGCATTTCGGGAAGTCATCAATACGCGTATCGCTCTTAATTACCTAACGCAAATTCGCATTAATTACGGTCTTTGTTGCGCGATCCTCAGTACTCGCGAGCAATCAAAGGGCTGTTGCAATTTCGTTAATGAGTAGTCATTCTATTTTCTATCTAATTCGACTGAAATTACCTTTGATTCACACATTATGCAATATAACGCAGCTTCAAGGCACGAACGGAGCACTTGTCACGCATTTCTCAGGGAGATTTCCCTTTCGAGATTTTTATTCCACAACATTTATATATGTCTATTTATAATTATCAATTTCTGATCTCAAGCACGTATTTATCTTTTTTTAACTCATTTAAGATTGTGGAATGAATTAAATTTCCGCATTTTAATATGTAATATTATATACTTAACGGAATTACGAGATTTTTTTCTAAAGGCTAATAGAAAATCAAGTTAAACTAAAGTTAATATATTTAGAATCGATTTTAAAGTAAATTTAATCGGTATGTTAAAAATGTTTAATATATTTATTATTAAGTCTTGAATCTTTATTTTATCTAAAATAATTGGAAGCTACTTCGTAGTTTTCGCGAGATATCGTATAATTACATGCGGCAGGGAAATTGAATGTATTCGCGCTGGATTCTCGTGGTAGGCTGCATCATTAAACGCACTAAAACGATAACGTTCAATTAAACCTTTTGCGATCGTGCATATCGCGCGCGATTCACGAAGCCACCGGCTGATAAACAGCAAGCGCTCGATTAGCTTAATTTCTATTCATCAACAAGATTTAGCACGAATGACATTTGCCGGTCGTATTACCGCGAGGTCGTGTTGTAATTCATGATTAATATTTGATAGACTGTTAATAAACGAACTGTTCATCTAGCGTTTGTGAGTGCCGCAAGTACCGTGTTCATTTAATTGACTCGTTCATTTCATCCGTATCGACATTCGATTTATGATGGAACGATTGGCATTTTGTCAGAACATGAGAAATTGTGAAGAAGAACTGCAAAACTATTTGTCGAGTTTAAAGATTTCAACGAGTTGTTTTCTTTTCCGCGTCATAAATAGGATTGTCGTTTTTTTTTTATCTAAACGAAAATTTAATTCAACGCATTCTGATAGAATTACCGTCCGAAGGCGTGATTGATCGTGATGAATTTCGCACACGAGAATCGCACAATTTGGTTTCTGAGTCGAAAAGATCTCGAGTACATTTTGACTCAGGGAGAAGAATGCGTCGTATCCAAAAGCATTTACCTGGGATCTTTGGACTGAGCAGCCGAATGACTTACCGTCGGATTATCATTGACCATTTCCTTTTCGCCGATTGTACATCGAGCAAATCGCGTCGTAGGACTGATCTTCGCAGACAGTTTCTCATTTTAACATTTTAGTGGTCGAGCAACTTCGCTCGAAATATTTAGATTTCAATATCTAAATAATCATGTCGGAGACTTCTCGGCAATCTATTTTTCATTTTTATATAAAAAGAATAATAAGGGAGGACTCGATACTTGGCGCGTTTTATCTTGTTAAATAAATCTTCGCACAAAGATTGTTTTGATTGTTCGTACAAATCGGCCGCGTATGTACATTTTGTAAGACTATCTCTGGATCGTCAACGCCGCGTGTGATTTATACTCCGAATGGAGGCTTCAGTTATCATCGCGTTGCGATCTACGCACGATTTGAAAACCTCTCCACAAATCAAATTGCATATCACACTCACCGACCGTGTCTCAGGAGGAGCAGATTAGCGTTACGGAGGTCGTGTATCGCGCCGCGATCCTAGACCGATTAGCGTCTCACCCTGTTATCCATCCCGATACCGTTTACCTAAGGGATAATATTCCAAATAATTGTTGACAGATGATCAATCGTATGTATAATGATAAAGAGAGAGAGAGAGAGAGAGAGAGAGAGAAAGAACAAAAAAGAAAGGAAGACGTGCCACTCGTCGCTGAGTACAACGTACACGAGCGAAGGGCAACCTACCGTTATATGTTCCAAGTTCAGAGGACCTTTTCTCGTTCGCGTAATCGCACCCTGGCATTCCTCGAGGTTTCGCCTCGCCCTTGCAGATCCATGTATACGTCCGGCTGCAAGTGCAATTAAAATCCTTTAATCGCGCACAAGGAGAAGGCGATTTTGCCTCAGAGAGCGGGCATTTTTGGACGACTTATACTTTGAAATCAAACAATTGTCATCACGGTTTCAGTTACATTTTATATTCGCGCTGAAGCTACAATCAGGGAGGATCATTCGCCCGAGGCCGCTTAATCGAGAATGTCGGCACAGTCGATGCTAACTTTCGTTGAATGTAACTATTAGTTTAGATAGAAAATTGCTCTTCTATTCGCATTAGCCGGAGCCGAGTCGGAATTAATTAATCACGGCGGGGTCGGTGCATTTCCGCAATTTCCTCGGGCCGCGCGAAAGTCTAAAAGACGCCTCGGCCTTTCGGATACTCCTCAGACGTCTTTTAGACCCGCGTTTCGCTTCCCTGACGTCCTCTACGAGCAGCAGGAGACGGGGCGAGGGGGAGAGGGGGGCTGTTCCGTGTAAACGTAATATCCCTCGCGGCGGGACGCGTTTGCCGGTCGGTCGCTATTCCGTAAATTCCCTCTGTAAATACCGTCCTCTGAATTTGGCACGGAGGCCTCCCGGTGCCTCTCCGTGCGGTCTCGGTGCGGAGAAGCGCCAAGTCCCGAGATTGGAGGCGGGTTCGATCGGATCGTCAACGCCGGGCCAGTCTTGAGCGATGATTGCGCACCGACATTGCGTGTAAAATATTAGCGAATTAGGGACGATTTAATTGCGAACAAGGATATCACACCCACCTTACCCTGTACTCTAGTGGACATGGGCCAAAAACTCGGTATATTATATTAATATACGTTCAAGGTTGGCCCATCGCCATGACCAATGAAGTAGCAAAAAGGAAGGGAAGCGGCAGATGCGGGGGGAAGGGGGGGGGAGGAAGGAAGGGAGGAAGTTAGGAGCAAAGAGCGAATTGTCATCCAATCACATTTTTACGCACTCCAAATTTTTATCCTCGTCATTTGTATCATAGCAGCCGTGTGTTTAAAGACGACTCCACATTATGTGTATGTAATCAAAATTGTAACTGATAAAACGTTAATAAAAAAACGATATCCGAAATCTCCCCCGCCTGTGAACATCGTCGCCCCTGATCTTTCGCCCACCCAATTCGGTTCGACTTGTGATCGTTCGCGCGACTTTTCGTTTTAACGTCATTCATCTCGTAATCTTGAATATTGGAGAGAAAACCTATCGCCACACTCATTGCAGAGCTGGAGTTCCTCAAGTAAGAGTTTGAACGTCGTCCGCCATTTTCAGAATACTTGTCACAAACGCACTCAAATCCATTTAATATCTGCATAATTTATTAATAAAAAAATTAATTTTGTCCATATACATATAATACAATAGTCCATTAATTCATATATTATTATTAGTTTAATAGTTCATACATATATACAGTAATATTATTATCACTACACTGAAAAAAAATTCTGGTTAACAATGGACAAATCAGAAAATCTTATAGGATTAAATAGGATCAAATATTTTGTTAATTAATGTTATTATAATAGAACTCAATACTTTATAACTTATAATAACCAGAATATTTCATCAATCCTACAAGATTTTTTCTGATTCATCTGTTTTTAAGCAGAATTTTTTTTCAGTATATGATAAATAAAAATCTGCAGGATAAATAATACAGAATATAAATTCCTTCGTAATGAAAGACCTGAGGCCAAGTGGTGAGACTTGTCTAACGGCGTCCAGACTCTCGCCCGAGGAATTTCCAGCCGCGGCTACGTTAAGCAGAGCAGACGCGAGAAACTCACCTAATTACCTCTTTACATTCAAGCAAGTTGATCTCCACCGCGTGCGTAGCCGCGCGACATTGAATATCGGCGATCCGCGGAGACGATGCGGGACGAGCAGCGCGAATTCTCCGAGGTCGTGTGTCGCGGCGGTCCGCGATCTCCGCGAAGCGGGAGCCGGGAGCTGGAGTTGGCGCCAACTTCTCGCCGTCGCCGCGGAGATTCGAAACTCGCGAGCCGATTGGCCGGGCCGCGCCGCGGCACGGCGCTCCGGTCGCGCCGGCACATGCTCATTGCTCGGCTCACGCCGACTGCTTCGCCGTCGACGGTCGACGGTCGACCTTCCGCGATCGATGGTTATGTACGCGCGGTTACGCGTCGCGGACAGACAATTACGATTTCCCCGTGTAATTGGTGTCACGTCGTCCGACCGAGCGACGCGCTGACCTCGGGACAGCAGGCGCCTCTCGCACGCGTGAACCGAGTTATCTGCTGCGCAGAACGGTGGAGAAGAGGCTCGAAGCCGGCGCGCGAGGGTGTTGCGCAGTATCGCCACGAGAACGTGGTTATCCGCACCGCGGGCTCGGCAGTCGTAAATGAAACCGGGCGGACCGAGGAATCCGTGAGGGAGCGAACGATGTACACGTGGAAGCTGACCGGTCACGCTCTCCGAAGGTTCAACGTCGGCAGCGGCGACGGCAGGTTAGCGCTCCTCCTGCAGCACTGCGGCCCGAGGGCGCAAGGTCGCGGCAGACTCGGCACTTATCGCAGGCGAATAAGCTCGTGGTTCCGGGAGCAGGGCACGCAGGCAGCCCAGGCCTGCAAGAGGCAGTTTGAGTTCGTGGCGGCCCAGAGGATCAGGAGGTACATACAGATATTTCACCTCTACACGAGGATATGGGACGAGGGTGCCCTGAGGGAGTTCATGCGGCTTTGGAGGCTCAGACTCGCCAAGAACGCCAGGAACTTCCTCATCAGCGCGGCCGGCGTGAGCGTGTACAACTGGGACCGCGACAGGATAAGCGACGAAGAAATTAATAGGTAGGTCCAAATGCTTGTGGTACAATTTCTATGATAATCCTTCTCCCGGTTTCGCATTGCAGGTACAATCATGAGATTGAAAGAATTTATAGGTTACGAGACTCCACGGTGGTCTGCGCAAAGTGTCACTTGAGAATTGTTGTCGATACTATACAGCCCGATGTAAAATATTGTAAATGTAATGGTGTTCACCCTTCTGCCGTTTCTAATGAAAATCGTAGGTTTTTTTCTATCAACTGTTTAACATTGAAATATCTTATGATTATACATCTATAATATTTAAAATGTGTGCAGCAGATGGCTGGCAACCTTTCATTGAGCGTCAGGATATGTTGATATGGAGAAAAATAGAGCCAGGCTCAGGTGGATTATTTGCCTATAAAGTATATGGTTCGTTCTCTGACGTCACTGCTGAAGATTTTCTGCAAGTTCAAATCGATGTAGATTATAGAAAGCAATGGGATCCCACTGCTCAGGAGTTGCAGATCATTGAGACTGATCCAAAGTCTGAAACGTCTGTTAATCATAGTACTGATGTTATCCATTGGGAAATGATCTGGCCTGTAGGTATAATGTTATTTTTTTTTTTGATAAATCTCACTTAATGATTCGTTAATTTACATTTGTGCAGAAATTATTTTCTAATAGAGATTATGTATATCAACGACGATGGATCATGGATAGGGAAAAGGGACGTATAGTCATTGTCAGTCGAGTGACGGAACATCCCGATATACCAGAAAGACGGGGAATTTATAGGTATATAAAGCACAATCCACATAACATTCAAAAGTTCTCATACAGAAATATATACATGTATACAAAATACCATTAAGTCAGTTGATCAATTCTTTCTAATATTTTGTTAAAATCAATTTACTTTAATACTTGAGTTTAATAATCGAGTACCAGAATAAATATCAAAATAAGAAAAAAATACTCGTTTTTTATTAATAAATAATGAATAATTTAACGTCTATATATATATTTAACAGAGTCAGAACATACTGGTCGTACATGGTAATAAAGCCTTACACAGATTTCCACGAGCAAGGCATTGAATTTGGACTTACTTATTTCGATGATCCTGGCGTTGCTGTACCATCCGCTGTCACTGCATGGGTAGCACTAAGAGGTTTGTCACAATTATTAAGTAAATTCTAAAATACATTTCAATATATTTGTAATAATAATAATTGTAACATTTATCTTAGGTTTACCAGACTTTCTAGTTCGCATGAGACAGGCTTCAAAGGATTACCAAAAATATAAACTAATGAAAAAAAATGCACCTGACAGCAAGCATCTTACTTTATCTGAAAAGAGCGTTTCCAAGGAGCAAATCAAAATCAATGTAGAAGATAAGTTAAAGAACGATAAAATACCAACGAGAGACTATAAAGATCACCAAGACGATTCTACTAACGATACTAACAAGTTAGATTTAACACATGATGTACAGCAAGAAAATGACTTGGCGGAAAGTGAAAATAAGGATACTACTACTGCACCTAAAGAGGAGCAAGGTTTATTACATTATTTTTATCTTACGAAAGTATTTGCATTTTTGGATTTTTGACAAATGGATTTAATGAAGTAACTTTTAACTAGTAGATGTTTTAACGTGATGTTTTCACATGGAGGAAACAATAATCTGCCAATAAAGCTGTAGAACAGAGATTCGTGGAAGATAACTGGAACAACTCACATTTTATTAACGTATATTGGACAAATGTAGTTTCATAGATAATAAGAACGAAATTATGAATATGATACGACTATTTACCTTCCTTTTTTAAAAAAATATTTCCATTGTTTATAAGGAGAAACAAAAGTGTTAATCAAGAAGTGAGACTGATTAGGTATGTCATCGGCTTTAATCTATTTGTTTCTCGAACATTTGCATTATGTGTCGTAAAATAACGAACAAACAGAAGTCTGGTTTTTGATTGTACAAACGTGGTATCTTGAAAAAACTGCTTAAATTTGATAATTTTTGTAACATCAAATTTAAACATCTGTACAAAGTAAATTGAATTCATTGTATTTTTGAGTATAGTATGAGATGTATAAGATATATTTATATATGTATATATATAATTTAATTATTTATTTATTTCATCTGTATGTATCACAAATGTGAATTTATATCAGCCAAAATTTCAATTTTAATGCTACACAATGCTTTCTTAAATTTTTATTAATATTAATCTTTTTAGGCCAGTATACATATAAATACACTTGTCTTTAATAAGTTAATTAATAAAAATGTTTTCATTAAATTCTTGGTTTGATTAAAAAACATTAGCAATTTGTTTAAAATTGTAATTAAAATTATAAGCAAAAATTTTCTTATTTTCGAATATTTCGAAATATAAGATAAATATTATATAAATATATCTTAAATATTTTGTATTGTATATAAAATATACACACACATATATATATATATATATATATATATATATATATATATATATATATATATGGGTATGCATAATGTAAATATATAGAAAAATATATATTTATATATTACATGTATGAAAACAGTGTCACGCTTTTCAAAATAAGAAAATGATCATAGAGAGTACAAGTGTAATAATTTCATTAGAAAATAATATTATGTAAATAAATTATGTGTTAATCACATGATGTTAATAATAAATAATGTTGTTTATATCTCATAAATAGAAAATGTTATTTACATATCATTTTTTATTACTTAACGTTAATGTATATGTTAATGTATAGTTTATCAAAAGATATGACGGAAAGATATGCTAAAAATAAATTTATTGAGGCAATTAAAAGCGTTTATATATATTTTTATACATATTATACAAATGTGCTTATTAAAGCATATTTTTATATCTTCTCTGTAACTTCTTCATCGATTGTTACACCGGATATCAATATATCACCTTCTATGTCTAACTTGAAAAGAATTTCTTCAGGTAAATTCTTTGGCATAGATGAAAAACCCGAGCAGTCTGGATCGTGACATTTCTGATATATCTTTTTTGTATTTAAATCCACAATCCAATATACGTTATTGCTTTTATGATACCTACCAATGTTTTCACAGTATCTGTAAAATAATGTAAAAGTATTATGCGCTATCTTTAACATAGCCATATGGATGTACATAGAAAAATAAAAATTAATAACTAATTGTTTGATTATCGATTACAGTTATATTACCTGTTGCCATAAATTTCATATCTCAATGTTTTGGTTTTATCAGAATATTTAGCGATACGTATCTTGCCAGGATCAACGAGACTGCTAATGTACCTGTCTATTTCGGGGTATGGTGAGGTCTGATTATCATTCTCGCGAATCGATCGTATCGGTACATTTGAGTAAAGCTGAACTTTCACATCGCTTCGATTTGAAAACTCGAGAAGAATTAAATTTTGCTTGTTTGGGAAGAACGATATAAGGGAATCCAAAAAGATTCCTAGCTCTTTCTCTCTGCATTTATTCACTGCATTATGCACGCAATCTGTAGCAACTGTTAGATACGATTGTTTCCCCCATTTGGTGGACAGGTACATTCTAAAATGTCTATTCTTCGTATAGACACCAGTGTCAATAAACAATTTTTCGCCGTGCTCTGTCTTCACAAACATTTCTTCAATATCTGCTATGTTAAAATTACTCAAAATGCCATTCAACATGTCCGATTTTAAATAAATCAGGATGTCATTGTATATAGTTTTGATCAACTTTCCAACATGCGTGTTGTCTTTAAAAGCCATGTCCTTTATAGTAAAAATTACATGTCTGCTAAATTTCGTACTGGATGTAGAATCCAGGATTAAAAAATTACTTCTGTCGCACAACAGATGATAATGATTAAGTAAGTATGCTCGTATGATATCTATTAGCGTTCTGGTCATGCGTGGTCCATCGCAAAGTGGATTTAATTCGATTGGGTACTCCAAATCCAGATATAACCAACATGGTGAATCTTTTGGTATTATCTGTTGGATTTACAATAATTTTCCATAGACTTTATATGTATATACACACACACACACACACACGTACAAACACATACACATACTTCACTATGAACAAATAAAATATATATTATTTAAATCTTACTTTTTTGTTATAAATGTTTCACAATATTTTAGAATGTAATTGCACACATAATTCAAATTTTGAATTATAGAAAAATGTTTACATACAATAATGTACTCTTAAACTTTCTACAAGTTATATACATAATTACATAAATATACTTGTGTTTAATAAATAAAAATTAGAGTTCTAGAATATTAAACAAGTAATTGATGGAAGAAAAGATTAACACTTGTACGATACATCATCCAAAGCGTGCATTCTTTTTACAATTTCAAGAAAAATACTTAAATATACCTTTTTCTAAGTAAGAGCGGACTTGTATGTCAGCGTGCTTACCTCGTACGAACATCTCTCTTCCTCCGGTTTGATCTTGTAATACCACCAATAGACCTCCGGATGCGCGACGACGAATTTGCGACTGCCGTCGCTGGGCCTCTGGTAGACGAAGGTGCACAACGTGTCCGTGTTTGTGCTGCGTTCGACAGCTGTGGCCAGCGCGTCAGCCTGTTTGTGAAACTCCTGCCAGTATTGGGTCGGGCCCAATATGTGCGACGGCATGACCCGGTGCGTTTTCACCCAGTTGGATCTGGACGGCGTTCGCTTTCGTATCCTGTCGCCGTAAAACCTCTTCGTGCAAATCGGATTCATCTCGATCGACGGAACCGGATAATCACGGTTGTCAATTTTTGCGCGGTCGCTGCTCTATCAGCGATTTTCAGCCGCGATACTTCTGGCAACGTAAGCACACCATGTTTGAAGCAGCTGATCTGATCTTTTCCCGCCAATCTCGCGTCAGCTGATAGTCGCTACGGTCGCAGGCGCGATGACGGCAATTATGTACAAAAGAGTTATTACTTGTACAATTGTTATTACTTGTAACGGTGTAGAAAAGATTTAGTCCACGATTTAATTCTACTCCCACGTATCTACTTTTCTTTCGTTTGACATATTATAAGACAATTACCAGTATCGAAAATCAATAAGAAAAAAAAATAGATTATGATTTGACTTTACTTATTAAGATTAATTAAAATTAATAGACTGCGCGAAACGTTCTACCGGGTTGATTCGCAAGTAGTTTTTAAATTAAATTTAACTTGAGTTTTTTTTTTACAAATGAGTTGCGTATTTAGAATATTTGCTAGTTATTTAGACGTGTAAGTTGTTTAGACGCCTCGGGTTTGTCCTATCGCAATAACTTTGAAGTATTGTTAGTGAAATAAAAAATTGACGACCTATTGCATCCTTCAAAATCATGTGAAATATCTTCAAACTTTACTGACCACTTTCACGCTGCTGAATTTTTATCATGTGTATTACCAATTTTTCGAGACGATGTGCGGTTTCTTTAAATTCCTTTAAATTCCTAAATTATTGTGTGGCGTATCATGTATGTTCGAATCCTCCATTTTAAGGAGATTTGCATTACTTCCGTTACTTAAACTGTCAGCTTTACGTGCCCGAGAAACGTTGCTTTCTGTATCAATTAAAAAGTAAAAGTAACGCAACATTTTCGTTACGTTAACAAGTTCGCTTTCACAAATTTAAGAGGATGCGTGCAGTTACTGATTTGCAACCGAGAGATCTTTTACAGATAAATGTAAAAATTAGTGGACAGAATTAATAACACTTAAATTTATTAAAAACTTAGAATTCTCCCAAGAGATTATCGATAACTACCTGCAGCGAATCGACCTAATAGCCTTGGCTAAATCGTAGCGAATTCTGTCCTAAGAAACTAGATCATGCATATCAATCACATGTCATCATCGGTGTCTGTTTACGGGAAAAACCGGTCATACGTGAAAGTTTGCCTGTAACCGATTATTCAAGCGGATTCGTGCAGCGATGTTGTGGAGCGATCGACGTATTTTTTCGATTATCCATTGTATGCAAATTCCTTTGAATTTCGACTGGATATTAGGCGACACGTATCCAATCTCTTCTACACCGAGACGCTTTCAGCTCGCTCCTTTTCTAGCCTTTTGTCTAGCTCGCTGTTCAATTGTGCGTACGCTCGCGGCTTTCTTTCCGGATTAATGATATTCACATACATAGATAAAGAACAAACGGGGAAACAAGAATACCTTGTCAACTTTGTAAAGAGGACTGATGAGATCTCACTTTCGTTACTTAAACTACCTACTTGCTGCGCGAGAAACGATGCCTTACGTTACAGATTAAAAAGTAAGTGTTTGTTAACAAGTTTATTCATATTGAATACAGCAAAAATCCTGTTCGCTACTCTAATCTGAGAAATATGAGTACTTTAAGAAACGTTTTAAGAAATGTGAAGGTGTTTTGTGTGAAGGGTTCTGTTGATTTCGCGGGAGTAGGGATGAATATGCGTGTATACAATGTGTGGGAGGTATAAATATAAAAATATTACATACTATAAATATTATATACACATTTAAAGGGGTAATTTTGCGCGTGTACCGGAGAGAATACAATATAATATCGAGGATCTCGCGCTGATCGCGAGGGATTTACAGTTACTCGGAAATCGTTTACCAGGCGTAGCTAGTGCCGAAGCCGGAGAAGGCGGCGTGCACCACGGGCGCAGCTGTCTCATACGAGTAAGGGGCGGCATAGGTCTTGGCGATCAAGGGCGCGGCAGGAGCGGCGTACGAGAGAGCCGGCGCGGCGGCGATCGCGGACTTGGTCAAGAACGGCGTGGCGTACGAGAGAGCCGGCGCGGCGGCGATCGCGGGCTTGGTCAAGAACGGCGCGGCGTACGAGAGAGCCGGCGCGGCGGCGATCGCGGGCTTGGCCAAGAGCGGCGCGGCGGCGAGCGGCGCGGCAGCGGCATAGGTCTTGGCCACGAGCGGAGCGGCGTAAGCGGCCTTGGCGATCAGGGGGGTTGCCGGCGCGGCGTACGTGGTGTACGCGGCGGTCTTGGCGATGAGTGGAGCCGGGGCGGCGTAGGTCTTGGCCAGGAGCGGGCTGGCGTAACTGTAGGCAGCGGGCGCGGCATATGCCGTCTTCGCCAGGAGCGGCGCGGCCGCGGCGGCGTAGCCGTAAGCCGGCGCGGCAGCGTAGCCGTAGCTCGGCGCGGCGTACGCGGCCTTAGCGATCACCGGGGCGGGATGAGCGGCGTACGTCGCCAAGGCCGGCGCGGCCGCGTACGCGGTTTTGGCGATCAGGGGCTGCGCGGCGATCAGGGGCTTGGCCAAGGCCGGCGCGGCGTAGCTGTAGCCGATGGGATGTTCCAGCAGGGCGTCGTTGCTCACGTGGCTGTTGCTCACGCGTACCGACGAGTGCGCCGAGTCCTCGGCGCGGCTGTACGTCGACACCACGTTCTGGCCGGCGTAGCCCTTCTGCGTGGACTCCTGGCTGTAGCCGATGCTGTTGAGGTCGGCGGACACCGTGCCGATGTCGTAGGCCGCCGGCCCGCCGGCGCTCGCCATCGCGACGAAGGCTGCGAGCACTATGAACTGTGGAGAAATTAATTGGTTTTATCAGTGATACGTGAAAATTAACGCATGATGAATTTAATAGCTAGATATCTTTTTTAATTTTTAATAGATAGATATCATTATTTTTATAGATTTAATTTTTAATTGTGCTTGATAATCAGATTTATCTGCGGATCTACTTTATATTTATTTATTTCATTTTACTGTATTTATAAAATGATAAATAGAAATATAGAGAAACAGATGCTTTAATTATCCGTAACTGGAAATATATTAACTATCAAGTTTTTCGCAGATTCTTCCTTAAGGAAGAATCTGCAAAAAAGTTGACAGAATTCTGTTATCTTTTATATGAAATACGTATCATTTTTAAGATTTTTGCGACGTTGAACTGTGTTACTTGGTGTAAAGTACCGAAACAATTTCCTGACAAAGATGCGCTTACCTTGAATGCCATTTTGCTCGTCTGAAGTGGAACAACTACTGAGTTTCTGCCGAAATGGTAGCTGTCGGCCACTATTTATACACGGGTGAAGCTATAGGGGGTTCAATCGAATTTTGGGTACCTACCATGTTCGAGGTGATTGGGCATGGTCGATGGGAGAGGGAGACGTATATGGGACTTCTTTGTGGGAAATCATTAAGAAAGGAGCATGCGAAAGAAGGCGCAAAGGAGAGGTAGGATAGTCGCTCGAGGGGGAACATGTACGAATTATACGGGCGTGGCTCCCCACGAAATTCAGATCGTGGATTCGATACTGTACGGTTTATTAGGAAATGTCGAGGACAAATCGACACTTATTGATGATAATTACTCCTCACTCTTGGTATTTCGGCGATACGACGCATCCGACAAATATGAATATTATTTACAAATAAGGTAAACGTTTAAGGATTGGTAATGTTATAAAGCGCTTGTACTTTCGATTTCACCGATCATCCTGTTCTTCTCATTTGACCGCCTATAGTTTCTCTGAATAAATATTTATCTGTAATGCGAAAAATGAAATATTTAAATATCTTTCTTGCATAAAAAATGTACAAACACTTATACAACTATCAATCCTGCATGCAATTAGTATTTTTTTGTACAAAATATAGAAATTATAATATTTTTTACGAATTATGTGAATCAATTTTGAATTTTTTTTTTATGCGAGTATTGTAATTATTTTCTTCTCTTATATTCCTTATATTTTTATTTATTTCTACCAACATAAACTAATATTAAGAATAAAAAAAGATACAAAGTAAGTTAAATCGAGATTAAAGTTAAAATTGATGGAGATAGATATTATTCTTATGTGTTTTAATTATATATAAATACAATATATGTGAGATTAATCTAATCGCTTGAAAAGAAGGAAACTAACGATTTTCATGTATTTTATGCTTTGCAAGTCTCTTCTTACGTAATATGATACATTTATATAAACTCACCATGATATTGTAGGACTCACCAAGGACGCACTTTCTCCAAATTCCCATATTGGCTTGAGCGGTGTCATATGTGTAACAGTAGAGATACGTAACACTTTTTAGGTGCTCTCGTTATTAGATATGAAATGGGTGTGATCGCCCGTGGACAGTCTCGTAGCCTTGAGGATTAAATTATTAATTTTAACTCCAATTACGTCATGTACATACTTGTTTTGGAGAAAACTTTGTTTCTAAATTGAAAATCAGACAAAGTAAGCATCGCGTTTATCAATTCGCTTTTTGTCTCTCCAATTTTAAGATCGTTATAATCGTCACAATGAAAACGAATAAATGCGATTAATCTTAAGCTAAAAATGTTTAACAAATGGAAAATTTTGAATAAATTTGAAAGGGAGAACTTAATCTTTTTTCTTCGTAAATATACCCGGACAGTAATATTATCGCGATTATCAGAAAACAGATTAAAGTCAATAAATGATAAATGGAGCGATAAAAGATACGCGAGAAAATGAATGATCATGATATCGGTTTCTCCTCGATGTCCCACTTATAAATTACGTTTAATGGGTTTTTAATACGATATCGGGAACATAGGTAACCTGCCAATGTTTCGGATAATATTTTATCACCTTCTTAATCGTTATTATTCTTTGTAAATACTTGCGCAATTTGACCACTGAATTGCGATATTTTAATTAAGGCGTTTCAATCTCACTGTCAGTTTGAATGTTCATGAAAAATGTAGAATACGCTATGTTTGTTCAAAAGCTACCTTTTCAATAGAATTTTTTTTCAATGGAATCATCTTAAAATGTTTCTGAAATCTTTGAAGATCCAGTTGAGTCGCTTACAATTAAAGTGAAAGACGTGCAAAACTTGCGTAAGGTATCATCGACCCTTTGTCATGTAAAGTTGGTCATCACTGCGCTTTAGGTGATGGTGCTAGGTCACGGACAGGCGTACCCCTTCACATAAGTTGTCGAATTTTTTCCTTTGTAAAAGTACACCGCACACGGAGGTTGCGTTCAACCGTCTTTCCGTCCGTGACCCAGTATCACCCCAAATTTTTTTATTTCCAATAACATCGACTCTTCAATTTTTATTTAAAATGTAAGAATATCACGTACAGAGTAATTTATACGTTATCTTTATTATACACTATTTGATACTTTACTCACTTTATCGCGAGGCATACGGAGTTCACAAAATTTCCATTCGGCAAACAATATTATCTTGAAGTGACTCGTAAATGAGTTATTATTGACAGAATCTCTTGCGAGATTAATTAAAATTTACGAAATCATTGCGAATGAGACAGCTGTGAACGTGAATCGATCGATACAATTTCTATATGAAATATACAATTAATCTTCTGCATGAATATTTCACAAAAATTGTCAAATTACTTTGTTTAAATTGTTTCATAAAATTTAAATTACAGATGTCGTTTTATGTAACATTAAAAAATTCTGCAAGAAAGTAATAAAAAAAATTCGACGAGGATGGGATTCGAACCCACGCGTGCAGAGCACATTGGATTAGCAGTCCAACGCCTTAACCACTCGGCCACCTCGTCACTGACATTGACGGGTTCAAAATGTTCGTAGTAAGCCGTGGTGTCTGGACCTCTCGCAATACCATTACTCTGCAACTTTCATAAATTACACAAGATCTGAGTAATAAAAAACCAACTAGCCGATGTAAAACATATGTCAGCATTAGTATGCAAGTATACAGCGTGGCGCGTGCATTTCAAGAGCTCCGAATAATCGGACTGTTACAGCGGACTGATGTGTGTATGTGCCGTATGAGAAGAGAAAAAAAAAACAAAATAACAAAATTATAAAGAAGGTCATTTTGATTTTCATCGAATTCAATAACGCGATGTGATTTCGTGATGCAGTCTCGTCGATGCCCGCAAAACGCCGTGCGGTACGGAACTTTCATATAAAATCACGAGTTCGATTAAAAGACTTATTTATTAATATCTAAAAATATAAATTTAATTTTATAAAATATTATACCGTTTATATAAGTGCATTTAAATGTAAATATAAAATACCGCGGTAAGCTACTTCTCTCATTATGCGACCATTATAATGTACGTGTCGACGTTTAAATATGACGCATGCCGATAAGCCTGCAACAATGTTTCAGAGACATCCGTAATGTATATTTAGTCGTGTGCCAGTAAACAATTTTTCAACGCGCCGATGTAACCGAAATGACGTCAATCTCCCATGTCGCAATCCCAACGATAAATCTTTATCGTTTATTTACCTCCGGCCGTACAACTCTCCCGCGACGATGTATGATAACAAAAAAAAATATATCAGAGATTCTTTCGTGTCTACAACAGAGATATCACGTTGAGAGAGTCGCGCAGCGGCTTCTGCTCCGGTCCGACAATGGCAGACGCCTTGTCCCGCGCGGACGCTCTTAATCAGCATTAATTACGGCAGCGACGTAAGTACACGGATGCGAATCGCGGGTCCTCGGTGGTTCCTTCCGTCCGACCTCCTTACGTGGCCGTTAATCCTTCCCGGACTGTCAGCGGCGGCCTGCAGCTGAAACTCGGTTGAGCAATCGCCCGTCGTATCTCCGATCTTCGACGGCGCAGCTCTGATCAGTGCACGCCACGGTACCTCCGACATCCGGTCAAACGATATAGTGAGGACCATGGTGGAGTTTACACCGATTTACGACGACGCTACCGCGCGATCGCTCGCCCGCGAATTCGCGAGGCTCGAAGGTGAGACGAAGCGCAGAAAAAGGGGGGGTGAGGGAGAGGGGTGGTTCCGTTCTGCTATCGCCAACTAATGAAACTTGGCTGGCCAGGTTTATTTGAGATATCGACGTATTTCCATTAATGGATTTCTTGAACCTTTGCGTTTATAATGCAAGTTATTCGCGTGGAATCCGCTTGCGTACTCGACTCCGCGACAGTGACGTGACAAGGACACGCGTGCTGACATCGTTACAACAGCTATTTACGTAATGAGGCTCTATCATTGTACAGAACGTCTCAAAGCAACCAGTTTCTTCCGCCAGTTTCTGCTTTAGCTGAAGCATTGAAGAAAATAATTATTTAGAATTATTTATCGCATCTTTTAATTTTTGACATTAAATAATTCCGTGATTTCAATCGCAAATGATGTTCGAATGAAGAATATAATTTTGTCATTTACTTTCTTTTGCGAATTAAGGCTCGAAGTTATAGTCGAGTCTCAATATTCAATACTCAGCACTTGATACTCAGTTTCTAGATTTCAATCAATGGAATGGCTGAAATCTAGAAACTGATTGTAAGTATCAAGTACTGAGTTTTGAGTATTGAGACGCGACTATAACTTCGAACCTAAGTTTCTTATTTTCAATTATTAATTAATGCGAAAATTATAGGTGCTTTGACGTTTTCGTTAAAAAAAATAGATTTCAAATTAGCGAATAAATCATAATGATTATTTAATGAAATTTAATTTGGAACGTTTTGGATAAATATTTAATATCATTTTGACTAATATTTTGCAATCTTATACCACACTGAATATTTCTATCGTGATTAAAAAATCGATATTAATTATTGACTCATTACTATAAGATTAATAATAGAATTTATTTGATAACAAAAAGATTTTTAACATTTGTTTTAATATTATAGATTTAATTTAATGCAAAAGAAACGTACGGGAAATAAATGATGTTACATAAAAAGTATTGTTAGTTTATCTCCGTATTCCTTCTTCAGGCGAGTGTTACGTGGATCATGCGGGCACAACTTTGTATTCGGATACGCAGATTAGAAACGTCGGCGCCGATTTGCACAGCTCTCTCTACGCTAATCCGCACTCCATCGGGAGTTCGTCAACACAGGATGTTATTGAACATACGAGATACCGGTGAGAGATCACAATTACAAATAAATGGACGTGTCTCTGATAACGAATTACAGTTGATTACGAATCATCCATTCTCAGAATTCTAAGCCACTTCAATACGAATCCCGATGAGTACAGCGTTATCTTCACCGCGGGTGCCACGGCGAGTCTAAAGATAATCGCGGAAGGTTTCCGCTTCAGGACGGATGTAAATAACGAGACGGCATCGTTTCCGCAGAATTCAGGAAGTTTCGTTTACGTGCAGGACAATCACACGTCGGTCCTCGGGATGCGAGATGTAGTCGCTGCCAGAGGCGCCGACGTCATTTGCCTGGGCCACGATCAGGCGTTTCAGATTCTCAGCCAGCGTCCAAGCCCTCCTGATGAGACACCAAGTAGCAATTCTCTTTTCGTGTATTCCGCGCAGTGCAATTTTTCTGGACTGAAATATCCCCTTAAATGGATCAGAAACGCGCATGCTGGAGCGCTTTCTGTTTTCGCTAATAAACCATCAACTAGGTGGTACGTTCTGCTCGACGCAGCCGGTTTTGCGCCGACGAATAACTTGGATTTATCTATTTTCAAACCAGACTTTGTCTGTCTGTCTTTCTATAAAATGTTTGGCTATCCCACCGGTATCGGTGCCTTACTCGTCAAGAATACCAGCTCGGACGTTCTAGAAAAGATTTATTACGGTGGTGGTACTGTGGATGTCGCTCTCAGTTCTGAAAGATTTCACAGAAAACGTCAAGTATTAAGTCAAAGGTAAGAAAGAATCGCGTTCGACCCCGAAACAAATGAATTATCCAAAACATCTTGATTCGCAGGTTCGAAGATGGGACTGTGCCGTTTCTCTCTATCGTGTCATTACGACATGGTTTTGAAATACTTTCGAAGTTAACTATGGACCAAATATCAAAGCATGTTTTTTCTCTCGCCAAGACTCTGCATCATTCCCTGCTAATGTTACATCACTGTAATGGTGAACCAGTTGTAAAACTCTACTCTGATTCTAATTATGAGGATCGCAGCTCACAAGGGGGAATTGTTACATTTAATCTTATCCGGTCCAATGGTGAATGCGTAGGATACATGGAAGTTGTAAATATGGCAGCACTATTTAACATTCATCTAAGAACAGGCTGCTTATGTAATCCCGGTGCATGTCAGAGATTTTTATCTCTTTCGACTAAAGAAATTCTTCAAAACTACGAGGCGGGATATACATGCGGCGGTGCTGCAGATTTGATAAATGGAAAACCAACCGGAGCAGTGAGAATCTCTTTTGGATATATGTCTACAATTAAAGACGTTCAGACAGTTTTACTTATGATTACTGAATGTTTCATCGACAAACCGTGTATCAAAAAATTTCCGGAATGGTGGGAAAATCACAAGATGGGAATTCATAAAAACTACAAGCATTTTCACAATTCCAATATCTTAGATTCTATTCCATGTATTATAAATAACGACAAAAATATTATAAACAATAATTTGCAAAACAATTTCCATAACAAAAGTGAAAGATCTGATCGCATTATAAATTCTATAAATAAAATTAATACACAAATAAACAAATGCACCTTGCAACGATTATTTATATATCCTATCAAATCGTGTGGAGCATATGAAATTACAGATTCATGGAACTTAAATTCAAAGGGATTAGAATATGATAGAGAATGGATGATAATGACACTTTCTGGAACTTGCTTGACGCAAAAGCATCATACGAATCTATGTTTGCTTAATCCTATTATTCTTAGAGAGCAAAGAATTATGAAACTAACATATCCAGGTAATAATGATTAAATTTTATGATTTTAGCAGATCGCAACTTACAGTTCAATGTAACATTATTATAACACAAATGCTAATAAATTGTTTTAGGAATGCCAACAATTGAAATCCCTTTAGACAATACTTATAAAAATTCGGTGGAACATCCTATATGTCAAAGCAGAGTATGTGAGAGTAGAGTCCAAGGTATTGACTGCGGATCGGAAGTTTCCGAGTGGCTGAGTTTGGCATTAGGCAAACCAAATCTTAGATTAATTCGACAAAGTCATGGCAGACAAAAAAAAGGTACGATATAAATATGAAAATGTTAAGTTTCAAGGTTGCAGTTATTTATATTAGTGGAGAACTTACTATTTTTCTTTTGTAGGATTAGATAAGGCAGAATTATCATTTTCTAGTCAGGCACAGTATTTAGCGGTAAACAAAGCAAGTGTGTCATGGCTTATCGACAAGGTATCTGAAGACTTAGATTTTCAGAAGGATACAGCTGTGCATCGATTTAGAGGAAACATTATTGTGGAAGGCTGCAAAGCTTTTGACGAAATCCAGTGGAAACATGTTCGCATTGGAAATAATAATTTTAAAGTATGAATTTTTCATATTAATAATAACCAAGTTATTGATTCGAAATATATTGTTATAAAGGCATTAAATGGCAGGTAAACGGTCCTTGCACTAGATGCCAAATGATATGCATTGATCAAACAACCGGCAAGAAGACTATAGAGCCATTAAGAACATTAGCAGAAGAGTTCCATGGAAAGCTGAGATTTGGAATCTATTTAACTAGACTGGAGAGTGCGCAAAGTATGCTTAAGATTGGCGATCAAGTATACTATTCTTAAACAAACAATTTCTAGATGTTGAATTATTATCTGAAGTTCATGCATAAAGTTTATCATGAGCAAACTACAGAAGAATCTCTATTTTTATTAAGTATTTAATAGTATATATGTATATATATTATGTGATTAAGTACATAAATATTATAAATGTGTATAAATAATTTATTTCTGTACGAAATATCAATAAAAATGAGCTTTTCATTCTGTACCTGATCTATAATCAAACGTGTTTACAATATTACACAGTCCGCGGCCTGTTGTTGGTCAACTTTCCTCACTGGTCTACCCGCGGACACATCTTTGATCATATCTGCGATCGCAACAAAGTCAGGAAACGCGAGCGTTTGGAGTTTAGAGTATACCAGTTCATCGTTCACTTGTACTTCAAAGGAAGCTAAAAAAATAACATATTTCGTCATTCATATCATTATTTATTTCATTCATATTTATATGCTATTCATATTTATTCATATTTATTCACAACTTGCCTTGCCTACCTGCTGTGCCAGCTACAGAGGCATTGGGGACATTCTTTTTTATCTCCTCCGTCAGCTGAAGAAATTGTTTCTTGTGCCCACACGAGCCACTGTAAAATTATAGCATTTTGATCATCAGTCACATCAGGATATATATTCATGAACAAATTTCCTTTCAAAAAGTACATTTTATTCTTTAGAATGTTGATTATATTCATTCATTTATACTGTCTATAGATATCATGAAGAAATAATTTCACTACAAATTAGAATTACATAAAGAATGCAGCCAAAAGATTTCAATTTTATTGAGATATGCAACTTTTCGTACCGTTTATTTTCAACGATTGAGAAAATAATACTAACACATTACATTCTTAATCTACTTATCTTAAACTTCAATTCAATGCATCATTTATTGGAAAATTTAAAATACGAAAAAAAGGACTAAAAATATTTGGCAGCTCTCTTTCGACATCGCGTACCTAAGTAGAACTTGAATCCGCGCTAATTATAACTCTAGCGATAGCCTGAATTAATGAGGACAATTGCGCGTACACTCACCAGTATTCAACGTCAATTTTCACGTCCATCCTGTCTTCTGTTTTACCACATTTTAAGTCACGAACGATCGTTGCAGCGTAATAGTGTATATCTCCTTCTCCGATTATTGACCATCTGCTAAAAGTAGCGCTCGATTAGTGCGTAACCTAACCTAATCCGTGTTTACGAACAATAGGCAGTAAAAATAGAAGAAAAAAAATAATACCGTTGCACTTCAGCGTCTACGCGCGCCGTTCCTGCTGCTTTTATATTTTGTTGACACACATCGAATGCACGTCGCGTGGCGTCTTCGAAAATAGAAGTCCGGCACAGCGACTATGCGCGGTAAACAAGGGCAGTTCCGCTGCTCGGAAACGTCACGTCGTGTGATAATAGAGTGATAAAAAGAAGGCAAAAATTGGAGCAGCTTCGCCAATTATCCTATCTGTTGTCGAATGTACCGTAACAATTCTCTCTCTCTCTCTCTTTCTCTTTCTCGCTCGTGCCGACTTTCTTCGTCGAGGCGACGACTGTGGCAGTGGCAGCCCTGCGCTCGGCGCCATTTCTCTCCGCGCGGGGGCCCGTCTGTGAGTCGTCTGCCGTCACGGTCGCGGTGTGGTCGCGGCTCGTCGTGTGTGGTGCGCCGATTTGACACGCGTCAGGGCAGACTCGCTGCGCGGGCACCGCGGGCACGCGAGCGATCGGATCCCCGGGTGACGGTCTCGGCGCAGTTCGGCGACGTGCCGCGTCAGCGGGGCGCGCGGACCTTTCGAAAGCAGGCACACGTAGGCAACAGGTGTCCACGTTGGCCGCCGCCGCCGCCGCCGCCGCGCGTGTTCGACGACGACACGACGACTCTCGCTCGCTGAGGACAATCTTCCCCGGGACGTCCGCGACCAAGGCGACAGAATGAATTACGACTACCTGGTGAAGTTCCTGGCGCTCGGCAACTCCGGCGTCGGCAAGACCAGCTTCCTGTACCAGTACACCGACGGCACCTTCAACTCCAGATTCGTGTCTACCGTCGGCATCGATTTCAAGGAGAAACGAGTGGTGAGAGAACAAGAGACGTGACTTAGCTGGTAGATGATTGCTCCAAGCTTGCGTATTTCTGGAAGGTCCCTTGCGTATCCAAAGGCAGGGCCGCGAGAGATAATAGGCTTGGAATAATTAAAGAGTCTGTGTAAGCTGACTATGTAAATGAAAAGTATTGGATTAGTCTTGCTTGTGTATTACGTACATCAGGTCTCAGCAATGATAGATACAAGAGCTTTACCTCATGCATCAAGAAGTAACGATCATTTGTTATTACAGATATATCAAACGGCAAATGGCAGGACTCAACGAGTGCACCTGCAGCTTTGGGACACGGCCGGTCAAGAAAGGTACATACGCTAGAGAAGTTTGAGAATGCAGTTTTTCAGCAGGAGCTATGTACAATAGTTAACATGCATTTGTTGCACTCTCTGAAAAATCGGCATTAAATTTTAGCGAGCGAGTGAGCGATTTGCATATACTTGCATTTATATTCACGATGGAGTTAATACAGACATGCAGTATTCTGTTATTATATTTTGCATTGTAATATCTCAATTTAACGACATTTCTGTGAAAGCTGCATCTATTGCATAGTGTAAATTGTTGCAAAGATCCGAAAGATCCGAACGTAAATGTATACGACATATGAGACGTACGTGTTCTAATCAATATGTATGAAGTATCCTGCATGTGCAAACAGAGGCTTAAGACTCCCAATCTAACATTCCACGCAAGTAGCTTAACGTTATTAATATCCAGGTTCAGAAGTCTAACTACAGCATTTTACCGGGATTCCATGGGTTTCCTACTAATTTTTGACCTGACCAATGAAACGTCGTTTCTCGAAGTTAGAAACTGGCTGGAGCAGCTTAGGGTATTTGCCACTTATTAGCATTATTATTAATGTCGCACGTTCAAGCAATCGCGCATGCGTTTTAATCGAACGATTTTTTGAGTAATGTAAATTCTATTTTTTTAAATTCTAAACCATCAACTGTATATTGTAGTATTTATATTACCATAATTTATATTAACATAAACTATGTGTTCAATAACATGAAATGCAATTATACTAATCTAAGAACTACTTGATGCATGGATATAACATGCATGGATATAACATGTAGATAGAAAGCATGGAGATAGTATGTAGATAGATTGTATATTAATAGTAACAAACAAAAGGGAACGGTAATTGGAAAGAATCAAATTACGCAATAATATATCTCTAAAAACTTTTAAAGAATTTTTTAATTCTTCTCTTTCGTATATATTATTTTAAATGATTATATTTCTAATTCTTTATGTAATATAATATTTTATAGAAATTGAATGCACGGAAATTCTTCCGCGATGCTTTAATTAAGTATTGATCGATACTATTGTTTGCTGTTTATAATAGTATGTATATTTAGAATATATATTTAGAATATATATTTAGAATAAACGTAGGATGTATATATATATTTTTTCCTATATTTTACGACTCAATCTATCGTTCGATTTAAAAATTAAAATAAATGTTTAATAAAAATTTTATTAGTAAATCCAAGAAATTAACTTTTGAATACTATTAATTGAAACTATTAAAAAATTTATTTTTAATCAGAAATATGCTCGAATATGATTGTAAAATTCAATAATAGATACTTTGTCAGATAGATTATTCTGGTTAAAATTTTCTTGTAATTTAGTAAAATTTTTGTATTTATTAAATTAACACATTATATTTTTATACGTATAAACGTGTAGACACACGCATATTGTGATGACCCAGACATAATTCTTTGCGGCAATAAATCCGATCTTGAGGACAAACGCGTTATCAGCGAACACAAAGCGCGGGATCTTGCGGAAAGACACGGGTAAGTCAATTCAATCAAAAATAATAAAATATATCTAACGTTATTCAAAAAAAGAAATATTATGTTTTCAATCCGTGATTTTTTATTCTTATGATATTATATTCCTTTTTTCAGCTTAGTTTATCTGGAGACAAGTGCTGCAACTGGACAAAATGTTGAGCGTGCCGTAGAAATTTTACTGGACCGTGTAATGCGCAGAATGGAGGCTACGGTGGATAAGTCACCATTACCACATCAAAAAGTTTTAAGATGTCATGAACGCGATACTCCACCACCCAGGAGTTCCTGCTATTGCTGACAGTGCCGGTACATGTAGTTATTCCAACTACATTCTCTGTCTGTTTGTCGAAATCAAAGAAAAGAGCGTATTACGAAATTGATTGCTTCATCAATTTGCGAAGCAAATGTCAATCTCGTCATGAATTCTTTTCAATTAGCATGTTCGTTGCAAGTTCAGAATATCAAAAGATAATTCCGTTGATTAATTAATTTTTCATTTGCTATTTGTTTATAACAAAAAGTTTAAATGGAATATGTAGTAATCGAAAAGATAAGAATTAATAAAAAAAAATTTTTCAAATGAAAAATAATAAAAGTATTTAATTTAATTGTTCAATTGATCCACATTTCAGTATTATATGAATCTCATTACAAGTAATATCTACAAGAAAGAAATAATACAAGTTCTGAATTATTTTTTGTTTTCTATACATATATACTATATTTTTTGTTATCTATATATACTTTTGTTATTTTTATTTTTTTTTATTGTATATTGTGTGAAACTTTTTATTAATTTTTTAATAATATGTAGTTAAATTGTGGATCATAATATATTTTACAGATTTGTTTAATGTTGATACAGGTTTCAAGTTTAATATTTTAGAAAGTTTGTTTTGAGTTTGAATCTTGCACATATTTTAATAATAGCAGCGAACATGTTAAGTAGCATGATATATATTTCTATATAATAACGATAAATATATATTTCTATAAAATGGCTATCCCGCGAGTTTTACGGGAAAACATATATCCATTTCTCGTTATTCTGCACACATTAAATGTCTTCCACTTCATCGCTTATTATTGAGTAAAAACATCTCAATGAATCTGCCAATGAAATCTCGAATATATATATATATATACATACAATAATGTTGAATCTTGTCTTCTGCGGACAATTCTATTGTTTCTTCTAACGAACTATCTTATCTTATACAATTCTTTTTATACCGCTATCGTCTTCCAATGTTGCTTGTTCTCGAGTGACGACATTCACCGAATTTAAACGTCACTAAAAGTGTCTTTTATCCTGCGATAAACTACTGACCTTTTCTATCACTATTATTATACGCACAAGGTGTTCAATAAGTCAATCTTTTCTTACTTGCAAACAGTGTGATATGCGATTTATATCGCAACAGAAATTTTGGAAGTTAAAATGAATCACTTTTGACTGTATGTAACATATTTTTGATGACATTATTATTATATAATCAATCAGAGTTGATATATATTTAATCATAAGCCATTGATATATTGAGCATAATATCCGAGATATCATATAAAGCGCGTATATCAGCAAACTAATCTCTTGTGATATTTATATGAATAAAACTATAAGTCATTGTGTTGTGATTAATCATTAATGCCTCAGAACTATGAAATAAATGCTATTAATGTTAAAAGTTATGAGAGAATACTTAATAATTGTAAGTATTATATATATATAAATATATATATATATATATAATGAGATAAAATTGCAAAAAGTATAATTATAAAAATATAATTACGTAAAAGTAAAATTACAAATAATAGTACGAGCAAGAATATATAAATTTTTTGAGAATGAACTAAAAATGAAAAATAAACTTTGACATGTTATAAGTCTCAATAATGCAAATAAATAATAAGATCTTCTTTCTCACTTAATTTTAATCACATTTTTTTAAAGATTTTTAAGATTAAAAATCTAATTCAAGATTATAAATTTTTAACTTTGAAAATAAAAGAATAGCAAATGATTATCTTTTCGTTCAAAAAGAATATGAAATCAAATTTTTTATAAACTTTAAAAGAGCGTTCGATGTTTCTAAAAATATATATTATATTTGATATATATTATCATTGAAAATTTTGTATTTTCATTATGTCGTTAATTGTGACTTAGTGCTTTGAATTGCTTTACTTCACGAGATGAGCTGCTGAGAGCGTAAATAAGCAGGTAAGCTTATAAAATTATGCGTGCTATGGAGAGGATGTAATCAATCTTAACCGTGCAGTTTATACGAAGTTTCTACTCATCTCGCTATCTTGGGATATATTAATACTAAATTGAGCACAGACTAATTAAAAATTATAAATGTTACGTAAATAAAAATGCTTTTATTTCATTCATGAGGAATACCCCATTGTTGTAAAATATTATATAATATTATATAATAAATTTTGTTGTATAATAATTATGCAATGTACTGCTGGATTTTTGTATATAATGCTAATAACTTATTTAACATTTTAAATAAGTAAGTGAATTGTAGCATAATTTCAAATATTCATAATGTTCAAATGAGTAACGACGTAAAGTTGTCTAAGTTTATGTATTTGTTAATATTGTCCCAATTTAAAAAAAAAGTTTTTTTAAATATATTACTGATGACTTTAATATACTACGTGAAAATATTTATGGCAAATTGTACTTGTTTGTACGGCATAAGCTGAGAGAGATGTTATCAATGTTGTTATTAAAAGTTCAGATCGTGCGAGTTCATTGACGAGTTATTCACGATGTAAAGGTTGAAATGAGTGCAAAGTATGTCTGAGCAATGAAAGCTCTCTGGAAAATATCTCTAGTAGCGGGCGATGAAACTTCAAGCCTTCTATCAATGAGACGAGGAGTTTCGGAGTATACTGGAAAGAGATTAAAGTTTGCTGAGAAACTTGTTTCATTGCTCGCTTATTAGTCTACTACTTACACGTATGAGTTGTTATTGTTTATGAAAGTTAGTAACTCCACATTTTCGTTATACGAAAATGGATAATGACTTTTTCTTTTTAATCAGAATTAATTTGTCATAATATTTCGCGATAGAACTCTTCGAGGATGCTACCTAAAACTTTTTTAAAAGATAGATTTTTGAAAAAAAATTTCCAAATTACGAGGAGTCAAAAAATTTTCAAAAGCTGTATTTATATTTATAATTGTTATCATTCTTTAATTACAAGTTACTGATTTAATGATAAAAATAGATGTTTGTAATGTATAGAAGAGAAAAAAGAGTTAATTTTTAAACTCTTATTTGATGAACACATTTCTTGTTGAACAAAAAATTTGATAAATATCTAAAAGAAAAATTTTAAACAATTATATCAGGGACTTTAACAATCATATTAAATCTTAAAAAATGAATATAAAGTGATATATTAGTGATATCAATATTACTGAATGTTGGATGTATTTTTAAATCATATAAATATATTAAACTAATTGCAAGTTGCATATATTATACAATTACAGTTTATTTGTTGAAGACACTTTAAACGACACAAAATTTAGAATTAAGAAAAGTGTGTTGAAGATGGTAACGCGTATTCATTAATGTACGACAAGTTTCCACGTAATTGTTGAATAAAAAAAAATGTTATCAAAATTTCATGTACACGAGTTTGGTTGAATAAAAATCGATATAAAAAAATATGAAATTTACTATTTTATATTTTATAATCTCGATGTATATATATCTCGATTCATCTGTCTTCTTCATAATTAGCGTCAATGCGAACAGACATTATTACTCTTTATTGTTTATCACAAATTTTCAAAACATACAAAGCTACCAGCGCGAGAGAAATTATTAGAATACTAACTTAGGAAACTTGCACACAATTTAGAGCTAGAAGAGAGCACAGGCGGAAGTTGGAGCGCCACAATACCGTATTATGTACTTAAGAAACCATCCCGGAGTTGCTAAATTGAGTTGTTCATGAGATAAGTTTAATATGTATAATTAGGCACATAGTTCTACACGTGTTATAATAGTTATATTAATTGACTAATTCTTTGACTTTTCACTCTACCTTTAATAGAATAATATGTATGTACTGTACATACGTACATATATACATACGTGAGGCATTGAAAATGAACAAAAAGAATTTATGAGAGAAATTTACATATTGAATATTCGAAATTGCATATTAACGAAATTACATCTGTATGGCCCATTACATTCAAATTTCAACTTGCTCGAGACTTGCTTATAAAATTTGAAACATCAACGTTTTAATATTAATATACAAAAAGTTTTTGAATTAATATCTAAGTTGCAACACGAAAATTATATAGCATGTGCAAAATTATTTTAATAAGTAAGTTTAATTTCCCAAAGTGCGCACTGAGGAGTTAATATTAAACGATAAAATTAATAAGAAGTAGAAATTGCGCAAAGGTATAAGGTTCTTGAAGTAATTTCTAGCAACGAAAATAGACTATCTTTTTCGGAGAAAATTAAGAAATTCCTAAAATTGTTTGACTGACGTGGTGGAATTAAATTGCAAATTCAAGCTGTCGAGTATCCATCGAATTCAAGTTCATAAGAATTGTTCATCGTGGCTACCCACTAGCCGTAGGTAGATAAAACCGACGCGAATTTATCAAACAACCGTATTTATAATGATGAACTATTTATCGAACTGCGGCCACTTTGTTGCTCGGGCTGTAATCTGCCTTTCTTACTTTGCCCATCCTCTCAATTCTCGCTCTCTCTCTCTCTCTCTCTCTCTCTCTCTCTCTCTCTCTCTCTCTCTCTCTCTCTCTCTCTCTCTCTCTCTCTCTCTCTCTCTCTCTCTCTCTCTCTCTCTCTCTCTCTCTCTCTCTCTCTCTCTCTCTCTCTCTCTCTCTCTCTCTCTCTCTCTCTCTCTCTCTCTCTCTCTCTCTCTCTCTCTCTCTCTCTCTCTCTCTCTCTCTCTCTCTCTCTCACAAATGGAGTAGCTGTGTGAAACATCGCTCTGTCTTATAGTGTCTTTTCAGACAGAAAAAGATCAGAAGGAGAGTAGAAAAGTTGGTGTAGTGATAGTTGCATAGACCGGGGATAGTAAGAATTGTTATCTAGCCGGGATGTGCAGATCTGTGAATGCCTGAGGTACATTACTGATCAGGTGTATTGCCGAGGTTATGGCATGCAGGCATTGAGGTGGACGGAATCTGCTGACGTGTAGGCGGACGGCGGCGGAACGCAGGTGCTGACGATCGGTGCTGACGATCGGTAAATTATGGAAGAAGATATGGAATACCGATGCTCGGCATGCAAGAAGGCTATTAAAACTGAAGTAGTGCAATGCAAATCATGCGTTAAACTGTTTTACCATCCAGGCTGTGTTTGTAAACACAAAATTTATGATAGAAATAATGAGCTAATACAGTGTCATGGTCCTTTTGAAAAATTTGTGATTGAGAGTGATAATGGAGAAGGAGCAAAGACAGGTAGCAATAGAGATAGACTAGGATCGACAGGAGCGTCTGGAAGACCAGGCACAAGCAGAAGTGGATCACCAAGTATGGATGCAAAAATAGATTGGCTTGTGAAAACAGTCAAAGAAATAAAAGACGAGACTATATGTAAGAAAGAAATTAAAACAATGATAAAGGAAATTGTCCAACTGGAGTTTAAGAGTATCAAAGAAGAATTAGAAGAAGTAAGAAGGATGCTGTCCACTGGACCTAACAATCCATCAAGAGGAGCACAGAAGAGTTTCAGTGAGATAGTTAAAGAAAAGAAGAAAGAAAATGTTATAATTGTTAAACCAAAGGTCCAGCAAGAAAATGTTGATACGGCAATGTTAATAAAAAAGAAGATAGATATAAAGAATATGGAAATGGGAGTAACAAAGTTAAGGAAAGGAAACAATGGTACAGTCATCCTGGGATGTGAGACTGGAGAAGAAATGGCAAAATTGAAAACTACAGTACAAATCAAGTTGGGTGATAACTTTAAAGTCACTGAGTCACTACAGATGAAGCCAAAATTAAAAATTGTATATATCGACGAAGAAGAATGGAAGATGAGTGATGAAGAATTAATTAATACAATCAAAAAGCAGAATAAATCTGGAATACGTGAAGAAAGTAATATGAGAATAGTGAAAAGATTAAAAACTCAATCTAATAGAAGAGGTAAAACAGAAGGCGCCATAATAATCGAAGTTGATGAAAGAACTCATGAATTAATGTTGAGTCAAGGAAAGATAAATATAGGATGGAAAAGATGTCCTGTATTTAATCATTTCAGTGTCATGAGATGCTTTAAATGTTGGGGTTACCACCATATTGCGAAAAACTGTAAACGAGATGTAGCGTGTCATAAATGTGCGGGTAATCACAACTCAAATGAGTGTACGTCAAATGAGAAGAAATGTATCAACTGTATGTATAAAAACCAAACGTACAATCTGAAGATAAAAGATGACCATGATGCATTGAGTCCAGAGTGTTCGACATTTAAGAGGGTTCTACAAGAAGAGAAGAGAAGGGCCGGCTGGGAGGATACAAAATAGCAATCACAGAAAGAAGAGGAAATGATTTGGTACACAAATGCGCAAAGTTTGTTAGCGCATAAGGATGAAATACATAATCAAATTATGAAGAAGATGCATCCAGCAGTTATAGCATTGTCGGAAACGAGGCTGACGTCCGAAATAGAAGATTGGGAAGTGAACGTGCCGGGTTATGAGATAATCAGATGTGATGCAGAGAATAGAAGGACAGGAGGTGCAATATTATATCTAAGAGAAGACATTAAGTATGAATTGGTAGTGATTAAATCTATAAGTGCAAATTGTTGGTGTGTTGCGATAGATGTAAGAGAAAATCTTTATAAAGGGGCGCTGATGGTAGTGTACCACTCACCGAGTGCCTCTGATGGCGAGTTTTTGAGGTTTTTAGAAGATGTTGTAGAGGAGTTGGTAATAAAAGGAGATTGTATAGTAGTAGGAGACTTTAATATAGATTTTATGATAGATTCATTTTACACAGGAAAATTACGAACGATAATGTCCAGTCTAGGTATGAAACAAATGGTTAATAGCCCGACGAGAATTGAAAAGAATAGTCAGACAATGATAGACTTAGTATTTACTAATAATATGGCACAGGTATATGTGGTCCATGAGCCTAAAATAACGGATCATGCTTGGATAAAAATTGCATTAGGAAGAAAAAAGAACGTTAGTAAATATAGAGTATTCACTGCGAGAAATTATGGTAAATTTAGCATTGATGAATTTAGTCTATTAGTAGAGAAAAATATAGGGCAAAGTTTAGTTCACGAAATAGATGAACGAGCTTGGAAATTTGTAAATAGTATAGTTGATGCGTTGGATAATACAGCGCCAAGAAAAGAAGTTCGAATTCCGAAAGTCTGGGAGGGTAAAGTGTGGTTCTCAGAGGAAATTAAAGAACAAGCAGCTAGAAGAGATAGGGCTTTTAGAAGAACTATAACGGAAAAAACGGAGTGCAGCTGGATACAGTATAAAACAGAGAGGAACGCAGTTGTAAAAATGATTAGAGAGAAAAAAAAGGAGTATTATGAGAATATGATAGATAACAATAGGGATGATCCTACAAATATGTGGAAAGTACTGAAAGAAATAGTTAAAGGGGAACCAATAGGTACAAAAGAAATAAATAATATAGACTTTGAAATACTAGATGAGGCAAATAATAGGAGTTTAGCCGATAAATTTAATATGTATTATATACAAAGTATTCAGAATATAGTAGAATCTATAGAATGTACAAATAAAGATATAAACAGAAGAAGAAGTATTTATGTTATCGAGGATAAGGGATATTTTGAGGATTTTAAAATGATTAACACAAAGGACTTGGAAGAAATTATAATGCAATTACCGCGGAAAAAAGGTACAGAGGAGGGAATAACTGGGGATGTATTGAAAGTGATATTTCCAGTTATTAAAGAAGAGTATGTTAATATTATTAATCAGTCATTAAAAGATGGGTGCTGCCCACAGAGCTGGAAAACATCGACAATAATACCGATACCAAAAGTCGAAAAAGCTAAAAAGGCAAGTGAATTTAGACCTATTAATATTTTACCAACCTATGAGAAAGTACTAGAATTAGTAGTTAAAAGGCAGATTGAGGATTACTTTGAATCTAATGAGTATATAACAGAACATCAATCGGGTTTCAGAAAACACTATTCATGTGAAACGGCCATTCAAACCGTGATCAATGACTGGAAAATATTAGTTAGTGAAGGGAAAGTAATAGGAGTAATATTTATGGATCTTAAAAGAGCATTTGAAACGATAGATAGAAATAGGTTAATTGAAAAATTATACCAATATGGTATTAGAGGAAGGGTGTTAGAATGGATGAAAACATATCTCAGAGATAGATATCAACAAGTTCGTTTTATGGTTGTGAGAAGTATAAGGAAAGAATTAAAGGGAAATATTGTGTTGAGATGCCTAGACGGAATGGAAATAGAACGTGTAAAGATAATAAAGTACTTAGGTATAATCATTGACGATAAACTTAGATTTAAGGACCATTGTGATTATACGCTAAAGAAAATTGGAAAGAAAACGGGTTTTTTAAATAGGATAGGAAATTACATATCGGCATACACGAGATGTATTATATATAAATCGATAATAGCACCCCACTTCGAGTATTGTGCAACAATACTATTAGATATGGGAGATACCGAATTGAATAAGTTACAAGTAGCACAGAATCGGGCTATGCGTGTAATATTGCAATGTAATAGATATACTAAAATAGAACATATGTTACAAGCGTTACAATTTATGTCTATAAAACAGAGGCTACACTATAACGTATGTATATTTATATTTAAAATTGTACGTAACTTGGCGCCAAATAATTTCAGGGATAGATTGGAAATAAATAGAAGGGAAGGTGGAAGACAAACTAGGCAAGAAGGGACTATTGCAATAAATTTCTGTAGAACTAGGAGTGCACAAAAAAGCATGTGCTATGAAGGTGTAAAATTATACAATGCCTTACCAGCTGAAATAAGAAGTTGTGAAAGAATTGATATATTTAAGCGAATGTTAAAAAAGCATATTTTATTGTAAATTTATGTAACATAATAGCTGAGAAAGCTAATAAAATTCATTCAATCAATCTCACTCTCTCACTCTCGCTCTCGCTCTCGCTCTTTCGTTCTCGCTCTCTCTCTCTCTCTCTCTCTCTCTCTCTCTCTCTCTCTCTCTCTCTCTCTCTCTCTCTCTCTCTCTCTCTCTCTCTCTCTCTCTCTCTCTCTGCTTCTCAAGGTGAGAGCAAGTTTCCAAGTCCCGGCGACGGGTGTAACTTCTGACCGGAAGTTTCACCGTGCTATCTACCTGAGTTCTCCTCGCTGGCTTATTCGCCAGAGACTCGTCGGCTATGGGTACTCGCTCTGCATGAATTTTCGTCGCATGTAGCAAGCAGTCAGTTTCAAAGATGACATGGAGCTGCTTGGTTTCGCAATTCCGCGAGGTTTGTTTTATGCTAGTAAAGTAGAGCCGAGTACCTATCTCTGACGTATATATGCACGCGAGTTACATACATACGTCTCACGTGCTTTCACTTCCTTTTCGCTCGAACTATATTTATAAATATACGAGCATGTTGTTTCCGTCGTGCACGAGCGAATTTATCATTTTACAAAAACGCAAAATAGTCAGTTATAATTTCTAGATTGGAGGGGATTTGGTTTCGACTCGAAATTTATTTGTTCGCAGCATTGTCGAGTTTACTTTGAGCTGTTAAGGATGCCGCGGTTCTTTAAACCGGAAGCACGCTGTTGCTACCTTTTACGTATTGACAGGGATGATCGACGTTCGTTAAATCGACAAGATTAATTGGCGTTAGCCGCAATTACTTTCACTCACGTTGAAGATTGAAAAACGAGGAGCGAGAGCGAGAGAGCGAGAACGTCGCTCGTCATTTATCGGAAACTGGATATTAGTGGTGTAACGATGATCGACTTCCTGTAGCAGCGGTAAGAGAGTAACTTTTAACACGCTCGCCTCGGGGCTGCAAAACTATCTACATCGGCCGTTTACGCTAGGTGCGAATGTTAGAACTTTTAACATGTTCGATGCCAAGCTGCAAGAGCAGCATCAGCTTGGAGCTGCCGCTGAAGAGTTCCAAACGTTTCATGTTGCGATTTTTTAACAATTTTAACAACAGCTTTCGCGTTTTTTGTCACATAACTTTGCACTAAATTACAAGAAACGTGATTTTTCATCCGATTTATTTGAAACATTTAATATATAAAAAAATTATTTGTTTTTTACTACTATTTATTTATCTCTCTCTATCTTTTTTATACATTAATTTTTTTACTATGTAGATAAAGTATCAGGCTTGGAATAAACGCGAAGGATGAGAAAATTAATCAAGCTATCTCTCCTTCTCTTTTTCTTTTCAATAAACTTTTGCTATTTATGTTATATTAAATTTTACTTGAAATGACGCTATTTATATTTGCAAAACCTAAAGATATTTGTTTATTCGAGTTGGCATCTATTTATATCGAAAAGTCACATTTAAAAACAGTTTTCGATATTTACAGGAATGAGAAAATTAAATGAAATGAAGTGACGCTATTGGATCTTTTAATATTTCATCAGGAAATTTTTAATAAGAGTCGCGTCTTGTCAACAAGACTTGTTACTTTAATAAATCAATAATGTCAATGATTTTTCTTTCCAGCCAGTAGAATAAATAGAAAATGAGGAGACGTCATCTTGAAGGTAACCGCGCAATTTCTTTTTGCGTCTTTGTCTCCCGTTACTGCGATTTTCAGCAAAGAGGATCACGAAGACCGTGGCACTCGGGGAAAATCTTAATGGCGCGGTAGTGTTGTTGTTTCCTTTTTTTTTTCTATTTTTATGCATTTATCCCCGAGATTTCCGCTTCGGATTCGCTTTACCCGTCGCTTTTGTTGTGAATCAAGATAACTGTCGCCCCGAAGACATTTTAGGAATTCTGCACCTCGCAGAGCATTTTGTCGCATTTAAATCGGCTTGTAAATGAATTACCTCTGATTATACTTGAATGCAAGACATTCACGGCGCATTTCCTTCATTCGCGCAGAATTGCTTTTTGCGGCGGGGTTGCTCTCAGCGGAATTGTGCCGTCCCGTCCATCAATGCCCCGTTTATTCTTCGTCTTATCGTTACATCTTTGAATCCGCGAGACGCTAATCCGAAGCTACTTTCTATAATAGTAATCAATGCAATAGTATGCATTTATGTCTACAACAGAACAAGAACAAGCAGAAGGACTGCTTCCTAAAATTGTCAGTCGAATCTGTCGAGGTAGCTCAATATTTAAAATCGAAGTGGCAAGATATCCTCGTACGCATTCGCATGCGGGTTTCCTCCCCCTTTTTTTTTTACCTTCTTCCATCCGCCCTTCTCAACGTCAACTTCGCCCCGTCAAACGTACGCCCGCGTATCCACGCCCGCATTTCGTCCCGCTTGTACTACGTATGTACGCCCGAGGAGCGCAGCGAAGCGAATAAGAAGACGGGTGAAATAGTCGGGGCGGAACGTGTCGGTCGTTTCGCCCCCGCGTTATCCGCGCGTACGTGTATGTATGAGAAAGAGGGAGAGAGAGAGAGAGAGAGGAGAGCAACCTCCGCGATTACTGTTGTGTAACCGGCGACCGTATGTGTGTGCTTGTACCGATAGGCGACGGAAGAATTTCGGTTAGATAGCCGACTGCTAGATAAAATGAAATTACATCGCGACCTCGAGTAACGGAATGGGCGACGGAATCCCCTTGCCGCCTCTGTTTCTGGGTCGCCGCCGCCGCCGAGTGATTTATAACTTCCGCCCGCGCGGATATTTCAGCGGCACGGCCAGCGCGGGCGAGACCGTTTGACCGTCTGGCCGGGATTCCACCGACTCCCCCATGACGGGCACTGAGAACGGCACCATCTTGAAATAACGAGCGCGAGACGCAGCCTCCGGAGCCGTCCGCCGGCTCCTACGATGATTACTGGCGGAACTTTCGGTTTACGTTTCTTCCCGATTAACGCCGGGACGTTGTTTCGATCTCACCCTTCTTTTGCATGGTCGAAAATGAAGATTGCTTTTAGTTTTATAAACGTCGTGGCAAAGGAGACGTGACAAAGAAAATTCTTGAACAATTTTGCATAAATTAATGTAAAGACGCTGTGTAATTATGTTTTATAAAATTGACAATTTTTTGTTGTATTCTTCATGCGTAAAAATTCATTTCTATTGACATTTTAAAATTGTTGAAAAGGGTATTTATATTTTTTGGTCCTATAATTTCAAATAAAAAAAATATACAGTATATTTTGATAAATGCGAAGCATATTTATATAAGCTTATTACGTAAAAACCGATGAAAAAATTAATGGATTTGTAAATAAAATTGTTTTACACATACACTAAAAAAAGAATATCATGTATAATCGGAAAATTATTACAAAATTTATTTCTTCTTCGATATGTAGAATGCTTTCTCTTAAAAGACACACGCACAAGTTGTAGATGTATAACATCTCAAATTTCTCTTGGATTCTTGAATATCTGATCAGGTTCGGTCATCACCGACTCGTTGATATATAAGAGACGTTCAAGCGCATTCGGGATGCGGTCGCAGAGATGCAGAAAAGAAGAGAAGGGTCGCGCTTGGTCGGCTCTATTCAAACGCACCGGGGAGGTAAACCGTCGTTCTGTCCGCTTTGAACGAGAACGCTCTATCCTGCCCCTCGGTGGATTTGCAGGGCCCGTACGTTTCTATCTGGGCTGGTGCCCACTTGCCTTTTCTCTCTCCAGGGACGGCGCGAATGCACTCAATTGTTTCACTCGGGATTGTGAAACACGAGAAACTGGCTTAGAGGGAGCTTTACGCTGCTCGGAGGCTGGCTGAGAACGGCGAAGGGATGGCTTCTCTGTACGTTGGGAGTTGGACACAAGGATGTACGCGTCCAGAGAAGTGCGTCCTTTCTTCTTCTCGTCCGCCTCCTCTCCACCGCTGCCTTTTCCAGTCTCTCCTTCAGTAAAATTTTTGAGCGGAAACGGCGCATGTAGCTCTTTTCCCACCGGTAAAATTGAGGTTTCAGCAGCGCAGAGCATCCATTTCTTCCATTTCTCCATGGAAAATTGATAGCCGTTAGGGAATCGCGTCTCAGATAATAGATATAATGTATAAACGTAGCAAAAACGCAACTAGTCTAATTTTTCAGGAGATCGATTTAACGTTGCCTTCAAACTGGCTATTATGTTTATAAAAGTTTATAAAAAACTACTCGGTTACGACACTTGCCGAATAAAAGTTATGCCGCAGAAGTTGGTCATATATATTTAAAGCGATCACGTGCAAGATCCTTTTATCCTGGACGTGATCTCCCCCGCATGAGCTGCTCAATTATTCTGAAATTAGGTCGACAAACGTGATCTTCTGTTAACCCATTTATCATAATCAGCTCTAGAGACGAGAGAAGCCAGTCACGGAAAGGTGTCGCCATTTTATTCCGGGAGCTCAGAAGTAGGAAATTATTCTTAACCGGGCGAAACGGATTAAAGGGTCGTCCTTTCCACTGGAATCGCTGATCGCTCGGTATCGAGCCGGCGCGATCGATCGGACTCGCTCTTCCAATTAACGTCACGTTTTCGCAGGGGATCGTTATCCCTCATCGGCGATCCTTTCGTATCTCTTCTCTCCCTCCCTCCGTGCCGAGCTCCATCGGGAAAAAGTCTCACGAATCGCGTCTCGTCGCGCTGAAACTTGGACTTTCCGTCGGGCCGTAACCGTCTTTACTCCGCTTCCGGCTTTAGCGCAATCCGGGGCGGGACTCGAGGCCACTTCCGGATGCAGCTTGCTGGACGCGCTTTCCTACCCTTCCGTTGAATGCGCGCCGGGGAGTTTCTCGGGACAACGAGAGCGGTGGTGGGTGCGACGCAAGAGGAGAAAGTTCGCGGCGTCTCTTTATGCCGGCAGATACTGTGAATCACTTCGCCCGTGCGCTAACAAATGCGGAAAGTTCGAAAGGAGGAGCGTAACAACGGCGTTACTGCGTGGAGTTTGGCGCCGCTCGTTTGCCGGGAAATTTCATTACGCCCGTCGCGTCTTTCGTCCAGGCTGCTGGCGCGCCGCGCGCGACGCGTTTTACTCTCTTACAAAAGCAGGCAGCTTTTCCACATTTAATGCCTCCTTCGCATGAGCATCGATGCAGCAAAATGCGCGGTAGCACGACACAAAGCCACCTTATTTGCGTGGCTAATAACTGGGGTGGGAGAAAGTAAAACTGCTTAAAATCTTAATCCCACGAATGGTAGCGTACGAAGGGTGGCGAATGCAGCTCGAGTTCCGCAGAAAGTTGTTTGAAATTTACTGCTTATAGCCCGGTGCTTTGTACCGGTTTTTTTTTTCTCTCGTTTACATACGAATCTCTTCGTAAAATTCGAGACATGGCCTGACGGAAGAAAATTTCCGCGTTAGAGGATAATTCGCCACTATGGATCGCGGGGTAAAAATGTTATACGTATCTACCGCGCGACAGATAACTTCTCATTGCCGGATAAAAAATGCGATGGAGTATGCGATTCTGAGATCGGATTATCATAGCCTGAGAGAACCGGGCCAACCATCGCCGGGAGATTTCCATATCCCGTGCCCATCTTCGGTCTGGAATATCTTCCTAACCCGGGCTCTTACCGAGCGGTTCTTCAGACGCTCCCGAAGAACCGGGCGGTTCGGGAACGTTTTATTTCGACATTATAAGCTATTTCACTTTGAAATGGGACAAATGGAATTGTAGCCTCTCATCCGGCGTCGTCCGCATTTTCCACCGCGGCTTCTCTTCCTCGCGCCGCGCTTGCCAACCGCCTGCGCCGCCGAGACGCGTTCCCATCCTCGGCCTCCGGAGTCGTGAATATGATTCTCACCAAAATTAAAATGTTCGGCTCATCGATCCCTTTGCCTACTCCGAGGGAAGGTATTGAATCCGAAAGTATCTGGAACGGCAGCGGCGCGCACCTCCCATTCGTCACGGAGACGTACGCTTACGATCGCGCTGTCGGCTTCTTCCTCTCCCGATGAGAGGGTAGTCGTCTTTAATATCTCATCAAAATTACATCCCGTAATTTTCCGTGCATGCGCGATAGCGTCAGTTTTATCTCCGATCGATAATAACCGATATTTCTTACACATGAAGATAACTCGATAGCGCCCGGGCAGCATCACCCTCCAGATTAGTTTTAAAGATTATATATATCGCGGAAACTGAGTTAAGTAAAACGAGATTATCCTCAGAGAGACTCGTTATCATACTCAATTCTCATCGTGATATCGCGTGCAGTTAAAAAGGTATTTTAATGAAATTTGGATTTTAAAAAACATCCTATTTTCGTGCCTCGGTTTGAATGCAAATTTTATCAAACCATGTAGTTTCAAACGCGAATACGGTTGATATTATTATATTAAAAATAACAGTCGCGACAAAAAAATATTTTTCCCATTTTTCTTCTTGATTTTTACAGCGTTAAAATGATAATTTAATTATTCATAGCGTACCCTTATTAACATTATATTTTCCTTCAAATATATCCTTTATAGAATTTTTTGCATTGTTTTAAAACTCGCCAGACCCGTGGCTAAAGCTCGATGCTTTCCATTATGTATCGTTTGCGAAAAGCAATTTGCGCGGCTAACGCTATAATGTCCCGAAGAATACTGATATAATATATATACAAAACGGCGGTCGTGCACTTAACTCGAAGCTCTGGACAATGCTTTATTTGCTGTTTCTTTCCATCGGTGGATATTTAATAAATAACTGCGAATAATTTAAAACCGCAATATCCTCAAATTGAAATACATATATTAAAATGAATGTTTCTGTAAATACTGAATTATTTAATACATATGAGTGAATTTTCCCTCGTTGTGTCACCACATTAAAATATCAAAATATTATATTATTCCTATTATGCCTTTTATCTACTTTATCAAAGAACTTTCATTATAATGTTCAGTTTCGATAGAGAGCAGCTTGAATTCAAATGTGCCAATGTGTCTGTGCCAAATTTCTCTTAATCGAATTGTTATTGGTCATAAATTGTGTTTTTCATTACTCCGTCCGTAATAAATTCAAAAGTATTTCAAGCGACGATAGCGAACGGCGGATATCTCATTTTGCAGTAAGGAATACGTCTCGATGATTACATGAAGTTAGTGCACCATTCCGCTCTAAATTACCGCAATTTAAATTGTATCCGCGGACGCAAAATGCAAGCTCAACCCCGTCCGTTATGCGCGCATGAGAACACTGCCAAGTGGTAAGGCCGACAAAAAGCTGTGGCTGTCGCTTTCAGGAAGAAGACGCAATTCGGAATCACCGGTTTAAAATATCAGGCTTGCTGAGAAAGCTGACGTTATGATAACGACTTTCTTAAAATCTCGTTTTACGAGGCTCTAAATGCGATAAGAATTTGTCGATGTGAAATCGTTGATATCGTTAAGCCAAATCGATGTAATTTAATTTTATATGCGACGTTACAAAACTAAATAAATGTTTCGAGAGTTCTTTAAGAAAAAGATATTAAATAATCTAAACACGTTGAAACATTAATACGATTAATACGATAGCAAATCGCAGAAAAACAATTGGTCTGACGAAGAGAAATCGAATTAAAGCGAAGTAACAGCGAAACTATCGCCATACTTTTACGGACCTGTCGATTAGAATATTCATAACGGACAGTAAGCGAGCAAGCTGGGTGCTTGAAGGTAACGGACGATTTTATATTATCCCACGCAGATTTAAATAATCGATTGCCAATAAGCGGATTCATTCAAAGTGTTGTAAATAATGAAGTGTTGTGTCTTGTACTCATAAATATCGAATAAATTTCCATTCGCGCAGCATAATTATCGTGATCTTCTACAGCTATTTCCCTCAGCGATATTAAAATACAGGCAGAGTATCTCAAAATATGTTCGTACACAAAAATTGCGTAGTTGATTACCTTCCGTAACTCCATTTCCTCTCTCAATTCCACGTCTATAAAATTAGAGATTAATTTTATAGACTCGGATATCCTGTTGTTACACACTATACACGGCCATTAGATATAATTAACCAGATTTCATTCTTATGAGCTCGATAAAATTTTACCGGATTGCTTATCGTCGACTCGAATCTCAATTCGAATTTCTTTTCTTTCTCAAGTATCTAGAAGAGATAAATTTGTGTGAGAGATACCCTGCGTAATTATGTAATTCTAGGAAATATTCGCGCTTGCGGCAGGAAAGTTCCGAAAGGGCTTTTGTTCGTGCAAGTTACGTTTATGCATGATGATATTAATACGGGCGAATGTGTACGCGCGAATAGGAGTAAAAAGTTCTCACAGCTCTTTAATAGTTTTCTATCTCTCTTCTTGCGTTTGAGATTTTTCCTTTCTCTCTCTTTTTTTTTCTCTTTATTATCGCAGCGATAGTAAAACGTTGCAAGTTCGTAAATATTGAATCTGCAGTACTGACATTTTTACAAAGAGGTATCTCTCTCCTCTCTTTCTCTGAGATAATAAAACGGCGGTTATTTTAACAAAGCGTTAGATTTGATGCTTTTGGAAATAATTCCGTTTTACTCTTGAAATGAAGATACATACGCCATTAGGTAATGAAACTGCCGACGAAAGCGACGACGTGGGGAATTCTAACGAAGTATAAAATCAACAAAGCGTAACCGAGCGCTATGGAACGCTTCGCGTACGAAATTTCGTGGTACACGCGAATAAGTGCGCTGACATTTCTCGTTTGCGAATCTGCGAAAATGGAAGTGGAACTTGCTGAACACACATACACACGTACGCGCGCGCGTTACACACTTGTGCCATGCTGGGCGTACAATTTTCGTAACGCTTTATTGGGATGAGCACGTCGTCGTTGCAACGTTCACTCGCTCCGTGACGCAGGATAGAAATATTTTACGAAATGGAACTTGAAGCCGACAATATGCGGATTCATCGCGTCGCTCTCGCGAAACACACACCTTAACGTGCAAGCCCCAAGCCCAGACTTTCCCACGGACAGACATATTCTTCACGGGATTTAACGGCGAACCGTAAATTCGTTTGTTCACCCCCTTAAACGCCCTTAGTCACCGGTAATATTTCATCGGAGGCTTCGTGCCCTCTCCCCTTTTCCGTGAGACGGATCTGCGGATCAACGTACCGTTCTAGCCGAGAGAGCCACTCCTATTACGTCTTTGTTCAATCGAGTGTGCAGGTCTAGCGATAATCACTTCCGCCAGCGCACGACAAAAATACTCGCCGATGTCTGTCACGTAGCTTCACTATGTCTCGGAATAACGGCGGCCGAGAAAAGGCAGAACAAAAGAATTAAAAGGCCGAGACGTTCGAGCATTCCCGGGAAAAGAAAGCAATTAATCACACTTTAGAAAATATTAATCAATCAAGGCGTTAATTAGCCTCAGAGGCACTCGGGCACCAATTTGCCGTATCATAATTCAGAGGAGATAAAGATATCTGGTGTCAATTTTCCCCGAATATTTTCGGCTGCTCCGATAACGTTTCGGGGAAGCGATGTTTCTTGAATCTGACAGCTGACGACCTGATTCATAAATCGGCGAAAGATTGTTACAAAATTACTCCGAGGCGAGAAGTTTCCGAAATCTTTCCCCTATCTACTTTAAGTTTCAATCACCAAGTGCTCAGTCTAACATTATCAAAGATATTTTTGTAAGAGAACGAAGAGAGATCGTTTTCTTTACTATTTATATCTTTATAATTCCATGTGTAGTTACTTTCTTTTGTGTTATATGGAGATGAATGAATCATATTGTCGTATTTTTTTCCCGATGATATTAATTATGTTTATACATACATTTTTATAAATGCAGAGTGGAAATTTAATTTATTCTTCTCTAAAGGATGGAAAATATAATGTTATGTACAACTCGAATGCAATATCATCTTACGGATGGATGCACTTAACTGGTTCTACTACATACTTCGCGGATAATAAATCTAGTTACTTCCGGCTTTTTATTCGCCGTCAATATAAACCAGGTTACAGCATTAGATAGGAAATGTAGACTGAAAGAAGGTAGAAAAGAGGACCGGCACGCGTTGATTACTTATCGATTGTTTGCGCGCGAGAGCCATTGCGATTCGTTCAATTTAAAATCGTGGTTTCTCGCTCGATGTTTTCGCAGATGGAACGTAATTTTCTCGCTTGTCTGCTCTGAGATTTCTTTTCTCCGATGTAGCACGGTTAGGTAAAACCAGATTAGCTTCAGGTGTGTATCATTCCATTACCATTCTATTAGAAAGAAACGTACCGCCATTTCTTTTTCATTTAAAGACAGAGATATCAATTCTAGCTCTTTTTTCATTTACGCAAGATAGACAGCAAACGCGACGTCTTTTTTTTCTCTCTCTCTCTCTCGGAGGATTGAAATAATTCTGATGAATAGAGGCGAAAAGAAATAATTTTAACGCGATTGGCTCTCAATAAATTTGTTTTGCGGATATAGCGCTTTGAATTACGAGATATATAATTACCGTTTTTAGAGTTTCCGCGGATTTGATATTGGATTAAACAGATGTAGCAAATTGACCGCTCACACGCACAGCAATTATTACTATGCGGGAATTACGGCGCGGAATCTAGGACGATAATAACGTTGTGTTGCAGAGATTTTCATTAAAAGTGCTTCATGTGCTTTATCCTCGTTCGTAACTTTTTAATATTCAAATTTTTGTACTTTTAACTACCTCTAAAGTTCACTCTCGCAACTAAATGTAGATCAAGCCTTTATCTATTCGCTTTTCTAAAGTTCGCTTCATGAAAGTTGCCAGTTTTTCCGTTGTAATTCAAATTGTGATATTGTATATTGGTTTTTTTAATATACAATAATATCGCTCTAGCGAATTATGTAACCGTGTGCAAAAAATTGTTTCATTAAAATGAGAGGAAGGCAGGAAAGACAAGAGCGAGGAAGGTATGGGAATCGCGCGTGCGATCATCCGTGCTTCGTTATCGGCCCTTATACCTCTCTCTCCTCTATTCTCGAATCAAAGCGTGATGCGGTTCGAGAATTCTAGAAAGTTGCATCACAGTGTCGCGAGTGAGAGACGAGTCGCCCGCACGCCTCCGAAATCTGAATCGTTCGAAACACTTCGTGGCGATTCTCCTCTCCTCACGAGGGGGGCAAGTTCGCTCGGGCCGTTGTAAGTTTGTCGCGGAGTTTCTCGAACTCGAATCGTTAAACATCGATTAAACGGATAGGTGATTCCTGGCGTGGACGCGAACGGGTACTCCCAGATACGTGGGGCGGCGGCGCAGATTGTACTTACGGGGCCTGAACAAGTTACAAGTCTCGTTACAAGCAGACCCGGAAGTTTCAAGCAGGTTCGGTTAGAGCGGGCTTTGATGATGATTAAGTCGCGTTGGCGTGGAATCACGACGTGACCTTTGATTTCGGGAAGCGGATCCCGCATCGGAGGCGCGAAACACGCTCGACATTGACACTAGCGTCCGACAAACGCTGATTTTTGCGACACAACCGTCCGGAACATCGTCGAAAAAGTCGTTACCGATATTTTTTTTCCCCCCAGTAGCCGGACTAACCGAGCACACGGTGAGATTTTTCGAAACTCTAGACTCACTGACAAGTGGAACACAGTGTCGAGCACTTTTCGTAACAACAATATTCGATGGCAGGTAGTTAGCGAAGTTTCACTCGGAATTTTGTGCCGTGATTGAAAGTAATAGCGTCATTTATTCGTCAACGGTTAATTTAGCAAATTTCTCAATGTTGAAGAAAAATTATTGGAAATAACTTGTGCACGAAAATACCGCGGAAATCGCTTCAAATTACCACGAGCAATTTAGTATATTAGTTTCTAGGCATTATTAAAAAACAGAAATTCCAAAAATTCCATTTAAAATACGTATTTGAGCATTGACGTATTTTCGACGGCAACTCTCCGTTTCTCAGTTTACTCTTCGCGAGTTACAGCGAATCAAAGCAAAGCCGCATATAAATTTAACGGATTTATAATCAGAATGCGGTCTTAAACTTGCTCGGCGGATTTATTTTTCGACGTTCTTTTCTTACGGTCACTCGTAAAGTCCCGGCATATCTCTGTCGTTCCGCGTCTTTTGCTCGATCGCGAATAGAAACGTCGGAATTTTGGCGATCTCCGGTGTATATAAAGTGTACGAATAAAAACGCTTCCGTCGGGACCATATTTCACAAATACTACTTACAGGCGTGCACCCATCGTTCTTCCTGTAGACGCTTCTGGTCCCGGGCTCGCCCTCACGGAAATTATATGCGGGATTCGAGCCAGAGGCGCCTGGCTACGTGCGCCCCGCGAGATCGGGGGATCTGGGATCCGAGCTGCCGAACGTTAAGCGTCGAATTAATGCCAGATGTCGCGTACATTGAACCCTTCCGAGGGCCGCGTGATTAATATCTGGTGGGTCCAGATCGCCGGAAGAGCATTCGGAGCCGATAGATTATCAGCTTTGATAATTTAGGTGGAAAAGTACTCAAAGCGGGATGGACCATACTCCGCACCTGCATCCAGACGGACCTTTACGCTCGGAACTTATGAAAGCGCGCTACATTCAACGAATCCCGTGATGGTCCCGCGAGCGTTCGCTCCCGGGCGGCGATACGTTGCTGCTGACGTCACTTTATTTGTATTTATTTGAATGTCCAAATTTATTATTTTATTGAGTCGTGAAATTGTAAACAGAAATCTCAGTGATATTCCTGCCTATTAATAACGTTAGTAAACCGTAGGGTGTAATTATGCTGTAGACACATCGCGTTCAGCGGAAATGAATATTTCAGCAAGTGATACTGAACGTATTTATATGAATCATATCGAAAGTCATACGTTAATTATAATCACGCGCGTATTTGCATAAAACAATCATTCGGCTGACATAAATGCCTGTCAAAATACGTCGCGTTACATATTTAACATCCCGCCCGGGCACCAGATTGACGTGATAAAAAATCCTCCGGCGTACATTATGATAATCAAATGTTTTCACATCTTTATCAAATCCACGAGTTAATGGATTATTTTTGCCGGTTTTCCATTTTCAGAGCGGCAGAGCTGTTGAAGTTTCAGTCGGTAGTGTGTCAAGTACGAATCGTATATACTTCACGCGGGCGCGGAGGGGGAATATAACTTCCATTTTGAGTGTTTGCACTTCTGAAGCATCATTCACCGAGTTCGAAGCTGGAAATACGTTGTATTAACTGCGCGGTAACGAAAATTGGGCCAACTAAACCGACTTGGTCCCACGTTGAAGAGTCGCGCGATGTCTACTACCCTCGAGCATTCAAGTATGCGTCTCGAGCGTAGTATAAAGTTAGTCAAATAGGTGGAACGTATTCGAGAGCGACGGTATACCGTGGTATACGGATAGAATGTTCCCGTGGAGGAGGATGTTACGAGTAAGCACGAGAGAACCATTAAAGATTGCGCCAATGAAGATACCGAGGAAACGTACAAGAGCGCGGATTGCGACGTGCAGCCGTATGCATTTTCATCTGCGCGCGTATACACATAATCGAATATTCGCCGCTGACTTCGTTCTTTTCTTTTTACGGTTTTTACCGCGTTTCGCTGCACGTCGTCATCATTACCCGTACTTTTATCTCGGCAAACTTTTCGTCCCCCGAGTGCGATTCACTCCATCTTACGCGATACGTCACTTCGTTCCTAGTTAAAAGCAAATGTTGCTCGTTTTCTCTCACGAAGCGATTTCACGCAGTTCCCGCATATATTTCATATATCTATCGGCCCCTATCGTCTCGAGTTTCTTTATGACGAAACGGCGCTCTTTTTCAAAGGCGGTCCACGGTCTACGAAAGGTCCATTGCTGCGGACCATTCTTTCGCAGTCAGCGACCACCCTAATTCAGACCGCTGTCAATAAAACCGATGGTTTCATAGAACATAGCAAAGTTATGCGGTCATTTGAACGATAAATGACTCGAGATATTAAGTGGGCCGGCGGATTTTTGGGCCATTGGATCGTGAACGATTGAGGCTTCATATAAATTTAATATTAAACCCGTGCCAGCACGTTTTTAATAAAAAGAAAGTGATAGAATAAATACGATCAGTCGGAATTCATTTAGATTAAATCATTTTTATTAATACGAATTAGAGATAAATGTTAGATATCTACTTTAAACAGTCATATTTGGAGACGTAATTGTACATCTTAATCTGGCGACTTTTAACTTCGTTTATACATTAAAAATTTTATTTTGATCTAAAGAATTTCTCTTCAACAAATGTAATATTCTACTTTGTGTGTAAAAAGAGTAATACAATAATGGCGATAGAATATTTACAGGAAGGTATTTTAATACTTGTGAAAAAATATGACAGAAAACTCGTCACAACGTAAATCTTTTTATTCCTTTCTCATATATATATATATATATATATATATATATATATATATATATATGTGTATATATATTTCCGCCGATATTTTTGTTAAAAATATTCTTCAGTGTTTTTAAGAGATTCGTGATTTGACACGCTCAAGCCTGTTTATTCGGGAAACGTATCCCTGTATTTTTATGTTTAATTTCTGTGTGGCGCGTCGAAAAATCGTTGCCGCGAATATTTGTGCTTGCTTTGAAAGCGATGCAACGCCGTCGGTTTACGAATTTTACGGGTTTGATTCAAAAACAACGTTCATTTACATATTGTTGCAAATTATTTCTGTGTAGATGTCGAACATCACTGACATACTGAATCCTTTTATACGTCAAACTTTTTCAAATGAATATTTCGCCTCAGAAATCTCTCGTATGAAAAAAGATAAAAAAATTAGAACGTCGCTCTAAAAATTTCGACGACTGTTCCCAAGTGCAGGCCGATGGCCTTACCGTCCCGTAGAAATACACGAGTTATTGGAACGTCGCGAAATTCCGTACCTAGAGCTTTCTTCGTGTCGGATCTAGGATACGAGCGCGAGCGTTTTCTTGTAAGTCTCATGCGGGCGGTTGCGGCGTTGCGGGGACGTGTTTACACGACGGAATGGAGGCTCGGCGTCGCAGCCGAGTTGTAAGGTGAACCGCAAGAACACCAACCTAACCATCGCGAGGCTATCTTATCTCATCTGGCCTCTGTTAAATTATCCGGCTCCAGAGGCTTCCCCGCCGCCCCGCCTAATCCTCATCCCCATTTCCCGCCTCATCGCGGGATGTTCTGAACGAACGCGAAATAGAGGGGGAGGGGAGGACGAGAGAAAGGGCGGATTGCAAACAAGGAGAGCAAACAGCGGCGCGGATAAGAGAACGGACCGGGGTGGAGCAACGTGAGTCGAGAAAGAGCGAGAGGAAGGAAGACGGAACGAAATTGCAGCACTCCAGGTGCCTTCGGAATCTCGATAATGTCAAAGACTCTCGCGAGGGGTGGGCGGGAGGGAGAGAAGTCTCGAGGCTCGCCGGGTCTCTCGTCGGGGGGGTGGAAACTCTTCCGTGAAATATCGCCCGGGGGCCACGCGCTCAACTTCGAATATATCATTCGCGACTACTTACTGTGGTGGGTTGGTGGTGCACCGCTGTTCCGCGGACTCTCCCCGTAATTCTTCGGCCAGCGTCAGCCGGCGGATATCCGGAGGATAGTAACCAGCCCGAGGGTGGTTTTTCGGCGATGCGCGCGGGCGCGCGCCTTTTCTCTCGCTCGCGGCATTCGCTTTTTCGAAGCGGGAAATGGTTCGCTTTCGGGATTTCAAGGGGGGGGGGGGGGTCGGGGGGGCTAACGGTAACCTAATCGATGAAGACATTTGCCTCCGTCGGCGACTGACGCGGATTAAGCGCGCGGTCGGATGACCGTATATCTTCAGCCTCAGGAACGTGGAAGAAGAAATGGAATTCGGCGATACGTACTGGTCAGCGAGCGTTATACGTAAAACGGCAGAACCCAAGCTGAAAGACTGGCTTCACGTACTTGCAAATCAGATTCAAGATTGTCCTCGACTCGCTTGCGTTAAATGAATTACGATGTTTTGAAAAATCTTAATCTCTTAACATTTTTCTCGAGAATCACCTTGATGAGACTCGAGCAATCCCTCTTCGCGGGATCTTAATGAATTATTCCACCGAACTCTTAAATCATAAGAGCTATCCGAACGAATCCTCTCGAGCAGCGCATGTATCCATTTCGTTCGTTTGATACCGCTTCAAGATTGAGCGAAGTGAATTATTACAAACGTAATTAGAGGTACTTGCGGATATATCGGTACACGTACAATTAATATTTAAGTGGAACATCGTACAATCTTGCGACTTTAATCTTTTTATTAATGATATTAAACCAATGAATATATATGTACGAGCATCTTTCTTTTGAAATTCAGCTCTAGACATTGATGATTAATTTAATACAACACAATAGAGAGAAAATTGTTAAAGTAAGCCTTGCTTTGAGCATACTTTATGCGAAGGAAGTGGAATGCGGCTTACGTGAGATAAAAAGGGAAAGCAATATTTCAATGGTTCAATTCATATCGGATTGAATCAGATTGGCAGAAGGAAAACTGAAAGGTACAGAAATAACTGCCCTGTACCGAGTGAGATCAGTTTGTGTTAGCTCCGATTGGAAGAGTCCACATTCGCGGACGTCGCAGTGGAATTAACGTTTACTCGGAAAGATAAACTGTCTGGAACATAAATTCTCGATGTCGAGAATGTTATTAAAAAAAAAAAAATACAAAGAAAAGATTAATTACCTTACGCATTCATTATTCCTTGCGAGTTTGATGCGAAGAGATGAAAATCACACAGTTAACAACAAACACGCGTAATCGGCTCTCTAAGAGCGCGAGGGCATGAAAATATTGCTCGACACTATTCGAGGAGTATAGAGTTCACTGTAAATCTGCCAAGTGCAAACTGCCTCAGGCTGGCAGTAACATGGCACAAGTAAAGTTGAGCCAATCAATCTGATGTTATATAGTTACAGAATGAGACAATGCGGGACGATCTCACGCGTTACACGCTCCATCGGCGGGTTTTTGATGGTCATTTTATCTCGTCGTAAAATCGATGCTCGCTGACGCTTTTCATAATTATAACTTGGGCCGCTTCGCGCAGCGTGAGGCGCGGTTCGTTAACGCGACGCGCAGTATTACCTTACTGTTATTGTCTCAGTGATTTCGAAAGTTTTCAAGACTGTCCATAACTTTAACGGTTTCTTAATAATAGTAGCGTAGCGCGCCGTTATCTATAATCCGGTTTGAAAAGGACAGATTAAATTTAAATACATTACATAAATCCAGTTCGCGTAACGCCACCGCCGAATAAATGAACGATATTATATCTAAGTCTGAAATATTAGCCGGGGCGAGCTTCGCGTCTCGTTCTGTACAGTGTTTGCTTAGGGAATACAAAGAAATGCGCAAGAAGCGACGGATGGATGTAGCCTGGAAATTTTACAAATATCTTCAATTCTCCGGCTCCAATAATCTCCTGCGAATCGAGAATTGCACTCAGTATACTAATATAACATTTCTGTCTCTGATAATCCGGTTCGGATTTCTTTGTGTACGGCTTCAGCGCGGTGATTCGGATTCCTTTTTCTTTTCTCGTCTTACAATTCGCCATTGTGCACTCGACTTTGATACCGTGGCAGGGAACGTGATAGGAGAGCCTGAAAACGCGGGGGTATCCCCGGAACGAATTCATTTGTCACGATTCGTCGGCGTATATACGCGTATATACATATAGGCGTATCATCGGAAAACCAGGGCGCGCTGTATCAAAGTATAACAAAGCAGAAACGGGATGAGAAGGCCGTAACCTCGGTCGTATACCATGTAGATCATACACGTCGGGGGAAGTATAAGTGAAGATACACTTCGCCGCTGTGTCGAAGATGCCAGCCGCGAGACAATGCAGTGTACCTGGAACAATGTGTTTTATTCTCCGATGCGTCTATTATCTTTCGAAAGAAGAGAAGGCAGACGGAAAACGAGGGAGTATGAAACAGCCCGTTCTTACTCTATTTTTCCGCTTTGGCGCGGACTTTAATACAGGTGGACTGTAAATATGACACCGTATGAGGCATATAAAAAAAAATTCTCGCGAATAAACAGCTATATGCCATAAGTGTTAACGACAGTTAATGTTTGCATGAAAGTGTTTATCACTCAGCGTTATAAAGGGAAAGAATATGTACATACAGAATTTAAATAGAGTAAGTGTCCAATGAGAGCGCGAGTATTCAGATAAGTCACTTTCATATAGTAAAATAGTAAAATAGAGTAAAGTAATATAGTAAAATAGAATTTTAATAATGAAAAAAATAGCGCGTTAAAATTTTGGTGATACAACGGTGCATTTTCATTTTGTCTTAATTATTATTTCGTAATGCTTTACGAGTGGCGCGTAAAAGTATTTCTAGTAATCACTCGTTTGCGCTTGGAGAATGTCGAGATTATTCATAGAAATTTTTCGAGTTGCTATTCCGGCCGTCTGTCCACCCTGCTCTCTGGTAATGTAACATATGTCCGCGTCAGGTAATTATGTTTTCAACTGAAGTTTTTATAACTTTGTGGAGTATCCGCCATGCCGACGTTGTTACGGAGTGGCCGAAAAAAATACGACACATGCATCGGTTTGTTTACTGAAATTTTTCCGGAATAAAAGTATTTACCTGGAAGAGAAAATATGTTTTAGTAACATTAACAGCTGTTAACATTATTATAAATTGGATAGATCAGATAAATTACGATAAATTGTAACATCTCTTAAGTTATACTGCAGAATATTAGTATGATTAATTAAATGTAAAATGATGATTATGTAATTGATATAATGCAATTGACCTTGTATACAAAACTTGCATTACTCTAACATGTATATTAATTACTATTAATTAATAGCTCCGTTTAATTATGTTAAAGTAATGTTAGTAATATGGATCAATACATTACGTTATCAAAGATAATTAAATAAATTATATAATTAATTATAAATATTATTGAAATTATTCGTATTAAGCTACTTTTAGGATTTAGGCTAATAAGAGATTAAGTTTTAACTTATTACAAGTCTCATTCAAATAAAAACAAAATTTGTATTTGGATGGAAATATTAAATAAAAAATGATATTTAATGATTAAATTCTTTTCAAAATGTAAAGATTATTTGTAACGACATAGTGCGTTTGTAATTAAAAACCGGTGAATAGCTTTTCGTGCGTTAATTATAATTTTAAATTTTCTAGTTATTATTATTATTATTCATCTCGTGGTTGTGTATTATTATTATTTAAACCATTATTTTATATAAGATTGGATGTTTCCAATCTTTTACCCTTATTTTGCAAAACAACAGCGATAGAAAGTAATATTCTATCTACGTTCAACGAAGTGATTCGGTAATATTGTCAATTGCACATGTGGTAGCTGCGCAAACATGTATGCTACGATAAGAGTAAAACCGCTGTGGTCAAAACATAAACAGACAAACAGCAAATAAATTTTAAAAATTTGTGAAATACTTTATGAAAGAATTACAGATACGAAGAATTTTGTTCGCATGGTTATTCATACCGGATGAAATTAGAATTTATAATTGGATCGCAAATACACGTGCGCCAGAATATTATTTAAATTTTTATTTAAACTGCTTTAATATTAACAATATTTTTATTTTTAAAGTTTACTTTTCTATCGAACGCTACTCTTGAACATCTCTTTTTAATGGATAAGTTTTCATGTTCTTTTCTCAAAATCACAAAGATCCTCGGACTACAGGATTCTTATGGTAATGTGATACCGGACTTGGGTCGCCGAGTTCTCTTACTTGTTTGGCATTCGCTATCGCTTATAGTGGAAGAGTTATGCTCATTCTTGTGAGCAGCGTTATCCACTTTCGCGAAATCGATCAGCGAAATTACCAACTCTATGCGCTCTCACGAGTTTATATACGTTCGTCTGGGTTCTCCCGCGACATGAACCTCGGTGCTTGCCGAAGTTGGAAAATTGCGGGACTATTCTTCCTTCTGAAATACAATCTTGGATAATAATCAAAATCTCTGACGTAAGAGGGATTACTATGGAAAATCAAACATCTCGAAACAGAACTTTATAAGTTTTCGGAGAGAAGAAGGGAGAAATCTTTATATTGAAAATGTTAATATATTCATTTACCGAATATTGTAATATTTATAAGCATACAATTTTCTGATGGCGACATGTATAAATGTACTTTTTTCAAGTATATAATAATAGTTATATAGATAATATACACTTTTTTGTATACAAATACATTTAAATTTTTGTTAGTGATAATTTATTTGTAATAACTTTTATATTTGATTTTTGTTTAAGTAGAAAGTTATTTCTTATGTAATATTTATATAAGAATGTTTATATACAGCGATGGCAGAAATAATAGGTATATAGAAGAAAAATTATCAATTTTCAAATACTGAAGGTGAAAAGATGAATTAAGATAATAAATTTAGGTTTAACATTGCACTCTTATTCATTATCATTTACTGGAAAATACTGATTTTTATATTTGCATTACAGTTAAAAAGAAATTATCTTTTTTTGCTACGTACCTATTATTTTTACCACCACTATAATTTCTTATCCTCACACTGTTTTATTCGTTTTAGAAGCTGACTTTACAAAAATTCAAACATTACATAATAAGTTTTTTCTTCGTGATAACAAAAATGAAACTTACATGTGTCAGACATATGCTTTTTTCAAGTAACCGTAGTGTGTGTCTTGCTCGTGCAACGTCTGCATTTAATCCGTATGTACCATCTTTTTCGGTTGAATTGTGAATGTGTATAAGCTTCGTGTTACAGACCCTGATTTAGGTATGAATTTAGATTGAAAAATTTGTTGACTACTCGTTATTACACTTTTTATTTCGTTATCCTATGCAGCTTCGTTATCGTATGCTGCGTAGTGTAATCTGGTAATCTATTCTTGCGAAAATAGAAGAGGGGGGAGAGAGAGAGAGAGAGAGAGAGAGAGAGAGAGAGAGAGAGAGAGAGAGAGAGAGAGAGACGAGTCCGACACATAACTAATATTTTATCATATTTCACTTGCAGATTACATGGCGGAAAAATGACAAACGCACGCGTATCGATTTTCGCACTGTCTGATAATCCTGACCTACATAATGCTGCTGCATCGTTTGTCTTTTATCTGCTACAAATCCTCATCAAGATTTATTAGTGACGGCGGAATATATCCCCAAACAACGGACGGGCATGAGTAATGGTTCGCTACACACGTGTATTAAGCAGGCTAATGCGTTCTTTTTCGCGGTACGTGCCGTGGGATTTGTTCTGGACCGACGTCAAAACAACTTATATCATTAACCTCCTGAGACCTTCCCGTGTATCATGCACGATAGAGCGGCATTTTTATTTCTTGCGCGCTTAATTCGGAGGTAGTCGCGCGAGATATATAATTTACACTCCAGTGGTTCTGGCGGTGGACGAGTTTGTTGAACATTCTGATTTTTCCTCGAGTTCTCCTCCCGCGGCCCGATGATTTTGCGCGATACGCAGCGTATCCCGGTTCATTCACGTATCACGGTCCAAATCGAAACATGACGTAAGAACCGTTATTACAGCTGCACAAGTTCATCGTGCGCGCGAGGGAGAGTTAATCCGACGCCCTCCCCATGCTTACTCATGTACGCCATAAATTTCATTCGGCGCGCCGTGGTAAGAACGACGACCGAAATAGTTATCGGGAACGATCTTATTATCGACTCACTATTCAATACAGCCACCATAAATTCTACAGTACAATACCATAATCGCGCACCCCTCTCGCGATGCGATATTTCTCTCTTTTTCTTCCCTTCTTTTTTCGTCGTGTCAGGCAGCGCTTGAACGAAATCGTTTCTTTCGCCGATTGATGTCGTTTTCATTAATCGACTGGCAAATTGAATCGCGCTTACGACACGATCGTAGTAATTATACAACTCGATCGCACGCGAGGAGACGTCAATACCTAGGAGAGAATCGTTCGGTGATATGTCTCGTAAAGCCGGCTTCACACGGGATCACAAAGTGTCTTAGCAGAAATGCCGTCGTAGGCAGGGAAACGTCCTATCTAAATGGAACTTTTCACACGAATGCAATCGAATCGCTCGTGAAAGGAGGAACATCCGAGTGACATTCAATTATGTTAGGATAGCCTAATAGCTCTTTTACAAAATGTTCAGTTTTTTGTTAGGAAACATTCGGTGGGCCGTATCAAAATTTTTTGTTAACATAAAAGAATGAATTCTAGGTTACAGAATACTTCTTCGTTTTTTTTTTTTTGTAAAATGTGTCTCACATTTTCACATGTAGCTTTCATGCTGCAGGCAAACAGTTTACACAGAAAATTTAGAAAGAAAAAGATTTATATTTTTCAAATTTTTTGAAGTCTTTTTAAATTTGCATTATATGTAAACGCGCACGTGAAACATTAAGTTTATTTAAATATATTATATTTATTTATATTTAAATATAATGTGCTTTTGAAAGTTAGCTTTAAATTTTCTTTCTGTGAAAAGAGAAAAATATGAGATTGCCTGATAGAGAACTAATTGCAGATAAAACATTGTTATTTTGATTATTTATTTAAATGAATATACTATCACTAAAAGGGTTCGAAACCATTGGTGGAAATTAGTGGTCCGTGTGAAACTGGCTTAAACTGGTCCGGGGACGCGATGCTCCAGCGACGACGCTCATAATTGCGTCCGTCGGGGATAATCCTGGCCGTCGATGGGTAATCAAGAGGACAGCCCCGTATACGACTATTGTCGATCGCGTCCACGTCGATTTTCGCCGACGCGGCCCGTGGGGTGGTGCCGCGAATGCGCGCGCGAGGGTGGCCACCACTCGTGCGGAATGGGGAGTGCGAGCGAGATTATTATTTTAATGGTGGCTTAATTTGGCGGGCGTGTAAAGCGGCGGGAACAAACGGTGCCCGAAAATCGGCTGGGCGATCAGTTATACAGCGTCGATAGCAGCGGGCCCAAATATATGTGTATGTACGAAATATATTCTATCCTTCTCTGAGCACCATCCCCCGCCGGCAGCGCGCGCCGCACCCTCTCGCGCAGTCCGTCGAAACGGTCCATTGTGCGGACGTTCGCCCCGTCCGTTACTGCCGACTCGCACACCCTCCGCCACCTCGCCTGCAGAGAGGAAGAGGGTGTAGTCTCGTACGTCTCGCGTAGTATATACCCTTGTCATCCGCGATTTACTCGCGCGCGAGACGGCATCGGTCGGGGGTGATTATATACGGCGAAAAGGAGCGCGTTCCCACTGCCGATAAAGCGGATAATGAATCGAGGAGCGGCATCCTTTTTCCTCGCTCTCCCCCGTTGTAGCCCGTGGGTGCCCGAGAAAATGTTTCTCGCGCGAGCGAGGAACTATCAACAATGAAGCTTGTTTTGCTCGTGGCTCCCGCGCCACGCCACGGAGTTGCTTAACGCGCTCGGTGTGCTATTTGCACTACCTGCGAATTAATTATCGCGAAGAAATGGAGACATTCTTCCTTCGTAACCCTTTCCGCCATTGTAATGTCGGTTGGAGTCATAACCATTATATTTCGTATGCTAATTGGACAGCTTTTGTGTACGAGAAACCACGCAAATGAAATGTGTTTAAATTTATACCTCATGGATTCGCTTTTTACCTACTCACTTGACATTAATTGATCTAAAGTTTCTAATAGCCGAGTCATAAAATATCTTTTATAGAGGTAGAGAAATTAAATAATTGATTGTCACGGTTGATACGCGTTAACAGATAGTTTAAATATATCACAATATGAGTATTTCCTTACTTTTTGTTAAATCTCGTTAAATTTGCAAGAAAAAAAGAAAAGTGAAATATTCTTTTTGCAATGTATGTCACAAGTTGATTTAACAAAGATAAATGTATACGAGTAGTATGATTGTAATTTTTTGCTGTAGTATTAAATGCGAATAATATTTAAAGTAGAAATGAAATTTTTATATCAGACACAGACACTTTTCTGACACTATAATAATGTGATGATTACTGTGAAGTATTAAGTGAGTTGTAATACAAAATGAATAGTATATCCTCATGCACGATATAATTAAACTCCTATTTATTCAGAGAAACTCTCGTTGGAAAGAGAGATTTTTTTTCAGCCGTTTTTGATGAGAGGAGAATACGCGCGCTGAAGATAAGTGAGCTCGTTGTGATAGATGTTTATGCATCAACGCGAGAAGACACGATCGTTGAAATTGAAATTTGTTTGTCATAAAAGTTCGTTGTTAACCGTGCTCACCATGCTGTTTTATAATTCTAGCATGAAACCAAGATAAAAAAAATATGAATAGCCTATTTTTCAAGTTGGAGCTCGTTCCATAAAGAAATGTCGGTGTTTGTATAAAAGTAAAATTATTATTTTTAATATTGTAGATACTACTGATATTATGTATAAAATTTATACATATACGATATACATGATGATTCTAATAACTAAATTATAGCTCTTTTCTAAGTCAAGATAGAAAAAAATATAAGAAAATCTGTCAGTATTTAATATAATTTATCATTCTGTAATTATATCTTTTCGAACAACGTACCGACGAATTTGCAAAATGTAACGGCACTTTTTTAAAATGAAATCATATATTTTTTTTAGTATAAATCGATTCCTCTCATTATTTTCATTATTCCATAAAATCATTTTAGAGTAATTTTGAAGTCAATATTTTACCAGATATTATATATTTTATGTCACTAAAATTATTTTATTACATCGAGAATTCAAATATACTACCATGATATTATAAATATTTTTTATCACTTTTTTTATATTTTTACAATATTTTCAAGCTAATCACTAGTTGCATTAAAATAAAAAGTTTAATGTCATTTTTTTATGTACGAGATTAAATTTAAAATATTTTAAACAAGATGGTGTACCGATTCACAATATCCAGATTATAACAAAATTTTATTTTAACACAACAATATAAAGAAAAACATATACTTTAAAAAAACTCACAATCTTAGACCTTACCTTATTTGATTTGAATTCTCTCGATTTTTCATACACAACTCTTTTTTTACGTGGTTTTATTTTGTTTTTTATGATTTTACGCGGTTTTTTGAAAATTTTTTTGTAATCTTTCGTGCAGGTAGATATACATACCTATAAACAAAAGAGAAAAATGATTTTTATAGAATAACGTATATTCGCAAATATTTATTTATTTAAAAAAAAATAATCTGAATTAACTTGTTTTAATGTAATTAATAATCTATTTGACATCATGAAATATAAAAAATATATATATATATAACGAATTGTGTAATTTTATATATTGAAAACGGTCAAAGATAGTTAGTGTTTCTTTCTCTCTTCTATATTTAGTTTTAAAATACAATTTAAACAGAAAATTTATTACATGAAAATTCATGTCGCGCTTATATAAAATAATACAAACAAGAGATATTTCGCAATTTATATTTGGCAATTGAAACGTTTTTACAAATCGAGTCCATGGTAAATTCTGCGTCATGGAAGCAGTGCATTGCTTCCGCTTCATGTAACGCCGGTAAAATATTGATCATCCCGGGCAGATTTATTAAATAATAAGTTGAGAAATTTATCATTCCACAATTCGATTTTGGCAAATTGCCATGTAAAATTCGATAACTTTCTCTAATAACGAATATTCCATAAATTATTCAGCTCACGTAGTAATGACTGAAAGGTCTAGCCAACTTTGTAGATTAAGTTCCTACATCTTTAAGCCTTTACCGGGGTGAATTCTAAAGGATTTTCGGGTAGGAAACGGCCCGTCGTATCACGGGTCGCCCCTCTTACAAATCCTGCCGATAAATTTGCCCTCAAAAGTCGATCGTGCGAAGGATATCTTCCCGGGCGGAAAGAGTTGCGGTAGCGATTATCCTGAAACGGGTCCACGTGGCGTACTTGTGCGTACGTGCGCGGATGAAGCAACTCTCTAGACGATAATATATTCGTGCGGGATGCCCTTTGTACGCCAGCCGTTATTACCGTTTTCTTTCGTAGTCGCTTATGTGCACTATCGTTATCTCATGTATGTGTCGCGCTTTCATAGCGCGAAGATGTTTCTTCCGGCGGTAGACGCGCGAGTAGATCCCGCTTTTGGGTTTAATATACGAGAACGCGTGTACTAGCACTGCTGCACGAGTATCTTGAAATTCTGCCGGAGTATTCGGCGCGAGCGCGCGTTAAGATGCGGGGAGATCTCGGGAGATGGAGTAATCCGAAGGAGACGGGACGGGACGAGAGGCGAAGTGGAGGAGACGTATTCCCCCCCGAAACACGAGCTCGTGCTAATTTTAATAACGAAGATTTTCAGGCAGTCATTAACGAATTCGCTGAGTACGTCTTGTTAGAAATGATAATGGAGAGCGAGGAAAGCGGGGAGAAGATAAGGAGAGGCAAAGCAGAGCGGTGAAGGATGAATGAAGAGGTCGGGGATGGTTATAATTCATCCGACTTCATCGTCCGACGAAGTAAATGTGGCGCAACCGGGGTCAAACGAGATTGGGTGTTCCATTGTGTCAACCGGCAATCGATTTACGTGTTTTGTACCCCACGGCTTCTTATATTCAGGGGTTCACAATATGTATATGTATAAGGATTTGTCAGTGCGATACAATAGTGTCGTTAACACGAACGGGATTGCGAGTCGCGAGGGAGTGTCGCTGCGCGATTCCTGTAACATCGATCGTTGCGGATTTCTCCCGCGGTTCGTTGAATAAATAAATGTCCCTCCGCTACAATAATATAGAATGGCTAATCGCATGCAACATAAATGTACATCCAATATTTTACTTACGTATAAATATGTGTGTTTTTATTATTATTAGCAATGATATTGTTTCATATTTTTCACGAGACAATTTTGATAATTAAAAAATTTGCACTCGATGTATGTTTTTAGATAAGGCGTTTTTACTTTAGAAATTTAATTTTTCTTTTATTTTACACACGAAATGTAATTTGTATAAAATTCGACCTTCTATTATTTCAAATATTTTTGCGATTTTAATTAAGGATTTAAAGAGCTCATGTTTTGCGTGAAAATTATCATATTATAATACTTTTATAAATCATAAAATATATAGTGCTAATATAAATTAGTTTAAATTAACTGAAAATTAAATCCCAAAATATTTTTTACTGAGTGTATAAATGAAGTTTAATAAAATTGTAATGCAATTAAATATGCGGGTCGCATGAAGAATTTTAATGTAACAACGGGAAATTTCTTGAGAAATCAATTTTCCACATATTAGTTCATTAAAATTAATGAAAATGGCAAGCGCTTTCTTTAGAACAATTGCATATTGTCTATAGAATTATTGAAGAATCCTGACAATTGCATTTCAAGTTTGAGCGATGCTATTATGAATTCTATCTCAATCCAATTCTTGTCAGTCGAATAAGAGCAACAAGCGTGAAGCGGGTGTAAAGAAGAGGAAGAAAAAATAAGATTTGGTAGTGAGAAATCGTTATACTTGTTTTGTTTTTTCAACACTCTGCAATATCTGCCGATATTACTGTCACCGGAATTATAAGCTAATACAATTTCCTTTTTCTCTTTATTGTATTTCTCTGATCGTATTGTAAGATATCATAGTGCACCGAAAAAAGTGGCACTAATGGTTGAATGTGGTCTAACTGCCACTCGGTTCGTTAGCTGCTGGTCGTTCCGGTGAAAATCTGGCCGTTTATTGCACCCTCTTAGACGCAACGAACCTAAACCGGACTGCAATGCTTGTGGGGAGAGAACTTTCTTTTATTTCTATTAGCCGTCGAAAGTTCCCCGATCCGGCTGCGATAGGGGCGACCGCCGCCAACACTTCTACGTAGCTTGTTTCGCCGCTTTTTCTTTTTTCATTTCCGTTTCGAGAGGCGGACGTCCGGAGGAAATAAGGAAGCCACGGTTGTATTCGTCGGGGGGGGGGGGGGGTAATTAATCCAATTAACCGTGAAGAAATTATTTAAATCGCCGTAATCAGCGTAACCGACGGTGGCGCGTACACGGCACATTAAATATTTCAAACTTTTAAATCGGGCGTATTACACGACGAGGTAGCGCTTTCATTGAAACGGAATTTTCTACTTAATGTTGTATGAATTAAATCCGAAATGTCTACTGTAATATAGCGCGATATATTTTTATAAATTTATAAGTAAGTTTATTATTTACTAATAAATATGAGTTTTACTTTTGTATATTTATCTCTACATCTATTGTAATATTTATCGTAAATATAGCGTTAACATATTTTAATAGATTTATTTTGATCATAATATTATATTGTATTTATATCGTGATGGCACAACAATGTATTCTTGGCAAAAGATAGCAAGGAAGAAGCCGTTGAGAACGACACCGTCACTTTTATGACTGCCCGAACAAAGATAAAAACTACCGGTCTGTATCTCGCGCTTTCTGAATTTTACAACGGTACGTTTCATCGACAGATATTGAACGTTAAAATCTGTCACTTCAAAAGTCGGAGTAAAATAAAATAAGTTTTGAGTGACATAGAGAATGATACATCCGTGTACAGAGAGAATATCCTCATCTGAAATGACAAAAGGGAGGAAAAGGTTCGTCCCTTACAATTTACCGCGCAAGCATATAGGTGTTTAAGATGTCGCGAAATTTATGTTAAAGTATGCAGATTTCCGGGGAAGTTAGTCATGTCGCGCACCATCTTCGCAGCGCTATCGGTCCCTTCGATTTCAGGGCACATAGTTCTCTCTCAAATATAAAGCCTCATGCATTCAACAGAATAATGCCATATTTGCATTTCGTTTTGAAGACCTGATTCCATTCGGTATGCCCTGCGTAACGTCACGCGCTACATTGTTCTCACGTGTGAATTCGCGAATTCGCTATTGTCGCTGACGACGCGACGTACTTCTTCCATTCTTCGTTGGCACCGCGAACGTGCCTTTAAGTCATGACCCAGAATCGCGAGGTATAAAATTGTCGCAAAGCGGTTGGCTTTTCGATTCGGTAAACACGGAAAATCAGAGTTTCCCTGATTTCATTATTTGCGATGAGTTTATGCGGAGGAACTCTATGTAATATGACGGAGCAAACGGATACGCTTCATTACACGATATTGTATGTTCCGATTCGTGTATAATCTAATCATTTATAATTTGATATTCCGGGATATTCCAGGTGCATTGGAATTTCCTCTATCCGCAAAATTATAAACGGGAATTTCATTCTATGCTACTTTGTCTTATGGTCTTTATTACTTATTGTATATAAACATATAAATATGTATATCAATTTATATATAATATATATGTAATTATTTTTTAATTTTAAATTATCAAAATTATATATAATTTTTATAATTAAATTAATTAAACAAAATTTTGTTTACATATTATTAAAATTATACGAACAATAAAATTTGCTATTTGATTTATATGTATAATATCGAAATTTTTAATAAAGAAGAATGAGGTAGAATTATAGCCACAAAAGCTTTATGACGAGATTTCTAAAAACATGTTTTTTATGCACGAAAAAAAATATTTTGTGATACATGTAGGATGGTCACAATGGATGCTACGCATAAATATTCTATCACAAATCCACAGCGGAAAAAAAACATTTGTAATATTTCCTGTCAAAGTTTCTGTGCCTTTCGTATCCCAAATTCCAATCCATGCGGAAAACAGCTTCCGTAATCCCCAAAGAGTAATTCGGATTTATACTTCCGCGCACAGTGACCTGCGTCCTGTGCGCAAAAACGTACAACTTTTCCCTACAGCTTTTTCAGATTCGCGGAGTTAAGAGGACACTGAAATATTGCGAAAGCTGCTCCTAGCGCGCATTGCAATAAGAGAAATAGCCGATAAGAAGCTTTTGGCCTAACTCGAAGTTTCAATAGCAATTCGCTCGAGCTATAGAGGAAGTTTGGCGTGAAAGTTTTCGACAAACCGTAATTTACTAAGTCAAAAACGGAGGTAGAAAGTGGAAACTCTCCTTATCGGAGGTATAATTGTTCAAAAGATGTTCCGCGGCGAAAACTTCACCAGTGTTTCGGAAAATAATGTTACGCTATTATATCTCGAATGTTGAACTACTAATTCATTTATGAGATTATAATTTGCAAGAAACAATTTTTATTTCTTCGCGCATTGAAATGTGCGAAAATTAAGTAAACAATATTATGAGAAAGATATTAGAGATTTTTGAGAATGTTTAAATAAATCTTCATATTTGTGCGAATTTATTAAAAATTCTACGTAAAGTTGAAACATGAGTTTTTTTGAAGGTGTAATTTTTGTTTCGTATGAAATGTTACAAATATACAAAAGCTATATTTGTTTTTATTCTCTTCATGACTGCTTATTCTATAAAAATAGTTTTTTCACAAACAAAATAGTTTCCCCCTATTAACTTAACGAGCAGCTCTGGTGATTGTGCCAACAAAATTCCGGACGCGGCTCGCATTAAAGATGCAAAAATCCACAGCGCTTTGCTGGAATTTGCTGAGGAGATCTCTATTCTGATATTCACACGACGTGAGATTCCTAACCGAGATTCGAGTCTACGGTAGATTAATGGCGACTCTCATCCTCTCGCGCATGCCGCTGGGCAGAGCTCCTGAGGATCCGTATATTCCCCTTCACATACGCGTCTACGTACAAGCGTGCATGTGTGTGTGTCATATGCGTGCAAGCGCATATCTATCGCAACGAGTAAGATGGATATCGATCGGTGAATATCGACGAGAGTCGCAAAAAGAGGGGAGGTTTTACGAATTCTTTATGTCGTATAATCGCTATAAATGCCTAATGTCTGCATTTTCCGTGGGTCGTTAATAAGAGGTCACTTGCCCGATCCAATGTCGCTAGTTTCACTCTTCCACCCTTGGTCGCGAAAATCTCCTCCCTCGTGGCTACCCTGAGTATCCGTCGACAACTCTTGCGGTTCTCATCTGCCAGTGTGGGATGTGGGATATCTCATGTTCTCTCTTTCTCTCTCTCTCTCTCTCCCCTCCTCGCTCTCTTTGTCCCCCTTATTCTCTATCCTGTCGTGTTACGGACACCCTCACGCATTACTAAGACGAATAGCTCCCTCGTGGTGTCGTGCAATCTCCGCAAAACACGCGCAACCATCAGCGAGCATGGGACCAGCTCCATTGCAGTTTCCTTACATACACTGCACTGTCGAGGACGAATATTTAATTCTTCATTATCGCGACTTCAAACAAATTCACCGTAACTTTAACGCATTTATCACGTGCCAAGATTCTGGAAAAAGTTTCTTCTCATCAACATAGATTACATATTATATATATTAACATATATAATACATATTATTTTATCTAAAATTGAAATATCTAAAATAAATACATTTAAGTTTTTTCTTTAATTAAACAATATTTTTTTCAGTAAATGGAACTCTCAATAATGACTATTTTGTTTTTAAATATTAGATATCTTTGTTAACACTCTTTTTATTAATATTTAAATAAAATTGATTTTACAAGAGATTTTATATTGGTGATCTAGTTTGCATTTATTCTTGGAAGTTGGAAATTTTTATTTCTCTCAAAAAATATGTTTACGCTTTTTTATTTTTGCAGACACGTTTGCATCTCATGCAAGAACAAACTGAGGGAAATAACAATAATTACATCTTATGCCAGGAAATGTTGTAAAATGTAAAACATCGTGTAGCATTATATTCTGTAGAAAACAAGATGTAGTCTCCTTCTCTCAAATGCGTGTACATTGAACATGCGTCATGTCGAAATGCCAGACGGCAAGTAAACATTTTACGCGAGGTTATCCGTTTATGTTACATGGCGCATCCGTTAGATCAAGCATCGTCGCATTAAGCTAGTTTCTGTTTAGGAAATGGGTGGCAGGATGCGGCGAGGTTAATTGCAACCAACGACGAAGCCACGGAGACGTGCACTCGGAGGCGGACTCACGAGACACGTGGCACGGAAACACGGCGTCTTCATAATCCGGCGTCGCCTCCGGTCGTAAGATGCGAAACGTTTTGGGTGATCTCGTGATCCCGGATAGATGCCCAAAATCAGGACACGCTTAGTATGCCAGTTAATCTGATTTAGCTAATTTCGACTTTCTCGCTTCACGTATTTGCGAGCGTATGCAATGTATTCGCGGTATAAAATGTGTTGCGAAGCATGAATTTGAAGCAACATGTCTCCCATGAACGCAAATTGCTTTTACTGCGCGAGTAACGATCAGTGCGGCAAACTTATCTTCGAGTAAAACATTAATAACTCCTAAACAAGATTAATTAATTAAAAAAAATATATAATACAAAAAGATGTTGAATTTATGAGACATGAAATAATATTTGAGAATGGGGATATTATTACAAATATTGATGTGACGAAATTAGAGAATGCTCTATATAATGAAAATATCTGCGCTGAAATGTCTCACCAGGAGCAAATTAACATGCGAGACAGAACAAAATATACGATTATGAAATCGCAAATGTGATTGTGATTTTTTTCAATGTTGTACAATTATCTTAACTCATAATAATTTTGAGCATATCTAGCAATATAAGCATATAATATTCAAATATAACAAAGATTTACAAAGACAAACTGAGTGTGTAATTTAGCGATTTATCATTTTTGCATAATAATTATTAATATTATTATTTTGATATTTTTTAAATTGATCTCAAAAATAGGTTTGACAAGTTGTCATGTTGTAATGCGATGCAAAACTTAAATTAAGTTTATCGGTTCGATCATCCAGAGATTGTATCATAAAGTGAAGAAATATTCAGATTTCGCGGTTGCGCATACGCAACCAGGCAATTTCGATTTTGACATGTACTTTGTGATTTTTCATGCTGACGGTTCATCGAGGACTTTCGTACTCGAATTTCCACGGACAAAATACGTTCCTAGCTTATGTAAATTCGGATAGTATCCAACCACAAGTTTGAAATAAGCTGACAAAATTATTTCTGCACAATAAAATGGTTTAATCATTATGCTTAAATTTATTGAGATGTGATATTCGACCGGCAGCTTTAAGCTCTGAGAATTGAATCTTATAATTGATGAGTAATAAATATCTAATTAATTTATATATATCTTGTACGTTAAAGAAAACTGTTTTTATCAGTAATTAATTTCTATAATTATCTACAAGCAATAGATTTTATGTTTTTTATCGTTTTTACGTAACTTTATGATTTAAGCAGAGTTCTGCACACTGACGGGTTTGAAGATGTTAAAGAATTAAAAAGATGTTAAAGATGAACGCGAGCGACATGCTATAATGCAACGGCATACATAAAATGAAGTTTCTCGCATCGTTGCTGTGTCTCTCATGTTTCTTTCTAATTAGAAAATAGTCGTGGACAATGCAAGAAATTACAGCGTGTCGCGCCCGCGGTGTGCGAGACACTGCTCGTGCATCATTTTAATAGACAGTATCAAGATGCATCTAACGATATGCCGCATTGTGTTCTGTTGAGGCATTAACTATGAGATATCGTCAGAAGCGAGCCACCTGTCTCTCCTGTAGACCATCCTTATAAGGTTTCATGTGGTTTATCTACGGCAGAAATCTTGTTTGGGCTTGGCACAGAAACGTAGGCAAACATTATCCGTAACTCCGTGTTTGCCGCTTTAAACTATAAACGGTTTGTCATTTTAAGCGTAATATAGGAAATCTCTATATTACGTGGAGTTTAAGAAAAATGAACTGTCACGTAATTAAGAGTCCACAACAGTTGCAAGTATTTTTTTTTTTCCTATAAAAACAGTTGCGGATTTCGTCCTGAGTTTATTTCTCAATTATTTTCTCGTAATACTTGCGTGGGAGATTCGTGACGTACAGCCACCCCGGACATATTATCATCAGTTTGTTATTTCGTTATCCAAGTTAATCTTACCTATAAAAACATCATGTTTTACTTCTCCTTTTTCCGTAGCTCGTTCGTTCGTTGAAACACATTTTCTTTTTCCAAACCGTTGCTCGCAGGATCCTTGTATTTCGCGGTGTACGAGCGGAAGCGCTGTTTTCTCGTTGCCACACGTTTGATCCTTGCGATCGAGGGAATGCCGGCGGTACAACGGTGGAAAACGATTTCCCGGAGTTGGGAAATGGAACTGCGAGCGGTAGTTAAGTAAATGGGATCGCTCGTGACGCGGGTGGTTGCCGTGAAAATCGGGTTGAACTCTTCAAACGCGATACAGCGTTGTTGCATCGGGAGCGAAGTGACACCGGGGTCTTGCGGCGAATAGCACCTCCTGAGATCTCAAACGAAGTGGTTCGCCCTAGAACACGTGGCGCTCTTAGCACCCAAGGACCGTTGGGTTCTTATTTATCTCGGCTGCCGCCGCGTCTTCTCCACCCGTCCACCCCTGAAGAGTCTCACACGCTCTTGAAGGACCCTAGTTTTCATCTCGGCGGGTTCACCGTCTTCCTAAATTCAACCCCGCTGCTTCTCGATACGTGCTCCAGATGATCAATGAGCCCTGAAAAATGGTAGTTCACCTATCCCTGGATCCCGTCCAAGTTGCTAGTTACATATTTATCGTGGCATTGTGCATCGACTCTCGGTATCTCCTTTTCCCGCGCGGCGGGTTCATGAAAATTCTGATACGTCTTGTGAAGTTTGTCAATATATCACTTTAATATCGTGATATTACGTCGACGAGTTTTGATAAATATCCGTCCCGCGTGACGGCGATTATGACGGAGGATTTCTTCGTAATTAAATAAAATCTCGAAAAAAGTGACAAGCAAACTTTCTTTCAATTCAATTATCAGATGAGATGTAAAGAATTCAGGATGCTGGCTCCAGAGACGCTGGAAGTTATCGGGCAGATCCGTCATCGGGAACTATCAGGGGTGTTCTTACCCGGCGTCATCGCCCGGCGTATATGAAATAGGATTCGCAACTTGGTGAGCATATGCAACGTTGAGAAATTGATCGCATAGGTTACAAACATAAAACGCGAAACTATGTCCCGTACCTGCAATGGTCGCCGATTCGACGCTTTAGTGTCACGTCGTAAAAGATATTGATATTCCTTACCTAGTATACATGTAATGGGTGAAAGTGTCGAGGTAAGTGTGCAATGGTGCCAAGAAGAGGTGATTCCGTTCTGTTCCACATCGTAGCAAACAGGAATAACACTCTATCTCCGTGGACAAAATTGATACCGTTCCTCCGTGTTTCCCCCGGTCTCTTTCTGATATCGCTTTCAGTCGCACTCCGTGCCGCGTATCACGAAATCGATATCGCGGAAAAGCGAACAGTTGTTTCGTATACTGCACAGAGGAGATTATTTATGTTTCATTGAAATATATTATACATATTAATATTATAGAATAGTCCTTCTCTCTTTCTCTTTCGATGGCCTGTACAGATAAAGTGTCCCATATCCGTATATATAATTTTCTTCTTCTGCTTCCAAATCGGTTCTTTCAGTTTAAGATATGATATTGTAGATATGATATTGTAGAACGAAGATTATTCTCTTTGTAATATATTGAGTGAATAATTAACAATATTATATATATTTTTAAGAATTTGTGAAACGTACGTTACTTTTCGTTACAAAGTAATCGGCTTTTTATGCCCTTGATAATTCACATATATTTCATCTCGATGACGTCATCCCTTTGAACAAAAGGAATTATTTCTACGAAATTTAATTTATGTGACAATGTAACCGAAGATTTTTACACATCACTGCGAAACGTAATCACGATTCTCATATTCCATTAAGAGGAACATTTCTAGCAGATATGACGGCGAGCGCATCTGCGTATCTTCTGGTTTAATTTAAAATATGCATTTAATGGTAAAATGTCTTCGGGTGTGCGAAGAAAAAGTTCCTCGTCGTCCTTCATCTCGTGGATGTAAGTTATTTCATCTTTTCTCAGGGAAAACCGTGAAGGGGGACGGAGCTTCTATCGGAGCGCGACGCAAAGGAGATAACGTATTTACATTCGTGGTAGATATCCCCGTTCGTGCCTTTCTCTTTTTTTCTACAATTGCAATTTCGCGAAATCAAATCCATCTCAGGAACGTACATTTCGTCGACTACAGAAATAACGGTCCCGGCCGTTTGTGTTCCTATAAAATAATATTCCGGAGCGAGATCTTTAACGGTTGTCAAATGAGCTCCGACGATTCGGGATATTACCTCGCTTTTACGATCAGACTATTTTTTTTACGGCACGAGATAGAACGAATCTTTTGCTGAGCTTGCAACGGGAAGCAATGGAAGGCCGAACTGGCTGTACTTTAACATTAATGTCGGCCGGTGCCTTCTGTAAACCGTTTGTCTCAGATTTAGTCGTGACGTTGGGAGATTTGCTGGTGACGCCCTTACCAGGTCCATCGTCCCGACAATACGAGTTAATCCTAGAATTTCAATCGATTGTTCTCTGCAACGCTCAATGGCACGTACAAGAGAGAAATCTGTCTTCTGTTTGTCTTTTAATCCTTTGTGTTTTTCTCCGACACGCAAAACTTAAGGAACTGATTTTTATACGAAAGATTAAAAATAGTTTTTGTGCAATTAATCTTGTATTCTGATTTGTTAGCGTGGAGTTTTATAGTTTCTCAGAAAATACATTTGATTTCAATCTTTACAAGATTACGAATATATTATATCAGAAGACTCAAAATTAAAATTGCATATTATAAATTCATTTCTGTCATTTTTTGATAATTGAAAATAGCAGAATTTTAAATATATTTAATAGTTGCTTAGACATTTTTAATAATTTTTATATATTAATTTTATTATATATTAATTTATATATTATATATTTATTATATATTAATAATTTAACAAACAAGATATTTAAAGCAATATTTAATTTATTAATAATTTAACAAACAAGATATTTAAAGCAAAACATTTATACTACGCTTGTATTTTGTACATAAATATTTTTCAACATTTATTTTTAAAGTTTCAGAAAAATTAATTTGGGCATCCCTGCACGATTCGGTAGATTGATTTTCTTGGAACGGTTCGTGATACATTTGATAAATTTCAGTTGATAAAAGTCTCCGAGTTTATCCGTCTGCAGGTTCTCGGATCTGGGCGAGACTCAAGATTTGTCGTCGCGCTTATACCGGAGATTGATCTACATCGAGGTGGTAACGCGATCCATTGGCGGGTGTGGGCCGCCCTCGAATTACTTTGCCACAGATTTATCCCCGATTCACCGGGATTCACTCCAATCACGCATCGCCAGCGGCCTGCTACGGTAACGTGGTATTGCGGCGTGGTTTACGATCGTTCCTCGCAGATTTAGCCCGAGCTGGCTGGCAATGGCATCCCGGGCCCTTAATTTACGAGCTGCGTGCCGCCCGCGGAAGCCCGACTGCCTCGCAGCGATTGTCCGACTAACGATCGCGACGGGCGATAGGGGATGAGATACACTTTGGACGAAAGTCGAAAATGTCATTAGCGTGTTTTCTTACGTTTAGTGCAGGCAAGCACACGGAGAGGTGAAAACCCGAAGAGCCGCAATGGCCCGAAAAAGAAGGGAGCGCGGCCATTTAACGCCACCGATGCGTCTTTTTTTTTCCCTTTGGAAGACAAGAGGAATGGTACTTTTTATTTGCACGCGGGATTCGTTCGCCGCTTCCGTTTCCGCAGATTCGTTTGTTTCGCGCACGAGATACCCTGGCCCCCGAGAGAAGAGTTAATTCTTCAGAAAATATTTCTCCGCGTCATGATCGCGGTCGTCCGTAAATCCGCACAGAATGATTTAGGCGACACGCGAAAGCGCTTGTTCGTGAAGGTAACAATGAGATTAACCGAATTGCGAAGTTTCAATGCACGCGGTGCATTTTAATGCTCGCGGCTTAAGGTTGACTGCGGACACTGTTCTGTGTGCAGTCCTTAAGCTTTTTAATAAGCTGGTCGTCAGTAAAGCATTAACTCCCGTATTACTCCCCGGATAACGTGGAATCCGTAATGGGACGGTGCTTTTAAAAAATTTAGATACGTCTATATTTCGACAGCGTGGCGCGCTCGACATAGGAAGCCGACGCGCGCGCGTTCTGCGTTACCAAATGGAATGATTGAATACCGATAATCTAATTCGGCACGGTTTCATTCTCGAAGAACAAATCACGGCCCGACAGAAATTCCCCCTTTGTTCCGAAAAACCCGGCGTCATACGGTTTGTTAATTGACAAACGAGAGTTGAACGAGTTTTCCCGTGTACGCTCGCGTACGTGGATTGCGTAACGCCGTCGAATTCGCCCTGGCAAATTTGATTACGATGTTTTGTAAATCAAGGCAGACGAAAAAAGTCGTGGATTATTCGTGATATTCGCTCGGGCAAGGCGCGTGGAGGCCCGATACGCTGCGAGCCGCGGTAGTTGTGTATTGTTGTCTGACACCTAGGCGAACCTGGTCGCACCACTTGCACTACGATCGCGCGTATGATTTCCGGCCGAGGAAATTCGAACTATCGCCGGGATGAATTGCGCCACCCCCGAAACTTTCCCGACGTTAAATCCGCCGTCGCTGTCCGGCGTCCTGCGCCGAAAAATATTTCCCAGGACGGAAGATTAATTCGCGGCGGTCGTCATTTTTTGGCCGCGTTGTTATCCCGCGTTGCAGAAGCTCGGCCATCGGGATTAAACGCGCGGGAATTGCCGCGAAAATCGCACGTTTAATTCTTAATTCGCCGTCACGTTGGCGCGCCACGCGCTTTTCTTTTCCAGAAACGCACACGCGTATCTGATTCACGCCACTCTCTCGCATTCCTCCCCGGTAATTTATGAATATTATTCCAAATGATTCTCGCGTCTCCAACTGCTGCGCAGCGTTCTCTAATTCCTGGGTCCGGCCGCGACTGTCGTAGATCTCTTTCGCGAATTCTTCCGTCCTTCGCGCGGAGAGGAGGGCAGGAGGAGAGCGCCGCTTGTGTGTCGCGCGCGATAAAACTCTCGCTCGACCGCGCGCCGGACACACGAGAGCATTTTAATCGCGTTATTTTATTTTCACGTTTTTCTCACGCCTCGTCCACGCGCTCCCGTGAGCTCCCGTAATTCAGACATTTGGCGTGTGCTCTTGCGTAGATACGCGCGCGTACGTGCCAGTGAAAAGTTTATCGTAAAGAGCGTGACGATTAAGCGGAAATATCGTGACATATTTGCAAAGGGAATGGGTATCGGACGAAAAATGCAGACATTTCGGAAAAAATCGTTGATAGAATATTTTTTCTCGCAAAAGTTACATTGCGGATCATTAGATAAAAATGTGTTGAGCAAATTGTAAAATATTTTTAATCATCGATTCAAAATTGTTATCAAATTCCTTCTTACGTTTAAGAGACGAAATGTCTGTTTCCCTGGAAAACACAATTTATATAATATGTGATAATGGATTTGGTTAGCTACGATCGCTGCAGATATGAAATCGGTTAATGGGTCAATTTGGCACCCTTCTAAAAATTTGTAATATACTTGCGAAGAAATGGGACCATTCATTAATTCAAAACTAGTCCTCTCTCGTTTCCTTGAAGATACTTATTTTCCCAAACGGCCAGAGGACCCAATTTCTTCAATGACTATGCAATCCCGGACCGAATGGAGCGACTCTAAGACGGAAAAATAAGTCGACAGTTTAACGATCGCGGACGTTTTATTTAAAAAATACGAGAGCTATTTTACGATGGTAGGTGAAGAGAGACTAAACTACCCCGTAAAGATATCACGAATGCCAAGAAAAATATATTATCGGGTTAACGCGTAAATGTAAATGTTTGTAAGCTTATATAACGCAGCTTTTCCCGGATCGTATTACTTCAACGTAAACTAGGAATTTTTGCATTTGGAACGCGTCGAGTTAAAGTAAATCAAGCTACGTAACATTTTGTATGATAAAATTACTTACTTTTCAAATCACTTTAGCAGAGTTTTAAACCTTTATGCAAAGTGCATCCCGCGGACGAATTTGACGCGCCACGCAGCAACTGATGAAAAAAAGCCACACTATGCGGAGAAAATTACAAATAAGAAAAATGTTTTTTTTATGAATGTTGGTCATTTAGCTGAACAGAAATACGCGGGCCCTCGTGACGCCGTATGCCCTCGTGGAGTAACACTCGAATATCATCGGTACGTACACTCGCGCGCGAGAGATGCGACTATACACAGACGTGCGTTTAAATTTATTGAAGCTTTGTTGGCTCGTAGAATGGCGCGCGGTATCGCATGCCCACGCTTTTTTATTCACGCCGTGGAGCAAAGGGACTGCGTGCTCTGTGTGCGATACAGCAACGACACTTTTCAGTTCTGAAAAAATAATGCCTTTATTACACGAGAGACAGGGGCGACATTTGCGATCGATTGGCCGGCGCGAGGCCGAGATGTGAGCGTATCGTAAATTATTCCCACACAAATCACGGCGTTAACATATGTGAAATGTTTACGGCAACGTCACATAACTATTTCTTCATTTGCATACATCTCTTGTATAATGTATTTTTCGAAAAAATAAAACAAAATATTTCAACGTTATCTTTTCTTTCAAAACGTTGCTGTTATTTATGCATACGTTTTAAAGACTCTTCAATTTTCAATGACATGCGTAAATATAGAGTATCCTAGTAAAACGTATCCAAGGGATTTAAAAGGATCATCTCTAAAGGGATTATTTCAATACGCGGGTTAAAGAGGCGATAATATCTTTCCAGCCAATTAATATTGAATCGTCGTTAATATCGCCCTTATCCAGTTTTATTGCTCGTGCAGCAAATCAGATTGCATTGACGAAATTAAGTTTCAAATACTTTTTTTTTATCTGTTCTACGCGACCCATATTGTTCCCCCTTTGACGCTAATGGAGCTCGTCTGTGTGTGTGTGTGTGTGTGTGTGTCGGAGGTCCGCATGCTCCGGAAATACAAATTGCTCTCTGATTGTTAAACGTAATCTCGCAGCGATTTGTTAATCAGTCGAAGACAATTCGTCGATTTCAGCGACGACAATCCCCCCCCGTTTCAACGTTGTAATCTTCGCTCTCTCGTAGTCGGTCGATTCTGCACCGAGTATTATTTACTTGCGACACGGTGCATTTTGCCGGTCGAACGGTTTGACGTCGGACGGTTTCCGCGAGTGTATGTCTAGTCGAAGTACGTGTCCGCTTCGACATCGGCGCGAATATTCGGAACCGATTATGGTGGTTAGCTTAATTGCATCGACGCAATTTCTCGACTGGCTTGCGGGTTAGGCTCGCCGGTTTTGGGGTCGGCATTAACGCATGCTACTCGAAACGAGCCGACACGGCGGTTGTCGATCCGTTCGATAATCAGCGCAACATATAGCGGCACATACGCGCACACATGCTCGCGTATGCACACACACGTGCGTTTGCCAAAAAAGTCGAGCGTGAGCAGTTAAAAAACATTTCGGACGATCCGACGATGGAACGGTCGTCTCTTTGATAACTATTGATCCGAATGTAAGCGCTTTGGGCTCGGATCTTCTGCGTTTCGCGTTACCGCTATTGTGCGAGTTACGGATTAAAGTGTAACGAGCGTTTTAAGAGGACACGCTTGTCCGAAGTGGTAAAAATCGCGTCGTGTTTTTCAAAGAGCTCTGAACGAGCGTATGAGGTAAAAATCGGGAATTGCTTAATTTTTAGATGTATCTCTTTCGCACGCGTGGTACTTTTTTTTTTAAATAAGAGGAAATTAGGAAAAGAGTCTCTCTCTGCGAGAGTACGGTGTTACCGCTCCGTTGAAATATAATTTTTATCTCGTAGGTAACTCATGTATATGAAGTTAGCACAGCCATTTTATAAAAAAAATAATAAAAATTATGCTGTGTTGTGCCAAGTTTGTGATATATTATACACCGCAAAAATTAATCACATATCTCAAAAGACAAAGCGTCAAATAAAATAATTTTTTCTATTTAACCCTTTATTTTTTGAGATATATTTTTGAGATTAGTTTTTGCGGCATAATGTAGCACATATTTAGCACAACACAGCACAATTTTTATTTTTTTATTTTTTTAAATAAAATGACGGTTCTAACTTCATGTATTTATATGAATAACTTGCGGCTACCCTGCAAATTGAACCAGCGCTTTGAAACAAAGACAGCTCGCAAGCATATATTACTCGCAATGAATATTGCTATCGCGCGTTCCGTGGGACAGAGAGCATGCCCGCAAAATGAAAATCCAGGGGCAGGATAAACTTTATACCAAACGGTATTATCACCGAAAAGACATTGTCCGCCCTCCCTTCCCCCGCGTTTCCGGCATCCGCCCGAACGAAGTTATGAAGATAATCGCTTTCGCGATCCGTCGACGACTTTGTTATTCTTCGATTCACGGATCTCTCCCGATGTTATCGCGCTCGGCGAGTCGCGATTGTGCCGAGCGCGCTCTGTCCGAGGGACGAACTTCGACCATTAATATCGTCCTCGATTCGGACTCGCGGGAGTAACTTTAGAGTTCGGTCTTTTGAGCAATAATCGATCTCTCCGTAGGTGCACGGATAATTTCCGCGCAAGCTTCCGACGTAATTGAACCGGCGATTCAGTATAATTGAGCTCTGCACGACTCAAGGTGAGTTAATAACTGCCGCTTTAACGAAGAGACGCGTCTCTTTTGACGGCGCACGAGAAATTGCAAGCCTGAACGATCAATTCGGAAGAAACATCGAATAATTTACTTCCTTTTCGCGTACAAATTATATTATATTAACGAGGCACGCGGAATGGAATCCGGAATGGAAGCGTGCTTTTGCATTTACAGCCGTATTGCATAAAGAAAGGGAGAAAAAAAAGGTATACATGTCCTGATATGCGGCGCTGGGACGAATGGGCCGTTGACGAGTCGTCGCTGACAGCCGGTGTAGCTTATGTGATAAATTGCGCTTTAATTCACCCGCCCCCGCTTAATACGTCGCCCACCTCCGAAATTACTTCTCCAATTAACAGGCGCGTTTTATGTTGCGTTCGTCAATAATCGATATCTCGTGTCTGTGTGCCAATGTATCAAGCCTACGCGCTTGGAGCGAAATGTGTTGACGTCCTGCCGTCCGTCGCGTCAGTTCGGCTCGTTGAATGTGTTTAGTCGTGTTTCGATGCGTGTTCCGATTGCTTGCTCAGCAACTCGCAAATGTGCGTGCACGTCAGAATATATGCACTGACCGTTACGATGTCACACGTTTAATAATTATTTTTTTAACAAACACGCGCGCGCGGATATTCATTCTGTGGTAATTTTTTAACGGCTTTGATAATAGCAAGAAATAAAATGAAAAAATCAATCGCTCATAAAATGTCGAGTATAATCGTGTCCATGAAATTTACACGTGTGTATTTGAGCGTGTCTGCTCTCAGTTCTCGTTAGATCGTTCGCGTGATCATTATCCTCCGTTCGACATCTTTCTCTTTAACTCGGAAATATTTTATAGATAGACACAGTAAGCTTGAAACGGCCGAAAATAATTTGCCCATTGACTAGTTGTACCAACTATTCAAGATCGATTTTTATTTATTGCCTTCGGAAAATTCTACTAAGAGATAAAAACTTTAAAATATAAAAAGAAGAATATTTGCAATTCAAAATTTAGATGTACGAAAAGAAACCAATGTTTTATTCAACTCTACCGTATTTTCGCTAGCTGACCCACGATCGTCACATGTATGTGTGATCAATGTGTATGTACTCTCTGACACGCGAAGTGACGATATCATCTAAATAATATAATCTACTCGCTGTATATCTCGCGATTACTTTTTCCATCGAAAGGACAACGACCAACGTGATATGTTTTACCCATTTATTCTTTTATCCGTAGAAATGAATATCCGATAATCAAATTGTTAAAAGACGACACAGCGACCTTTAATTCACGGAGAATGAACGCATTTCCCGATCTGTTCGGATCCATTTGCTTTGACACTAATTGATCCTAGTGGATCTGATCGGTCACGTTGCTCCCGATAATCTGATGCGTGTTCTCCGAATACAAAGACGCTCCTAGAGAGAAATGGCTTTGTGACGATGAAAGCGCGTGTTGTCGCCTCTGGAGAACACTGTCGTTGAAATACCGTGATCTGTCTTTCTTCTCCGCACGTCGTCCAAGAAGCTACGGAATTTAGATAGGAAAGCCAAGTCAACTGATACTGTATTTTACATGCTGTGCGATGTGATCGTCTACTTTGTAGAAAGTGTCGCGCGCATCAGATTCGGGCGTGAAATCGATCTTCGCGAGAATCCTCCCCATCTGTTGTGTCAGTTGCTACTATTTGCTCAAACTGTCAGTACATTGACCAATTTGTAAAAAATAATGTATGATATTATATAAGATTAATATAAGTTAAATTAATATAAAATTGCATTTAATATGAGACTGAAATAAAATATCCAAAGAAAATTTAATAGAGAAAAAGAGAAAGAGCGATATAATACACTCTATTGTAAAATAAACAAAAAGATTTTATGTGCAAAAAAATTTACAATATTTAAAAAAAAATAAAATAAATAAATCCTGATAAGAATAAAATACATATAATAGAATAAAATTAAGTGAAATTATTCTACTATATTTTGGACATTAAAATATTAATGATACCCTTGGTTTTATAATGGAATCGTATCGTTAACACTTTTTCCCAGAGATCCATTTGTCCCATCGATTCCGTTCATCTGTCCGCTTTTATATGATACGATATCTGAACCAGAAGAGGGTGCGATAGTATAGCAGTAAATGAGACGTTAACCGCTTCGCGCAGGTGTGTCCTTTCCAATATCCTTTTTCGCGGCGACCGGCGATTCACGTTCGAGCGTTAAAACGTTCCTTAAATATCGCCCGTACTCAAGAGTGAATTACGGTTTACTCCGTGCAGCGTTGAACGTATGCTAAGGGAAAAGAAGAGAGAGCGAGAGGGAGAGAGAGGGAAAACGAGAGGCTCATGACGGCGTAGGATCGGGCTTACACGGCTTCGTAGGCGCTCGCCGCAATAAGTAGCCATAATGCTTCGAAACGCGGAGCAAGCGAAATCGTCTCATCATTTATCCGCTATCACCCGTTATTCGCCTATAAGATGGCGGCTTTAACGGTTATCAGGAGATTGGACAACCTCTTCAAGAATACTAATAACGAAGTCGCGATCTGAGCGAATTTTCTGCGACGATCGCGAATTAGCTTCGTTTTGTTTATGATCGTTCGAACACGTAAGGTTTAGCGTCATAATTGATTTTATTCACACGTATAATTTTACCCAAGAGAGAGGAGAATTAAGGACTTGTTATTGAAATTATCGAACTTAGCGTTACGATTAAAATATTATGCTATATTCTCGCTATCTCACGGGATTCTTGACTACTGTTTACTTTTGACTACTTTGGGCGCTGTATGTTGGGAGAGGTGGAAGTCTAAAGTACATAGACGAGCGACAGAAACAACTTTGCGTCAGGTTAACGTATGCTACAGTTCCAGTCAAGATATTAGGTGCAGGAGGTTGAGATGTTAGATAATCCCGCTTAGAATGTATCTTCCAAGCAGTGTATGCGAAGTAAGGCGAGCTGTTGTTCTTTTCCACAATGATATGATTAAATCTGGCTGTGACATATCTGGAAAAATAAAACTCGTGTTAGGCTTAAAGGATCGATACGCGAAAGAATTCGATTGACCTCTATTGCATTCCGCGCACGGATAAATCTTCACGGTATTCCTATATATATATTGTCTGTCAGTTGAATTGACCGTGAAAATTGTGAAAACTCGCGGGATTTGGATCGAAGTTTCTAGAAAATAAAGGAGAAAGTAAGATTGGGGAAAATGGGAAATAGGTTTCGCAGGATTAACAATAAGACGACTACGTAGTAGAGCGAAACTTTTTCCGCATCTTCGTGGAGCGCGTTTCTGCATTAAGATCCGGATTTAAAACAAGTCTCGGATACACGGAGGCTGGTAGGTAAAACAATGCGAAAACAAGTAAGCTGACGTAAAGACGTAAAAGATTATACCTAACAATGACCAAGTTAAATTGCAAAAACATGCAAGTGTAGACGAGATCAGGGACAAAAGTAATACTGGACAAATATATCAGATGCTATTTATTAAGCATTATATTAACAAATACATCCACGCGTGAGATTGTTAATTGTTTTTATTTTTATCGATGTGTTTTCATTTTAATAATGGCCAAGACTCAATGAATGGTCAATTGTTCATGAGAAATGTTGTAGCGGAAAAATTCTGAAAAAAATAAGTTTGTAACAAATATTTTAATCCTGATTATTTTTATTTTATATATATATTTTTCCGACTTATAACCATTTAATATTCATCTCATTTTTTATTTTTTGCACAAAGATTATAATTTTATGTGAGTGTTCCATAATAACAATTATTTAGATAAAATGATGTAAAATAAATGATATAACGCCAAAAGCAACAATTTGTTATTTAAAAGAAATATTTTCATGTTAAATTTATATAAGATTAATGAATATTCGCATATTTTTTGAAAATTCACACACTCATAGATGTCTTAACGCGGGAGACACGCATCACACGCAAAAAGTGTATGATATTCGTACATTCGTTTTAACAGTGAATGATTTCTGGTATAAAGATGAAGATTGTTAAGATTGTTGAGTAAAAGTTTTTAATTTAATTTTTATTTTTCACATTAATTGAAGAGTTTTTTATTTTTATTTTCTTTTATTCAACAAAACTACAATAAAGCATTATATTTTTCTTATTTCTCAAGTTTTATTATTTTTAAATAATGTGTTAGAATTATCTGAGTGCTACAATCATTCCTAGAGAGAGGGAGTTACAAAAGTAACAATACTGGATTTTTACAATACGTTTCTCTATCGAATTGCAAAAATATTTTACGAATATTTTTGTTTCATGTTACACAGACCAAAAATATAAGTATCTAAAAAATATAAAAATTTAAAAACATAAAAATCTAAAAATGCAAAAGCTCGGGACTCTAATATGCAAATTATTAGTTTTTCTTATAACATTTTGTAAATCATGAATAATTCGTGATAAATTCATATTTTTTCTATTCAGCCACGTCCAAAACAACGAAACGTTAGTTAAAAATAACATTAACTAGAAATAAAGAATATACTAGGATATGCAAAATTTATATAATATATTATATATATATATATATATACACACATACATATATAATTAAGCTATGCTACGAAAGGTGTCTTTGGTACGCCACGTTTGCTTTCATCTACAGTTTCTTTTGACAAATTTGGCGTCCATTTTTCCCTAACGAATTCGATTGGAGCCACCTCTCTTTACGTGTACTTTCTGCGTTTATACAAAAAATCTTTTGTCTCCCTAATTCTTTTGTCTTTCATCTATCGTCTGATCGATCTATTGTAAAACGTCAGTGGAAAATCAACTTTTGCAACACGCCTTTACAACATTACGTGCAATAGGCATAGAATTTCAGGACTCTTGTTTTTAGGTATTCGCTTTGCATCTTCTTTTTTGGCTTTTTACACAACATACGATCGCAGAAAGTTTTGAATTTGATGACTGATATGCAAGATCTCTTGAGCAAAAATCGAATCGATAATAGGACTGTAATCCTTGAAGCGGCACGTTTACAGTTGCATATTCTCGTTTCACTAAATGCTTATAGTCGATTCCGAATAAATAATTCAGTCCCGTAGGTCCGCTCGGAAACGGAAAATCGGACACGAAAATTGATTCTCTCTCCTGCACGGTCGCGCACGGCCTCGCCTCTGTGATGTCCCCCTCGGCGTAGTGCTCTCTCTTTCTTTCTCTCTCTCTTCAGTTTCGACCTCTTCTCGTCGATAAACCCTATCAAACGCAGGCGATGAAAGCTCGCGGTCCGGCTCGCGCCGTTCATCTCGTTGCGAGGCGATCCCAATGCGCGGATCGCGCACATTTCTATTCGCACGCACACGACCGAGGGCTCGTCATAAATCTGACTCGCCGACGACGGTGCTCGGCAGTAAGTTAACCGTTAACCATTCGTTAACTGCCAGTTCTCGCAGTTAGGCCGGGTTACGGATCGGGTCGATACGTAATTTCTCGATGTGCCCGCGAAGAAGCTGCGCGCGGCCGGGAATCGGCGCTGCTCGCGAGGGAGCAAAAGAGACGTGCCGATTGATGGGATTGATCATGGCGAGATTAGCGAGAGTGACGAATTGTTATTTGTTCCCGTCGCGGTTCGTGCGTTTATATTCCGCTCGCCCGATAATTAATTCCTCTCGAAGGTTATCCTGACTAATCGTCTGGTCTTAGAAACAGCTTCCCCGAGACAGCTTGGTCGACGCAGCTGCCAGGCGTGTTCGGGTTTAATGAGAGTGCACGTCTAGATTCGAAGAATCCGATTAATGCCGCGCATAGCGATAAATATCGTCGTGGATCAATGTGATTTATCGCTCTGTATTCCGGGATTCGTCGAACTATCCTCCTTTCTCCTCCATCCCCCTCCTCACCCAATATAATTTACGTGCAGCGACTTACAGTACAGCAGTACGGATAATATAGCTAAGAGAATTGATGCGTACACGTCAAATGTTGCGTTGAGTTCGGAATTAATGACTCGACTAGAAGGGACCCTTCCGCCGTATCTCCGCATTCTTTTTTCTTTCTCTTTGCATCTTTCTCCAGATAAATAAATATCATCCAGAGAGAGAGACAGAGAGGGGGAAGGGGGGAGATAGCCACTCCTTTTTATTTGCGTACGATCCTTTTTCCATCCAGCCGCCGGCTAATTAATCAAGCTTTAAAAATCAGCAGACGAAACGTAACGGTGATATCTGATAAATATGCTGAGCATACAGAAGCGCGCACATATAATACGTAGAATATTTCGAATTTGTTTGACAAGTCGTCTGACGGGTAAGTGCAACCGTAAATTTGAAATTCTAAATATTGCACCAGAGGGACTCCCCGTAGGTATTGCGTGCAATCGATCATTTGTAACAAGTTCTCCGCCAGGATATATCCCATTGAAAATGCTTTCGCGATACACCCGACATATCTGTTGCGATATGTAATGCAATGCTGCAAAAAGTAATCACGGTACCGCGATTACTCGTGACTAGATTTCGAGGGGAACGCTTTGTAACTTGTACGTTCGGGAGATTCAAGGCGCGCAACGGACAAATCGATAAATAGGTTTAATTAGCTATTAGCGTCACCACAAATCCGCAAATAATTACGATAGTTTCTGTAATTTAGTTGTGCTAGCGTTTACAGTTTATGTTTTTAATCAGAAACCGCGTACAATGGTGTTGCAGGTGGATTGCCAAACCGCGCAAAAAACAGCCGCAATTCATCCACGTAGCCCGCGGTGATGTGCAAAAAAAAAAGAAAGAACACGCATCTTGCCCGGCATTCAATATTCGTTCGACCGTAGAGTGTCGACGGCGACTCTTGTTTGCCAAGGTTGTAATGTAAAGCACTCGATATTTGCATCGGCGTCTGTTTCGTGGGTGGTGAAAAGATATCGCGCCGCTGGCGGATAAAAATAAAACGGTGAGTGGTGCAAAACGGTATCGGTGGATCGGCGGAGAGGCGAGGGCGGTATACACAACGAAATTGTTGCTCTCCGGCTATGCGTAAGGGAAAAGCAGAGTGAAATGCGAACGAGAAGTCGATCCGGCGGGGATGGAAAATCGGGTGGGATCGGGATAGTGCGAGTGAATTGGGACGAGAAAAACGCGAGAATTACACGACAGTCGGTGCAGATGTGGCGAGAGCACCATTGGTGCCGCTGGTCGATCGGCTTTTTCCACCTGATAAAGTTCAGTCAATTAATGTCCGCCAGTTAAGTCACTTTGCCGCTACCGATAAAACCGAAGAGACGTTCGAGAGATTCGGCTTATTTGTATATATCTGCTAGGAGACCGGGTACCGATTTATTGAACGGTGCGCCGCGACGCCGACGCGGAGGGGAATATGGGGAAACGTCGTGATAACAGTGCGGCTTTATTTACTACGAGCTTGTTTAGCGAAGCGCCAGGCGCTGCGGCCATTGGAATATATTATCATCTGTGAACGCCACTCTAGTTAGGTACGTGTGTCAATAATGTTTAGTATGCGACTTGCTTAAAATGCACGAGAATGTCTCATCTCGTGCGTTATCAATTTTCCGGAATTGCGGAATATTGCGAATGAAACATGTTACATCGCGCGCTATATGGCCAGCATTGTCGTAATAATATCGTTATTTTCCTCTATTTCGCAGCTAATTATTTTCATATTAATATGCGATTTCGGTAATGGATGCACAAACAAGATACATTTCTTGTCAGAAATTATTCAGTCCTTTTTTATAGTGTTTAAAGTTTCCACATTAAACATTTTAGAGCAATTATATATGCCTCTTTTAGACCAATCATTTACAATTAAGTTCGCGTACAATTATCTGGAGAATAAGGTTGTATTATCTACTAGTAGTCCTGAAGTAAAATTAGTCAGAATTCCTTCTTCTCTTCAATCACATAGCTCACATAGCTGGCAACCATTTAAATCCCGACATTTATGCTAAAGAAAAATTATCTCAGTTTTTTACGAGAAATATCCGTGTATTAAATATTGTGTATTAAATACTGTGTACATTAAATATCTCGTGCTACTGTATATATCAAATTTTTGTCAACAATATTTTTTTAATTATTAAATAAAATATTTACAAGAATTAATAAGAAAGACAATTTCATTATAAAAAGAAAAAGTTTAATTAATATCTATATTACATAACTTTTATTGAAATCCAACCAATTTATTCAACCATTTCCCATTTTATTCATTATGACTAAAATATTTATTAATATTTTATTCATCGTGCAATAAAATAAATATACTAATACACGTCTGCATCTACAATGAACAATTGCAGAAAAGCATTATTGAAAAGCAAAATATTTCATTTGATGTGACTGATTTTTTTCTCTTATAACAATATGTGTCTTCATTATATTTCTATTCGAGTACACAGCAGATCGACTCAATTTGCTGAATCCTGCCACAGTCGGCTGCAATTGGTCGTCGACCGACAGCGTCGTTTCGTTCCGAATTTTGAAATTCTTTCAGTTATTCGTCGACTTTTGACGTTCCTTCGGCGCATAACCGAAAGTGGAAACGAGTTTACAGCGAAGCGGATGGGGAGGAGACAGGCATGAGCCGATGGAAATATTTATTCCAGAAATTTTCCTTGGAATGACGGCCTGGCTCCTCGCGTTTATATAAATTTGGTCCCCGGCGTTTTCGAATCTTCTCACTTGGGAATTTCCAGCGTTGCGAAAAACCCGAGAAAACCCGAGTACGGCGATAAACTTATGCACTTTCTTACCTTCTTTTCTTTCTTCATCGCGACCGCATTGTTTTTGCGATTTTACGTTCAACTCTAGGCTCGCTATCGACCGTGTGTTTCAGACGCTCATAATTGAGACAGGCAGATATTCAGTTTTGAGCTGATGCAGTTGCGAATATAAACCCGCAATAATTCTCAAAGTAGGATCAATAGCAAGTAAAATATGGACATCTTTTACGGGAGTGTGTCAAATATGTATCGCGTCTTATAAAGGATTCGCGGTTATTCCGTTCACGAACTACATGAATGTCAACATTTCATTCGTACGCTACTTTTGAAGTCTGCAGTTTGTCTCTCGAAAGAAAATTCAGAGTTGCCGCGGCACGGAAAAGCCACGGATGTCAGGTTTTCATTTGGGTATTCGTTTTGAAGTCTTCGCGAAGTTGGCCGGTACTTGAGGATCTCAGACACCTAATTTTGAAACTTCTCGCGTTACTTATCGCCGCCTGTCCAGTAATTTGTCGACCTGGTGCAGAAAATTTATGAAGAAAGCTCTCAATAATTCCCTTAGATAACGAACTCTCGACGCAATTTACATTGTTCACGTGTTTCTTTTTAATTAATTTCTCTTGCTCGATTCTTTTCGCTGCCATTCTTCATGGGGCACATTTGATAAGAGACACGTATTTCCGTTACTCGAAAATTTTCAAATATTACTGTCAAGACGCTGTAATTACTTTTAGCTTTTAATAAGATTATAGGATTAAGTGGCTGTTACAATGCATGAATGTATATTGAGCGGATAAAATGTATCTGTTGAGTAGCAATCAAACATGAGGTGATTATCAATATTCAACAAAAGCAAGCGATAGCTTTAGAATGATGGAATTCTGTCGGAGCATTAATCCTATCATAATGTTATTCTCTCATTAGTTCGCATTATACTGATTGGATTACTAATTATGCGAGAAAGGAGACTTTGAAATGTAATTATTGCTTAATTAAATTAATACAATATTAATAATTTAGTTTTGCGTCCAAATAACTGCAACAATGTTCTCTTTCTCATTGTGTCACCTATCTATATTTTTTTTGCATCATTCTGCGTTGCTTTTAAATACTGCCATTAGCATCTTATTTAAATTACAAGTCGTAATTTATGAAATAATGAAATATTACAGTTAATATGTGAAGCTTCAAGAAAAATTCAATTTCTCTTTCAGTTAACCACTATAAATGCTGTTGGCTTATTTCGTACACACATTTTGCTTTCTTGCTTAATTATGCAACAGCGTTTCACATACGAGTGTCTAATTAATCGTGTCGGCACTTGAGATGAAACTCGATCGTCTGGTTCTGCACATTCGGGGAAGGTCTACGTAGTAGTACAACGTAAGTTACAAACGTACGGAGACAGTCAGGTAATCTTCCGACCTCCTCTCGTCATAGCGCTGTCTGACCTAGTCTTACGCGAAGACGAGATTTACCTTTGTTTCATCACGTTTTGCCGGTAGTTTCAACGTTAGCCTCGTTGTAATTTCGCCGGGGCGTACTTCGACCGCTATCCTCGACAGTGGCGGCACAGGGTATTAAGGTAATGAGAATTCTCGTCCTCCTCCCCGTCCCTCCCTCTATATCCACCTATTCGATAATGCGAGTCTAAGTTAAAGTGCAAGTTTCCATTTCGAAGCAATGATTCGACCCGCAAAAGTGAACAGTAAAAATTCGCCTTTCGTGAAAAGTCGTTTCGCCGCGCTCTCAGTCGGACACGGATCCGAACTAAGCTGTATAAATTTGTAAAAAGCATTTACATGTTCATTCGTGTGTAATCGCACAGAAATGCGCGAGATTTCGATCGTTTGTTAAATACAATACACGCGTATAACATGCGTACATGTTAACCGCAAGTATAAGCGATTGTATCGCGAACTCTCGCATTGCGCACCTTGTCTGCGATGCATTTGATCCTGACTCGAATATTACACAATACGATAGCATTGCGAGCTTGATTAGATTAGAGTAGCGAATAGATCATGTAATATGAGAATGGCTCCTGGCGTAAACATCATATAGATTTAGGGCATCAAGTCTGTCGGTCTAAATCTAGCTGTATCAAATCTATCTGGAGCGATTTTGGACACTATTGTTTCCATACTCCGTTGGCGATTGCCATTCATCATCGACGCAGAAAGGATTTAATTCACGGGAATGAATACTCGCGTGATTTTTCCTACATCGCGCTGTCTTCCGAACGTGAATGGGCGAACAATAAATTCGGGACGTATTTTCTAAGGCGAAACCGGATACCGGGAGGCAGTTCACGATCAAGGAAAAGAAACAGATGCGTGTCGTTTTGCGTAATCTCACGACAGTGAGATTCGCTTTGTGCGAGGCACAAAGCCCACCGGCGCCATTCTGCCGAATGCTCGACTTTGTATGTATGTCTATTTCCCGAATACGTCGTTATGGAGTCGGAAACGTTTGCTCGAGGCTCATTGAATTTCCCGCATTGCAAAGTTTTGTGTATGCCCGGCTGGAAGTAGTATCGATGAATGTTTCGTGAACATACGCTTAAATTGTGTTTAGATTTTGATAACCGCATTCGCGGGCGCCCATATATGCATCGTTATTGCGAACATATACTGCGTCCATAGTTTTATATTAAAAAATCAACTATTGTATTATTTGCACAATTTGGAACCAAAGAAGAAAATATAAGAAAATGAAAATAAAGAAATAAAAAGTTATTTTAGATCATATATTAATGAGATATTATCTTTCATTTATACTTTTAATTTTACATTAAAAGAATTTTCATTTATTTTATTATTAAAATATTTAACATTGAAGATTTTGAAAGATAAAATTACACGATCGCAAAATTCGGAGTTATTACCGTGTAATTTTTATGAAATATGTTGTACGGATCTCACAGGGTTGAGTTGGCAGACGTAGATGGAGCATATGATGATAAAACAGTTAATAGAGTCAATAAAGTTGCCTTTGAACTTATAATTTTATTCCGCGTGCGCGCGCGGATTCCGAGAGACCGAAGAAGAAAAGATTGGATGCGGAAGGAAGAGATGAAGCCGCGGCACTCATTATAATATCACCGCGGATAATCCTATACCCATTTCATACCGCTCGATCCCTACCATTCTCGGATCTATGAGTTAAAATCCGAGAGTTAGTTGAGATTCAAGAGAAATGCCGAAGCTCACATAAAATCATACCCCGGAATTGCTTCTCGTGTCTCAAAGATTTCACGGACCGAATATTTGATATTTGCGAGGACCGTGCAAAAAATGTGTGTCTCTACCCGCACAAGAGCAGATTTTTTTCATTAAACTTTTTACCCGCGTACCTTTTTGTTTTGTTACTATTTTTTCTCTGTTTTTCGTTAAATGTAGATGTGCGTCGCAGCTTTAGGGGAGGAGCTGTACCGAATATGTATAATAAAGGGCGCGTTCGGGGAGGCGCTAACACGTTACTCCATTTTTTTCACTCATTAGATGTACAACAAGGACAGAATGATGCGTTAAATGGCTTTAAATTAACGCGCTCCCTGAACGCATCCAAAATGTATCGCAAAATGTTACAGCAGTAACGATTGAACGGTGTACTGACGTGTCTTTTGTAAATGGGACGAGATACGGCGGAAGACCCTGAGTATCGCTCGGAAGTTGTCAAAGCGCGATCGCAGCTGCCGCCGCGGCAAAAGTTTCGGAAGAGAAGAAGTCCGTCAATCGATCGTTGTTCATTGTGCAAAGCTGGACCATTCCTCTGCAGAACTGGGACGAGATCCGAGTTTCAGATATCTCTCGTCGTAAGCGCCTGAGTGTTCTCGAATACCCGTTCGCGTCCCACGTCCGCTGAACAAAAAGGTTCCCGACGAAATTCATATATTCGCGAAAAATATATACATGCACTGTAACGTTGACTTTCACGTCGCAAGATATAAATCACTTTTCACTTTCTTTTTTATTTTTATTTTTTTTTCAAAAGCTGGCCTCACGACGCTCCTCCGTGCGTTTTCCATTCGATTTCCCACGTTTACGCTGGCGTAAACACACACATTTTCGCAATCACGCTCATTCAGATCAGCATTTCAATGAAAATTATCGGTATTGTTATCGTGCGGGAGAGGCGCGTATTTTCGGGATGTCGTTTATGAAAATGGATTAAATGTACTCCATGCGCACGTAAAATTATTCGTCCTCCATTCCGACAATTTCGTTGCTATATAGCAAAATACATCGCAAATGCGAGCTACGCGATGAATAGGATTATTCGGAAGAACATTTCATCGGGGTATAATAACAATGGATTGAGCTGGTACTTTATTTGTTATATGTTTCATATTTTTTCTCTTCAAGATCGCGCACGATGACTGAATCGGAATTCTATTCGCTTTTATAGCAAAATTGAAATCTTAACAATATATCATTAATATCAATATAAACTGACAAATTAAATTTATTTCGCGTGTATTTCTCGAATGAAAAAAATTTTATTGAAGTGTTTAAAACCGTTTAAATGATAACGTTATTTTCGAAATTATTGCACACAAGCCGGCATTCTTCTATGCTATAAATATGAGATACAGACGTTGAAATGTAAGTTATTATTGTAATTACCGGACATGTTGGCATCCGCTGGTAAATATATATATGTATCACATACGAATCGGCGAAGAGGAAGCCGATAAACTCGCGTATGAATTGTGTTTCACACTAGCGCGATAATGGCGATTTTGAAAGCATTCGCCGACGAAATTACGACAACCCGAAATGTTATTATTCGCTTTGAATATGCGTTGCTGGTAATGCGGTGTCCCTTTTTGCTCTCGTTGCCGAAATAAGCCGGCCCGGTGATATATTAGTACCGCATAATAGAGTTACTGTAATGAATGACCACGTAGTACGAGCACCATTTTTGTTAGTTTTCGTGGCGAGCGCAGTCACTGCGACATACGAAAATGTCAATCACCTATGTAAATTGCGCAAGCGGAGGTTCGCCACACTATACATTGAATTATGGCCGGTAAATTGTCACAAGTCATCGTCATTTAGATGTTAGTGCAAAAATCTATATTAATATTTGTAAAAATTTAATATTAATTGGAAGATTATATAATTATAATTATAATATTGAGAATAATAACGTTTCGTTATCATTCTTCTTGAATAATATTTAAATTTTTTAAATAACCTTATAATAAACCTTTAAACTCTTATTTATGTAATTTAGAAAATTAACGCGGTTGATTATATGTATTAAGATTGGAGTTATCTGAGTTGCACTTATTACTATTATTGTTATTGTAATTTTTATTGTTATTATTATTTGAACGTGTAATTTATAAAGTACGCTTTTAATCGATTTTGTCGTAAAATTTGTCACTGTAAAGTATCAACGACTGTTTAATTCACGTTGCGTAATGGCAATGTGCTAGTTCAAAGCGGTTTTTGTGTCAGCATAAATTTCACTTCGGAAAATATTTGATCTTGCGTACGTTGCGCGCCTGCTACGCGAAGCGTACTCATTTTCCAACATATAGCGAATAAATATTAATTATCTGTTATCGGACAAGCCATACACGGTGCGTTGGCTCATTCGATTTTATGAAAATAATATATGCTGGATTAATTTGCATTGGCAATGCGCGTCCACGTGCGCTGCGTTGGATCATGCGTTTTTACTAAATTAAAAAATACATTTAAAGGGCTAACCGCTTTTCAATCACTTCAATTATTATTATAATCCTGATGTAACTTTTCGATATTTTCTGTATTGTCCAATTATTTTTTCGTTATGTGTGAATGAATGCGTCAGATATTTCATTAACTATATTATATTTACCATGCTTAAAAGAAGAAAGGAGAGAGATATCTATTTATATAAATATTTTTACATTATATGATTCGTTTCAGTATGCAATTTTATTTCATGATCGAAATTTAAAAATATAGTTAATTATATTTATATTCTGCAGTGTGCATTGAAATTTATTAAACACGATTAATAATTATTAGACGTATTTAGACGGAATTAATTTATCGAATATACCATTAAAATGCAGCGTATAACATGAAGGAATAAGTGATACATATCTCTATGAAAAGATGAAAATAAGAAGTGAGTACGTTATATTACGCGTTCAAGATTATAATTGCGTCCATTTTTCAAGCGTAAAGTTTGTTCGAACATTCCTTTTTCATTCCATTATTCCGATCGAGTAATTTTCTAGTATCATTCGTTTTGCATTCGATTGCATATTCGCGCCGATTCCCTGATCACGACTTACAATAGATTTATGTGGAACAGGTTGTTATCTCTTGCCAAACGAGCGCTCTCCACGAGCGTCTTCCTTCTGGTCCCTGTTCCCGCTTCCGGGCCACTTTGCACGCCCCTCGGGTATCGGGTCAAGAGAATGGAATCATTCCAAATCAGATTACGACATGCGCTAGGCATTTAAAGCATTCTCGATCATTCCTTTCCCGGAGTCGCCGCGCAGTGATTTCTCGACATCAGGAAGGAACCGGCGAGAAAACGCAATCCGACAGGAAAGCGTATTGCCGATCGATATCGAAGCGGAGTTTTCCAACGGAGAGTGGTATCTGAAATCTTTATACGCTACACGAAGTGGAATCTCGTGCTGAAGAGTAAAACGTAAAACTTGTGTGTCAAATTATGGACGTTTTACATGTTGTACAAATATAGAAACTGGTGTCTGAAGTATTTTCGTTGGTTTCTTTTAATCTTTCTATCGCGAATCGTAACAAAGTTACAGATATTAGATTACTCTATCATAACGTTTGAAATGTAAAACTTTTATACTTAAACATAACATTTAACAATATTAATTATCAAACATCAGCAATTTCTTGTTTTTCTTCTTTTATTTAATCCAGTTTTCTTATCGTTCTAGTTCTTCTTCTATTTTTGATTAACTTCAAATTTTAAACGGATATATACGTTAATAAAGTATGTGAGTATTGATTTTGCTATATATAAATATACAGATATGTTACAAATGGACTAATTAAATTATTCAAAAAATGTTTAAGTTTTGTAAAAAGAAACTTGCTAAATACTACGAAACTTTTTTTATACTTCATTGTATACGTTTTACTTGTAAACATTGTTATCTCTTAGATACTTTCTATTCATATTATATTTGTGAGAAAAATTCTTGTAATATTAAAATATTTTCTGAAAAAAATTCTGATTTTGGCAGTTATTTACAAATTGAATTAATTTCTCGAGATTTTAAAATGTTTTAAATATTAGGGATTTAATTTAATTTTGAATTTAAAGAACAAATTTACATTATTTGATCTAAAATAAATCATTCTCATAATTGTTATTTCTAATTATTAAAAGGTTTATCGTTTCAACAACAATGTAGATTTAAGGTACGCGAGAAACGGGCCGCTTTGTTAACAAGAGACAGAAATTTCGAATATTTCAATTTACGTTCAGTGGAAAATATTCCAAGAATGTAATTTGCAGCCATTTGAATTGCGTGGAGTTTAGCCGTAAGCGTAGAAAATTAAGCAACAAAGTGTACAAGTCCGTTGCGGTAATTAAACTGCATCTGGGATATCTTCTTTCTGCGCAATGGACGGGACGTGTATTGCACGAGAAAAAAAAACAGGATCTCTTATTAATTAATTTATACAGCTGCGGTCGCAGCGCTTCTCTTGGAATGCACGCGGTGCGGTTAGCTGACAAGTATACATTATGCACATGCGAAAACTCTTTCTTTAATTACATTACGTGCACCAAAAGTTTGTTCATTATATACGTAACTTTTGTATATCGTTGCTACGTGCATTGTTGTAAACGTTTTTCTCTTCACTTTTTAAGAAAGTGTTTTTTTTTTACTGATACATTTAGTATTGTTTCGCAAAGTAGTTGGCGTATTAAATTAAAAAGCGTATTAGTCCACATTTACATCGGTTGCAATTACACAACTGTAATAATAACAGTTATTGAAAAAAAATTGTAATATCTTGATTGCAGGCGGAATTCGAATATCGACAAAGATAATATAAAATTTCAGAAGGGACAGTATTTTTCACACAATACACGAGCTATTCTCCGGCGCAATTAACGTCGTTGCCGTACGTGATGCAAGTGTGAATTCTAAACGATAGTATTGGTCGGACGTCCAATCGATATCGCTTTTTGACGCCGCCAGACGTACACTAATCCGGCGATAATGCGGCGCTATGAACCAGTACAATCCGTCGCGTTTATCTCAATAAATATAGCAGCTCGCGCTGTAGACTGTCGCGAGCAGACTGCGCGCCCATAGATAGTTATTTCTCTCCTCTAGATATCGCGCAGCGAATAGCGGAATGGCGTACACTTACACGTCGTACTGAATTGGTTGCTTGATAAATGTTTTACGTCACGGCCCGAAATGGCAGTTTTATACGAAGCTATACAGTATCGACTATTGTACTGTTATAAACGCTATCTCGTGTGATCTATCATTCTTTTTTCGTTGAAAAAAAAAAGTGATCGTGGATGATCTAGGTGGCTACATATATTTAATTTTAAATCCGACAGAATGTCCCAATATTTTCTCGGAAATTACGATTCAACCCTCCAGCGGATTATCCGAAAGTATACACCGGCGTTTCAGGTGAAACGCGATGGCTCAAGCGTAATGCGCTATCGTGTATCCACTCCTATTCAGCCGTCAATCGTCGCGACAAGAGTCATCGCGGAGTGAATCCGCCGGGAGTGTATTGTGCCGGAGCGAAAAGTAGCATAGCGGTAGAAACACGATCGAGGGCGGGGGCTGCAGAAGGGCGAAAACATGGGATTTTCATCGCATGCATAATTTCTCGGCCCGCAATTGCGTCTTCTCGTTACAGAGAAGTCCGCGTTTTGCTCGAGCGTATTATCCGCGTGTACGTGTGCACAATGGAACGCGGCGGGCTCGCGAACCGGAGCGGCGCGGCAGTACGGCGGATGTATAGACACTGAGGATCTAATACAATTGCTCTCGCGCCAAGTTTTCCCGGGGATGCGAGGTGTACGGGGTTTACGGGTTGGCCTCCGCCGCGTCGTGATGCTCATACCGGATCCGTACCATCCTAGCTATCAGCGATACGGTTTACGGTCTAACGGCGCGCAACGCGCGTCTTATTAATAGTTGCACTTGGAAACTGCAACGCCGTCGGTCCTGGTGCACAGCGAAAGATTAACAATATGTGCTCCGTTCGAAGTTGCCGTTCGGGTGGAAGAACCCTCGACTGTGGCCGTTTGTCATGCCGGGGCTATGCCTGGGAAGCAAAACACCGCCACCGCGTTCCGAAGCAAACCGACGTTTTGGTTCATTAACGCGTCGGATATTTTCGCGCCCGCGGTGTGTTTGCTTCCCAGGTGCTTCGCCATTATCCGTCTATTTCGACACGTAGCTCTGTCAACTATTCCAAAAGATTTCCAACCGTCAGGCATTTCATCTCTCTCTCTCTCTCTCTCTCCCTCCCCCTCCCTCCTTCTGCTTCTATTTTTGTCTCTTTTAAGCGAGTGCTTAAGACACTGCTGTAAATAATTAAATTATGCAGTTAAATAGCGAAATGTATCCCGCGCGGTTTTCACTGAGCGAGCGCTCGTGAAGAAAAAACTGAAAGATATTATGTGTTGCAAATAAAGCACTCGCGAGCGAACTTCATGCAACGGACAAACGAAAAGGGGAGAAAAGCGGTTTTAGTGAAACATGGCTTATTACATATGATGGATGTTTTATAATAGCTCGTTTAAATGTCATTTCTTAGCACTTGGGAAATATATAGTTATCGGTGCTTATCTGGAATATTATCAGATATTTTTTAACAAATCACGTAGTCGCTTTATTATATTTTCAATACTATCCCTCCTTTATATTTTATTTTGAAAATATAATCGCGTCGCAATATATATTCGTTATCTTTTCATTAAAAAAAAAATAACGAGTTAATATAGAAAGAAAGTAACAATTTTGTTGATAGACAAATTTATTTATTTGATTGTAAAATCGCGTTTACAGAATGTTTTATATAAGTGATAAGCTGCGAGATAATTAACAAGAAGCATATAAAGATAAATAATTATACAAAAGGGTGATTAACGTATCTTCGGTTAAACGTGAAATAACATGATAAATAATTATAAAAATAATCTGCTTTTTAATATTAACATGCATTTTTATTTAGTCTCCGTTAATTATGTTCGTTATCGCGTTGTCTTCCTTCGTTCTTTTCCAAAAGAAAAATTTCATCATGCATGTCTTTGTTAATTATGCCAGCTACTCTCTTATATATGTACTTTCCTTTAAAGAAAGAGAGAGAGGGGGGGAGGGAGGGAGAGGGAGAGAGAGAGAGAGAGAGAGAGAGAGAGAGAGAGGGGAAATGAAAGGAAGAAAAAGAAAGTTTCGTCTTTGCGAAGATCTGGCTCTAGTTTGAATATTACTTTCATAGAATAGCGCGAGTAAACTTTATACTGACACAAAAATGTACTGGACTTCGTTGATGAGATCGCGAAATATGATTATAAAATACGCGGAAACTCTGGACGATCGCGACATGCATTTACGACGGTTATACACTGGAGTAAATTAACGATACGCGACGGTCAGGCGAAACCCGTGGAATTAATTAGTGCTCATAATTGCTCGGCGTGCCTCTGCATCTCTCGACGTATCACACTGGCCTTTCTTGTCGCATTTCTTTTCGTTGTATATTCTCATTAAATTTACTTAGCGATCTTATTTCAAACTGCTACTTTCATTCCTTCTCAAGGGACGTCGACGTTGTCAACGTTACAGCAGTTCCGATACAGTTATACTTAATTAATCTCCCGAGATCTTTGCAGTTTCTGGTGTTTTTTATATATTCTTTGTAATTCTATTCGAAACTATCGAATACTTGTAATACAAGAATTGCGCACTTTTTTACAATACTTTAGTTAAAGTTTATATATATGTATGTATAATTTGTAGAAAAAAATATATACTATTGCTTTTTTTATATATACGAGGAAAATGTGCAATATCCGCGAAAATGAAGTAATGTTGATATCTTTATATAATTTAAGAGTTATTGTACATGCGAAAAATTGCAAGTAGATTTAAAAACATTATGAAACGTATCTATACGTTTATATAAATAATAAAATATAAACGACAAATTTCAGTAATCTTTAAGATTTTCTTATATTCACTTACCTGCCACATGGGACGTCACGCGATGTACCAAGTCATCTGCGATACTATGCAAATGTACAGCCATAAAACGAACTTGCATTGAAGCATGTATTATTAGAAGGTGTATCTCCTTGCTAGCTTCTCCTTCGACGTATCAGATCGGAACTGATTGACGCTCAGGGATACACCCGGGTTAATTACGAAATCAATGCGAACCACAGACGCGATCTAAGCTGTCCGGTCTAAGCTGCCATTATAATTAATTAATTAGTCGTGTGAGATGACTTAACGGATCGCCCGAGATATGCTAGGAAATTCCATTTGGCCGGAATGGCGGCTGAATCATAAATAAGATGTTTCATGCGCAACCATAGCGCAAAGCAAATAGATAATCGCGCTATGATAAAATCGGTTCGTATAAAATTTGAAATAATTATTGTAAAATTCACAGTGTCGATTAAGCTTTATTTTTTTATTGTTACTACTCTTACGCTCCTTTTGAGAATTTGCGTTCTGCATGGGTTGATAATGCCATGGAAATCAAGAAATTAAAACAAAAATTAATTATCGTTAATCAATAGTTGTTTAATAAGGATTGAGGAAGTTATACGAATAATTGAAATAAACAATTTACAGCTTTGTGGGGTACTTTTATTAACCGAAAGCCTAGGCTATAATAAAGAATGCTATGTGTATACATATCTTCTATCTATATACAATAAACCGATTTTTTTTTGCACGATATCTGATACACAGTTAACATTTGGCAACTTGGAATCGATTATTTCTTCTTCTTTTTTTCTTGGCAGGAATCACACTTACAAGTCTCTTTCACAAATCAAGAGTTCGAATGTGTTCGTTCGAGTGTCACTCGAGATGTGTCCGCCTCGTAACGTGATATTATCAAAATCGAAGAGGCTGGATCACCGACCGTTCGTAGAATCTTTCCTATCGAGATGTCTCTCATCGTGGAGCGCGTTCTCTTCTTAATTACGTTAGTGCTGATCATTAGAAACTATCGATACGAATAAGTGTAATATTGCTTGCGCAGCACTATAAAGACGAATTTCACGGATACGCATGGACATCGTTATGTCGCGATGTTTCACATTACATATTTACAAAACAGTGTCGCGTCAAGTGCACGATACGCAGAGGAGTCGCGGAATTGTGGAGGAAATTTTAAACGGCGTAAAAAATCAGTCTTCGTACGAGAGATTCGAAGTTTTCGAGAGAAAGTGAGAGAGGGTCGACACGTCGTTGCTCGGTTTCTCGTTTCGTAAAGCAGCGGGGAAATAAATCGCCGACAGCGGTCGGCAGCTTTTTTCCCCATGGTGTACATCGTAAAAAAGGAGAAAAGTCGTAAAGAGTAATCCGCTCCGGTAAAATCTCCTGTCAAAATGCTAATTTTATCGCGTATGTTTGATTTTCTCGCAGGCAGGTATTTCCTTGGATTTCGCGCGAGAATGTTTCCCCAAGTCTTTCGGAACAAGTTTTCGAATGCCGTGACGTACCAAAGTCGCGCGTACAGACGTTCGCCGATGCTTTCTCGCTGATGCGTGATAATGAGATTAAGTCACTCGAGGACTTTCTTTTCTTCTCACGGTGGAAGTCGCGCGTTTTACAGTCGAGCGATCAGGGGTGTGAGAAGGCCCGTATTGTACGTTTGTAGAAACACGTATTTTTTGGCACTTTTGTTACGTCGAGTTCTTTCTTTCGCACACGCAAGGTGAGCTTAGTCGCGAAAATATTGACGCCGCGGTCACGTTCGACGATATATAGTACAAAAAAATCTTCTGTGTCGAAATGCTGCTGTCGATTAAAAAATTTGCCGATTGCCGTTTTGATTATTCGCTATGTAAATTGAAAAAGCGTCTATCTCGTGGATTATGTTTGCGAAGTAAAATTAATTATATCCGTTCATGGCAGTCGGAATAAAAACACGATCGTCAGAGGTCATCGTTCTATTATGTGATCGACAATAATCGGCGGTTTCTTATTCGATTATTTCAAAGTTCCAAGACCCGGTTACCACACGCGGCCCGTTTTTCGTCGCTTTATCAGACGATACGCGCCGTCGTCTTCTTGTGTCGCGCGATTATTAGCTGTAGATGCTGGTGCAAGTCGAGACTGTTTTCATCTCGATGTCGTGTTGAGCGGTCTCTTTACGAGACTCCTTCGCCTTCTGCTACGAGCCGAGAGGCGGAGGTCCGATGTTACTGATGAAACTCGGACAGGCGTTCTCCGCCCTGTCACCACTCTGCAGCGAGAAGTGCCTGTAGGACATGTACTCCGGCGGATTCGAAGACAACGGCTGATCTCGCTTGATGGTCGCTCTCTGCTTCTTCATTTTCATGTAACCCAGAACGGAGATCAGCACCACGAAGACCACGAAGCCCATGCAGCTACCCACGATCAGGCCCAGCCGTCTCGTAAGAATATTCGCCAAACTGCCTCTGTCGCTCACCGTGCCGTCGCCCACTATCGAATCGGGCGCATCCAATGTTCTGACCTCCGTGCACCGGCTGGTAGGTGAGTTCACCATCACGGGCAACGAGGATCCCTCGATTACGTCATCGTGCGAGGCGTTCCATTGCCAGGAGCCGATGTCCTCCGGGATCGGCGTGCCCCAGCTACCCAAGCCAAGTACGCAGATCAGGTAGCGCGTGTCAGATGCCAACTTCGTCAATCTTACCGAACGTGCCTTTGGATCTAGTAGCTTACCTCGAACCTGAAACCCCGACGGAAATGTTTCGCTGTCAACATATGTGGGCCTTGTGCTTTTGCGACGAGTAAATAAAAAATGACCGTTCGGAGAAATAATGCAGCATATTTTAGTCTGTAATAAATCTTTATAATGAACTTTTAGCATTATTATTTTTAACATTGTAACATTTTTATAAAAAATTATAATATAAATTATAATATGGAAATTGTTAATAACTGATTATATAAAAATTACAAATTTTGCAAATCGTTGAACAATCAATAATTTCATTAAAATTATATTAGGTATATATATTTAAAATAATAGTAATGTAACAATAATTAATTATAATATGTATTAATGCAATAATAAGTAAAAATAATTTTATCGGAAAATATGTAGTTTAATAAAGAAACATTTTAATATTTATAAATTGCTAGAAAGCGCATATTTTTCTTTTTTTTTTACGTTTCTTTCTTGTTCTCTTTATTCAACGTAGCATGAGATTATGATTTTCCTCGCATAATAATAAAGACTCTTACCTCATCGACGTTGTCCAAAGCATGATACGCCACTTGGTATCCGTGGAGGCCGGAATGATTCCTACTCTGCCACGATACCAGAACGGAGAAGGGCTGAATGTCTTGAATTGCGAGTTTCAGGACCAGCGGAGCGGAACAGAAAGCGTGGGGGTCAAGATCGAGGAAGACGAGACCCCGGAGCTCGGGTGGTTGCTCGCATCTTAACAAACCGCCCTCGACGTCACCGACTCCGACACCATTTCTTCCGCGGCTACGACCACCGCCGACCCCACTCACCAATTTCTGATGGTCTCTCAACCATTCCCACAATTCTTGTGATTCACAGCCACAATGTAACGGGTTTTCTGCCAATAAGACCAGAACGAAATTTGCTACTATTCGCGACATTTTACTTAGCAAAATGGATTTAAGAAGCAAAAGCTCGATATTTCAAAAAACATCGAACAGCAAATACTGAAGCAATTTGTTAATTAATATATTATTTTTGTGCAGAAACTATACATGCTTGACGGGCTATTTTTCATACAAGCCAAACATAATATGATAATTAATGTAATAAAAATATGATAATTTCTCAATACCATATGATATTTAAATATAAAATACTAAATTATGTTGAATATATATTGGATAATGTTTAAATAATGTACGCTCGAATCATAATTAGATTATTGATAGATTATAAATTATAGATTAATTTATCCAGTTAATGTACATATTTGTAAGTTATATAAGTTTAACATAAAACAAATTCTTAAATATTTTCTGTATGATGCTACTGTTTTTAACTATAATGAGATTTTATTCATTCTCTCTAGTTACTTGCTGGAAATTTAATTCAAGTACAATACAATTAAAAATTTGTAATAAATGTATATAAATATTATAATAAATATAAATCTCATTTATTCTCCCGCGCATCAGGATAATTGACTAAAATTAATTACAAACCTCATGCATTAACAATAATTAAATTTTATGATTCCAGTTCAATACTTTCTAATTAGCATAAAACATATCTGCGTGATTCATGAATAAACCGATTAACGAAACGATATTTTATTGCTATATGGTAATGTATACCTGCAATCTCGAACCTTTTTGTACATTTTGTAAAAACAGGTACGCATATCATCGGCAATATATTTGAAACAAGCTCCCGGGAAATATTGAGACGGTATGAGAAATCTGAGTTCGCGGAAGGATTTCGTTGAAGAAAGTGAGTTATGAGAACTTGTTTGATTGTTTCAGTGTTGAATATTGATTCAAGATATGGCGATACGTGAGCGGTGATACGATTGATTTTCAAGCAGTAGTAACTTCATTCGGATCGATAGCCCCACCGTATGTACGAAAGAAAACTCTCGTTTTTTTTCATTCGCTTTTGAGAAAGAGAAGTGAGCAAGCGCGTGCGAGCGCGAAATTAATTACAAATACTAGGAATGTTTAAGCAGCTCACCTTCAGCCCGCAAGCTCCTTATTTGCGTTTCGAGTGGTCGGAAAGCGTTCAACGGCAGATTCTCCAAGTAATTTCTACTCAAGTCAAGTAGACGTAACTTCTTCAGGGGTCTAAATGCCTCGCTGGAGATAGCGTTTATCCAGTTACCATAAAGATGCAGCTCCACCAGGCTAATTAAATTCTTGAACGTCACTTTGCCGACAATGCCGATCTGATTGTACGACAGGTCCAGTATTTGAAGAGACTTGAGATCTTCCGGGAACTCTTCCAGCTCTTTCAGACGGTTATGCGTTAAATTGAGTATCCGTAAATGCTCCATGCCCTGGAGTCTCTCTTTCGGCAGGATTTCCAAGCTGTTCATGCCGAGGTGAAGAGTGAGCAAATTCGGGAGGCTGCGGAACGCGCCTGGCGATACTCGCAGGATGCAGTTCTGACCCAGATAAAGATGCAACAGCGCCGGGAAGGCTTCAAAGTCTTGCGAGGTTACTATACTCAGATTGGTGCCGGATATATGTACCTCCTGGAGAATAGGATACATTGCCTCTGATGGTAGATCGTGGATTCTGTTTAAGGGATTTCGTGTAAGATTTAGCCACGCCAGACCGGGGAGATTCTGACCCGAGAGAGCCACCGCGGGTATTTGTCGGAATTTATTTTCCGACAAATCCACTCTCCGTAACAGGGACGAATGCGCGAAGAAGTTCGCCGGTAGAGCGTTCAGATTATTATGGCTGAGATCCACGGATATCAGGCGCGATAGATTAGCCATAGCGAACCCGGACATCGTTTCGATCTTATTGTGGCTCAGATCCAACTCTCTCAGATGCTTCAAGCTGGCGAAACTGGCCACGTCGACGTTGAGAATCTCGTTGGTCGACAGCGTGAGGATCTCGAGATTAAGGGCACTCGCGAGCGCGGAGTACGGGATGTCTTGGAACCGATTGTGATCCAAGTGTATCTCCCGCAACAATAGTAACCTGTCGAAAAGGCCCGGTGGCAGAGCACGCAGGTGATTATGATTCAAGTATAGACGCGCCAGATTCCGATTCAGCACGAAGATATTCTCCGGCAATTGACTTATTTGTGAGCTATCCAGGAACACCTCCTGCAGAGACGGCAGCCCGTTGAAACAGTGCTCCGTGATCTGACTGAAATTGTTGCCGGACGCCGCGAGTATTCGAAGACCGGGTACGTGCAGTCGTTGCAGCGCCGTCGCCGTGAGGAGATTGTCTTCCAAGTTGAGATCAAACAAGTTGTTGAGCCCGCGAAAGGCACCGTTTTCTATCGTGGTTATCGAGCAGTTCTTCAGATTCAACGTTTTGATCGGCAGATCTTCCTGAAAAACGGCGTCTTGTAAAACGGTAAGATAATTATTCGCTAAATCGAGCACCCTCAGTTTCTTGAGAGCCGTGAGCGCGTAAGGATCGAGCCTTCGCAAGCCGTTATCCTGCAAATACAGCTCCTCGAGCTCGTGCAGCTCGGAGAATGTCCTCGCCGTTACGTGACTCAGTTTATTCATGCTGAGTTCGAGAAATTTTAAAGCCTGCATCGGCTGAAAAGCGGCGTCCTCGATCCTGGATATGGAATTGTTCGTCAGATAAAGGCGCTCGACCAAAAGGAGATCCCTGAAGAGAGGAGCTTGCAGGTGTGTCAGCTTGTTGTGACCCAGCCACATGATTCTGACGGACGCTTGGCCGCGCAGAGAGTCATTGTGTAGAACGGCCAAGCCGTTACTGTCCAGCTGAATAGACACCAAAGAGCTTCCGCCGGAAGACGATTCTGAGGCGGACAGCTGAAAGACGTCTCCTAGCATGGTCAACTGATTGCCCTGCAGATTAACGTGCTGGAGACTATTCAGCGTCCTCAGCGCGCCCGTTTCCATGGAGGTAATGGCGTTGTTTTGCAGATGCAGTTCGAGCAGTGCCGGCAGCGGCGTGAAAACGCCACGCTTTACCTCCATTATATGATTATCCTGCAGCCGCAGCTCGCGCAATTGATGCAGCTTAAGGAATGTGCCCGGCTGCAGCTCGCGGATCTTGTTACCGTCCAGGGAGAGCGACGAGAGGTTCTCGCAGTGCTCGAGGAATTCCCGCGGCACCTTTTCGATGTAGTTGTTACTCAGATGCAATTGCGTCAGCTGCGTGAGACTCGTGAGACCCTTGGCGTCGATTCTACGGATGGCATTCTGCTGAAGATACACTACCGCGAGGCTGACGCTGCCGGCGAACGCATCTCCCGGGATCTCCAGGATATTGTTTTCCGCCAGATAAAGTTCCCTCAGTTCGGGCAGCCGCGCGAACACGCCGCCGATGTAGTGAATATGGTTATGACTAAGCTCGATCGTGCGCAGCCGTTCGTTCCCCTTGAATGTCGCCACGTCGAGGAAGACTATTTTGTTGTGGCTCAAATCGATCGATTCTAGATCCTTCAGCGACGCGAAGGCGTCCTTGTGAATGCTCTCGATGGAGTTGTAGTAGAGGGACAGAGTGTGAAGAATGGGACAGGGTCGGAAGCAGTCCTCGGCTAGTTTCTCGAAATTGTTGCTGCTCAGATCGAGGATCAGTAGAGAGTTGAGGAGACTGTGACCGTCGTCGGGCAACTCCGATATCTCGTTCCACGCCAGCCTCAGCGAAACTAAACTCTCGAGCCTCCTCAGGGGAGCCATGGGGAACAGCTTCAGCTTGTTTTCAGCTAGATCCAGATCGCTGAGACTATCCTCGAGACCCGCGAACGCGTATTCGGAAATTTTCGATATTTGATTCCCCTTCAGAGCCAACTTCATTAGCTTCAAGCCGTAAAAACAGTAGGACGAGAGATCCTGTATCAGGTTCGTCTCAAGGTCCAAGGCAGCCAGCTTTTGTAAATCGGCTAGTGATTTTTGAGGCACGTGGGGCAATCGGCCGGAAACCAGTGCCAAGGATTCCAGGCTATCTTTCAAATTCGCGAAGGCGCCCTCACTTACTTCTCGTAAAGATGAATGTGATATTTGAAGATGTCTGATCTGCGAGCCGAGAGGGAAGACACCCTCTTTCAGCTCCTCGATGCCTTTGTCGAGCTCGTAAACACTCAACGACTGTACTACCGTGCCCGCGCCTGAAAACGATCGTAAAGGGCACGGCCATTAATTTCATTGAATCGCGATAACACAAACTTTGAATTTGGCAGCATTGGCTGATTGCACGTTTCATTAGTTTTATGGGGCACATTAAAGAAAATGGTTTTTCTAACCGCATCAACTTCAGCTTTACTACATGGAAATGTAAGAAAGAGAGCGCACGCGTATTAGTAATTCACTATTAAATGGGGTGTGACGAGTAAGTTTAATAGGGCATTCAATCGATAGAGCCGGTGCTTTTAAGAATGTCGCCAAACATATTTAATATAATCGCGTTTTTAAAGAAAAATTATTTGAAAGAAAAATCGCTGGCAGTTATTATATGGTTACTGTAACATTAAAATACACATTTAATTAAAAATCTTAAATATGATATAATTTATAAATTATAAAACATATCTTCAACAATAAACATTAAACATGATTTCTTTTTATAGTATCATAAAAACATTTTATATGCGTGCAATTATGTTACGTTTTATTTTTCTATTACATCGTAAAGATTCTTGATTCTTTTCTCTTAAACATTTAACTCACCGCTAGTACTTAGCACGCTCTGTAACGTGTTTCTTAGAGTCTCTTCCGTAGCGCCAGCGCATTCCAGAAAGAGACCATCTTCAAAGTTGTAACAGGGACAGCCCGTTATTATTTCCGGCGGCGGACATTCGGCTATTTGAGCAACAGCTTTAAATGTAATAAAATTCTGAATTAACAGGATCTGAAGAACCATCCTCGGTATCCGCCGCCGATCTACAGCGTACGGGTGATCTACCCGTCGTTGCGGATCTCGCGTCATCGTATCGTCACATCCGTAATTCCGTTCTTCGCCTGACAGACCGCAAGGAGCTTTCTGAAACATAAAAATCACGAAAGAAGTTGAAATCAAGTTTGCGGCATACAACTCGTGCGACGAGTTTACTTGAATTCGCAGTGTGAAAAGAAAATTTCAGCAATGCGTTAACTTTTTTCTTTTACTTTAGATGTTACAAAGCCAACATCTTTTGAACTAAACAGAATTGTATATTTTAATGAGTTGCAATTATTCCATTTGTATATGTTGACACAAAATAATAATTGAAAATGTGATTATCCTTGTAAAAATTTACTTAACAAATATTTACAGCTGCCTTTGCCATGAGAGATTCTTGTCTGAATAAATCCACGGATAAAGTTAAACTTCGCCTGCCAGACACTATGTAGCGCGTGTTGGGGCATGTTTACGAAAAAGTACGGCCAAGCTCTCAGAATAGTGCGAATAGCTTCCTTGAATAACAAAGAGTGCACGTCCCGCTAAGACAGAGGTGCATACGAATATACGAGGACATAAAAATTATTCGTACTCGTACACGAAAAAATTGTGTTATCTTTATAGTCTTTTGAGACAGTCGCTTTTTTTAATAGTTAAGAAAGCTCCTTTGGTTAAAATAATTTTCGAATAATATATCTCTTGTACTTGCACTTGTACAAACTACAAATATCAAATATATTCCGAATAATTTAAATTGTTCATACGATATTTATTATCCTTTAAAATATTGGTCTCTGATGGTCTTCATTTCGATGATGTTAAATTAAAGCTGGATTTAGCTGGATTTAATTTTTCGAAATATTTACAATAGGGAATATTGATGTAACAATTTGTAACAAATTTTGAAACGTATCTATGTGAGAACATATTTATTCTCTTTCTCTTTTTCTATCTATCTATTTACATCTATCTTTGTGTCCATTATAACTTTTTTTTATTCAAAAAGCAATCACAGAGAGATCGTTTTATAATCCGCTGCGATCCATTTTTATGAAAGTTTTATTAATAATCCGAAAATTTCATTTCTGACGATTTCTTTTTTTGTTATCTATCATTTATTTTTATATCATTATACACTAATGGTATCCCGTTACGGGCGATTAGATCGGAAATCGAAACCGGAATCTCTCCCTTGCCAGACGATTGCTTTTACCATTAAGCTAGCTAGATTCCATACGCCGATGTTTCCACTTGTTTATATATATATATATATATATATATATATATATATATATACATGTATATCCTAATGTCGTCCACAATATACATGTATGCATCACAGTGATTCACACAATTTATAGAAGGAATATCTTGCTTACGGTTGATAGGAAAAAGGATATAAAAACAACCATAATAATATTTTTATCATATTTTTTTCTCATCTAATGCACCTTTTTCTCATCTAATGCATAATACAATTTTTTACAAATAAAATTATATGTACATATTTCTTTCGGTTAAATTGATTCGTTTTATATCTATGTATAAAAGTATTGAGATAAGTCTGTTAAAAAATTAATAATTTACGAAATATTTCATATTTTATTTAGACTTTATGTAAACTATTGTATATAATGTTAGAGCAACTTTTTCGATTTATATCCAAAGTTTTATGTAGAAAAAGTTTAATTGCTGTTAATGAATATAACATGACACGAAGTTGTAAAGACAACGTTCTTAATTCGATAGTATCTATCAAGGGAATACTATTCAAATAGACACGGCAACGTCGACGGTTGTCGACGATGCTAACGAGTTTCTGTCTAGATGACGTTTGAGTATATTGAAAATACATAGGAGCTTCATGAATTTGTTATCTACGAAATTGTATTTCCTGTGTAATATTCAATAGAAAATGTATTGTACGATGTTTTCTAAACCTAACATTGATAAATATGTTTCTAAAAGATGGCCTCTTTTATATACGTGATTGAAAATATATCAAAATTACACTATTGTATGAATTGTAAAAGTATAATAAATAAGCTGTCTTTATAATATAGTGGAGTTCAAAGATGACACATTATACAGGAAGAACGAACAGCCATAAAGCTCTTTACGCGTAATCGAGCGGCGGCAATGGCCGATTCAGAAATCTGTATCACAAAGACGATGTCTAGACCGAATCGATTTTTCGCGAGCGCCAAGCCGCGATATCGCTCCATTCACGCCCAACTGAATCCACGAATGCCTCTTCCTTCTGACCGGGCTGGTGAATCGCGGTGCGAAAAGCCTCAATAGGGGCACAATCTCGTCTACATTCACATTTGCGCTTCCGTGGAGCGTCGACGAACACTACCTTTACGATCGAGGCTGTAAAACACACAGCAAGAGATGTTTCATGGGACGTTCGTGCCAAAGGTTTTAAAATTCGAATCCAGCATGTGTCGATTCACTGGAAAGCATTTGGAGGAAATCACTGAAGAGGTCTTTCGTAAAATATTATTAGCTAACAAGCGGACTATACGACGTGATATCATTTTAATGAAATTCATTGTATCGTTAGGTTTTCACGTAAAATATTACAGAATAAGGAGATAAGATACGCTCCTCAAGCAAGAAAATTGAGATTAAAAAATTTCGAGTCTATTATGAGTCTATAAATTTATAATATAATGCTATAATAAATTCGAACATTTCTATCTAATCTAAAGCGCTCGTGGTGCAGCAACAGTAATACCAGACTCGTAGCATCGACGTTGCTGGGTTTGAGTCTCGATGAATAGTTTTTCAAAAATCTTTTTTTGAGATACAATTTTTTAAATATTATACATAATTACGTAAAATAAATGTTCATCTCGTGTTGCTTTATTTATTGTATATTATATAAATTTATTTTCCTTTGACTAGAAAATCCGTTTGTAAAATAACTATACGATAAAAATAAAAAGATATAATTATTGATTATTCCATACGTACAATTGCATCCTTCAGCCGTAATTTTGATTTTTTATTGTGAAATGAATTAATATCACAATCATCATCGGACGTCCGCGAAGAATCACCTTTCATTTTACAGTTAATATTTTCTATTACACTGCACACGTTTCTTTACTGTCTCTACACTCGTTGCCAGCAGCCAAATGGACGATATCTTTTCCGTCACTGTAACGGAACTTGTCCTTCCTTTCTTAGGTATTTTTTTTGTTTTTTATCTGGAAGGTCTAGACCGTTCCTCTCTTTTTCTACCTGCTTCGAGAGTGTAATATGATGCAAGTACAAAGAATAAGAAAGAAAGAGAAAAAATTCTCTTATAAAAAACATTTATTATTATCGTTACAATGTACACACATTGTTATGTTTCATTTAATTATTTATATAATACTGATCTTTCCGTTGTTATTGCTGTTCACAATCAATGATCAATTATCTTATATCTTTCTACCGTACGTCTATTCTACAGACGGATTTTTTAGGCATGGGAAAATAAATTTTATATTGTGTACAATAAATAAAATAACACATGATGTATATTTATTTTATGTAATTATATATATTAAAAAATATATATTAAAGGAATTTGAAAAAATTATTCATCGAGATTCGAACCAGCAACGTCGATACTCCGAGTCGAGCACGTTGCTATTGCACCACAAGCGATTTCATTAAATGTTCTATTGTATTAGCTTACAAGAACTCAGAATTTTTTAATTTCGATTTTCTCATAAATGCTTGAGAAGCACATTACTTCATGATACTTGATGTAAAAATCTATCAATACAATGAATTTCGAAATCGATTAGAATCACGTCTACATTCATTGTAGTCTCCTTATAAGTCTTGAACCTGTTACACGATCTACTGAAAAATATTTTATGAAATTCTTTTTACAAGTTTGAAGAGCATTCATTTGTCGAAAATATTTTTAGTTTTGAACGTTGAATTTCTTGGCAAACGAAATATCTGTTAAAATAACAGGCGCAAATAGCAATTTCGCTAATACACACGCACAAGCACACACGATAAATACATTTACGCAGGAGACATCTACGTGGGAAGGCGCCGTAACAGGGCGAGTAAATGAGTCTCCGACTTCGAGGGAAAATCGTATCGGATCTTCTCTCATTTTGTTTACTATCGAGCGGGAGAGGGAGTCAACGTACTCCGATTATTTCGCAGCGAGCGATTAAGGGCGGGATTCACTCGGAATTCAAGAAACGTTTTCAATTTGAACATTAATCTTCGTAGAGAAACGTCGGTTCAGCGTTATATCGGAATCCTGGTTGCAGCTATCTTTCCTTAAGTATTTCGATCGAGTGGCTGGGCAAACTCGGTGGCCCCGGATATACCTTTCCGGTTTCTATTCGCCCTCCTGATCTCGAGGAATATGTTGTTCGCAAGGCATATGTTGCATGCCTGGCACGATCGCCATAAACGTTCCGTGCACCAGGAATCCGGTGTACGACGCGCCATTAGTAAGTTAAGATATCGTGATCGCGCGAAGCTTCTCAATTTGGCATATTTATTGGCATATAATATTGATGGAATTAAATCACATGGTGGCAAATGGATTAGCGATCGATTCTAGCTTCGGAATAAAACGGCGCAACAGCCTACGAACATTTATGAAGACAAATGTATTTTCTTTATGGCTATTCCTATATCTGAGATAAAAGTTTAATTATTGTCCAATATTTGTTTCTACTTCCCTTTTATATAGATTTTTCATCTATATAAAAACATATCTTTTATTTTGTTAAGATAAATGTGAGCAAAGAGAGAAGGGGGGGGGAGAGAGAGAGAGAGAGAGAGAGAGAGAGAGAGAGAGAGAGAGAGAGAGAGAGAGAGAGAGAGAATTTAGCCCATCGACACCTGTTTGTCGATCAGCGAATTTGAAGTTACTAAAGAATACCATTATGTGAAGAAGGAATTCGTCTACTCGCACGAGTGGTTCAAAGCACGCTCTTTTCATGCCAACGCGACAGAGGATTATAACTCGAAGAGAAGAAGGTAGTTGAGAATTCAGTAGAAAATGCGCTTTACGAGACATACATCGTTTCGATCCAAGTGTACGGCTATATGTGTATGTACTCCTTGAGAGCGTACTCAGCGCTTCATGCAACACCAGCGGTAATAAAGCGCGAAAACGTTTCTCCGCTGCTTCGTGGCGCTGTTTTAACGCGATGAAAACAGTCAGCGCACTTCCGCGCAAGGAAAAACGAACGTGTCTCTTTCAGCACGTCCATTTTCCCGTCAGAACCTCTTGCCCTGTCCAAAAGAAGTTTCAGTAATGGAATTAAAAGGTTTAGGTAAAACTAAAAACGTTCTTCTTGTTTCCTCGATTCTTTGTTGAGTTATTTTTCACTTTGCTTCGTTATGTTTTGCATCGACTTACGGCGTAAAAATTTATGATAAATATATACATATACAGATATATATAGGTATGAGATATACAGTTTAATTTTTTACAAGACAATTTTTAGAAGAATTTTGAAATATTTATGTTGCAAAAATTTCGTGAAACTTTATATTATAGAAAAAATTATATTTGTAACGTAGAATTTGTATTTTATTGTTAAATACATATTAATTATTTGGAATTTATTTTATCACCCAAATAATTTAATTTTATAGAATTCAGTTCATTAAAGATTGTTACTAATAAATGTTCATATTGTAAATTTCGATGTCATAAAAACTTTCTTCATTAACTTTATCAAGCGGTCATTGTTCGTAATGATCTCCTCTTTTTTGTTTTTACTATGCGATCGCTACTTTGTTCAATGGTCCTTTTTAAATGCTTTTTGGTTTTTTGCTGTTTTAAATTTAAACACTATCTTGTTTTATTCCTTATTTTTTCTCTTTTTTCATTTGTCTCTATGCGGATTCACTTTGAAAACTTTTTCATGATAGAAAAATATTTTTGTTCAATAGCTTCGTATCTCGAGTTAAGCTTAGTCCATTATTGTAATTTTTGTGGAGTATTTTTAAGATTATAATAAAATAGCTTCCAATTTGAAATTTTTAGATTTTGCCAATCGATATCATTAAATTTCAAAATGTGGTTTACGATGATTGAGTATTGGGAATTTTTAAGGATAATTTTATGTTTAGTTACTGCTGTTGTTAATAGACTCGTTAATAACTTCTTCATTAATTTACACAATTTGTTTAATAAATTTATTTCTATATTATTCCATATTAAGGTTGTTATTTGTCACGAAAATGGAATAGTTTCAATTAAATTTCATGAGTTACATCAATTTCGAAATGATAACACATTGTCATTTTGAAACTGTGTTTTGGAAACATAATATTGTTTCGCTTTTAAATTATCTAGGCATTTATGCGACACAACTTGTGGACTGTATGGTTCAATTACCAGCCGCTCTTTTCGATCCGCCGTTATGTCAACAACATGTATCTGCATGCATATTAATTACTTGATGAAGATGCTTCGATGTCTAGTAGCTACTGCAATCGGTTACTGAGGCTTTCTCATCAATAATGTATTGATATAATACAGCTCTAAGTAAATATTATCAAGAAAATTACTGCGAAAATTACTGATTAAATCATTATTCCAAACTGTCCCCATTGTAATAAATCTTATCCTCAACAAGCGACGTAGTAAAATAGCTTCTTCGTAGGATTAACCCGAACGTTTACGATTCCTTTCCCCATCTCTACGTTATTTAAGACAGGCGAGTGATTAATTCTTTGCGCACCATGGCAGTGACAGTCAAAACTGTTTTTACGCCGTAAACCGGCTGTTGTATCGTGCTTCTTGTCGTAAACTGCGCATAATTTCAAGAATATGCCACGGTTGTCGTATAAAACCACGGTGCGATATGTAGAGATAGGCAGTGTCATAAAACCCGCTGCCAGTACCTGGCGATATATTTCTTCAAATGCACGTTTCGTCCCTCGCCGCGCCTTGAGAGATTACCTATCCCCCTTTCCAGCGTGGATATGACTTGCGTTACACGCGGGGTGTTTCATGCATTCGCAAAACTTGTTTGCCGCATATTACATTCGGTGGTTAAACGTACCGTGAATCCACCAGTTCGTTTATCGGAGCGTTCAAGCGATTTGATTGCAAATCATGCGCAGAACTTTGGAGCGACTCTTTCATCATGCAGATATATGCGCGTACACACGCACACGCTCCGCATTTCCTTGATGTCGGGTCGCGATTTGTGGATTAAACGAACGCGCTGGACGGACGGTGTAACGCGCAGAAATAAACGCGACGGGGACAGTGAGAAATGACAAAGTTAATGAGCGATATCGAAGATAAATCATCTAACGGATAAATTCATCGGAAGGTATTGTGACTATGTACATACAGGCGATAACTAGCTATGCGATCGTAATTGATAGAAATCTGTGTAATAGTGCGTGAGGCTGTCGTAGGCACGAATAGCGCTTTGCACGGGGTATTAAGGTCAGGCAGACAGGCACATTTGCTGGGACGACGCGATAACAACCCTCGTTAAGTTTGATTGGCACTAGCACAATCATTTTGGCAATTAGACTATGAATATATAATTGTCATTAAACCACATTTATTTAATTGCAAATATGCTCTCATTGTAGCGCAATTACGATTTAATTTTATACGATATGTAAGCTTTTACCATTATTTTATTTAATTAATTCCCACTCTGGTAAATTGCTTTATTTATCGTTTGTCTATAACAATTATGTTTTTGATTAACAGACTTACATATGACAGTGCAATTTGATTTTCGAATTTGAATAAAAGATACTTTTATCGGAAACCAAATCGAATATAAAATATAAAAATTTTTTAAATATAAATTCGATGCTTTTTGCGGTCATAAATGATCAGGAGAAACGCACAGTCGGTCTATCATTGAAGTTGAACGTAAAAAGGAATAAACATCGCGATCAATCGCCAAGAATAGCTAAATATGCCAAATAGAATCGAAAAGGTACGGCAAACGCTGGTATAGTAAATGGAGCGCATCGACATGTGCAAAATTCACATGTTAAACGGATAATCGATTTTCTTAGAGAGATTCTTAAAAGGATTATTTGTCATATTCGCATATTTCTGATTTATGTCGATAATATAGTGTACGAGTTCAGGAATATTTTCTTTGTATATAGTAAACGATAACGCATTGCCCCAAGGATGTTACATAAAGTATCTTTTTAAGTCGTTTTGTAGCGGAAAACTTGTTCTCAGTACATATATGTCCTACGTACTCCATACATTATGTGCTTATCTTCACGAAATATTATCTCGAAGTAATTTTTTTTACTGAAGACAGAAGAGCAATGATCAAATTTAATTTATGATGTCGTCTTTTCTATCTAAATTTATATACTATCCCTATCTGTATTAAGCTATCTGAGCCGGTAAGACATGAAAATTATTTGCTAGTTTTTTGCTATATTTTGCTTTTAAAACTAATTTTTTTGCTCTAGTTTTTAAAAAGTTACGTTCGATACTTCAATATTAAATAACTTTATAAAAAGTGAAGCAAAAAAATTTTATTTCTAAAAGCAAAAAATAGCAAAAAATAAGCAAATAATTTTGATGTCTTATTGATTACTTTAATAATACAAAGTGAGCCAAGTGAGAAAACCAATCAGCATCGTAGAAAAGAAACCAAAATACTTCGAGACTTTCGAATATCAATTCGAGTAACGGTTTTTTTAAGAGTGGATAATCTCAAAAATGCATCGTCTCTTTTTTCAGATTTAAATAAATTGACATTCAAATAGAATAAGTAAATAAATTTTTATCGTAAGAAAGATAAACGGTTAATCTAAATCATGTCGTTAAATGTATAATAAAATTTAACGTGAATCGACATTTACAATCAGACATACGCTTGGAAGATGAATATAATAATGTATTTGTCAGGATCAATCGAGTAAATATAGTTTTAAATCGAAAACTATTTAGTTAAAGCACACCTCACGTTCATTTCGTCAGACGGACTTTCCTTAAAATGGTTGATCTCCCTGCAGGATTTCTTTTGCTCACTGAGATCCGACTGCTTGCGGATATTGCTTCTCTGTGCATCGCCTTTTAACCGGTTTACCTTGTTCCTCCGCGAGGGGAAAAGCAAAGCCGGGCTTGCTAGCATCGAAGAAGCTACCAATTTCCGCAGCGCCTATCCTCTTTCGAACGTTTTCACTTCGAGGATCTCCGGTAGAAGTGGCTTGCGAAGAATCTCTGAAACTGGTGGGTTAAGTGAATTCGGGGTGTCCTGGTTCGGATTACCACCTTCCAATTTTGCCGTCTTCGGTGGCTAACGGGAGCGCGAATTCGCTTTAGATCTGGGTCCGCGATCGCCCTGAGATTTGCGTGATTCAAAAGGCAGAGTTTATCTAACTTTGCATTATCAGCCAGGCTTACGCGGTTTGATCTTGAAAAGGAGATCGCGCGCCCGAGGGAGATTCCATGAATAGTCTGCTTTTCCGCCGATATACTTGATCGCTTTAGAATCGATGACACTTATTCCTTCATGAATAATTGGTGCTTAAAAATAATAAAGGAACCTACAAAGTACCCCTTGCGCTCTATTTGTAATAGGATATTGCTTCGTAATATTGTATTGCAATTTATGGCATTTTACAGTGAAATTTACAATAAATGTTTTATCGTTCTTATTATCGTATGGCTCGCGAGGATTAATTGTAATAGTAAACTACTGTAATTATATTTGATATATGCATTCATGATTTATATAATGCAAATATAAATTGCATTAAATAAATATATTAAATAAATTACGACAATAAATTATAATAAATTATTGAGTGAATGCTTGTATTAGTGTCATGTAATAATATAGCGGTAACAAACTTTAGACATAGCTTTCGAGCTAACGTGAATCCATGCGACGTCTTGCGTTACATATTCACATCGTAGTTTCGAACAAGTTCTGATCTGTTCGCTTCGAAATTACGCGAAAATGGGATACGATACTTCGCGCACAATTTAATATATACATATATTTACATATTATTTGTAAATGATATTGAACTGTGACATTAACGACTATTTTTTTTATTTATTACGTATTATATATTAACTATTTATCTTTGAAAGAAATAACTTTTTATAAATGAATTTCGTTCATCCTCAATCGTGTATGCCAGTAAGATTCTTTGCAACAGATGGAGAATGATAGTTAAGCTATTTTTCTTATGTGGAAACAGAACAGAAGTTAAATTGCAGGAAGCTAACTTGTGGAGAGGGGGGGGGAGGGAGGATCCCAGCCGGTTGAATTAACCGAGACGAGACTACGTTTCGTATGTTTCTTCTGCTCGAGAGCGTGGCATTCGTCTGGAATACCTCGATTTGGAGGACCCCAGACGAGTATAAACGTGATTTGAATATTTCAAGCGCCAATAAGAGAAGCCACGAAGTTTCCAGTGTATCTGTCGTCCTATGAATTATTTTTTTTTCGGTACCGTTGAGTACCAACGACAAGAGATCCGATGAATATTTCATACGCGGAGTATCTGTCAGACTATTCTGCATCGCATGGATCGCTCTATTATTTACCTTCGCGTGTCTCTCCATTTAATGAACAAATTATCTGTTAAAGCCTTGGCGACAGAACCTGCTTACGTCATTGTCTTTCTGGTTATGATTATTCCTCGATAATGGAAACTAGTTCGCAGAGTAATGCATGACAGGAAATGCATGGGTTTCGCGTACGCGGAAAGCCATTCGATATCCGCTTTGTAGCTCGACACAGAGAAGGTAAGGGACGCATTGCCGTTCGGCGGCGAATCGATGCTGCCACCGCGACGAATACCAAATACGTTCGTTATGTCACACGAGCACACGAGCCGGGCGACGCGAAGCCCGTAAACTCCCAGGCGGAGACGATCAGTCCTTGCGGAAACAAATGTATGATATTCCGGCGAAAAGCGGGAGCTTCGATCAACGAAACTGCCATGCCTCGGAACAATCATTGGTTCGTGGAGGAGCATGGGGAACGGATGAGCGAGGATGGACGAGGACCGCTCTTGTGAAGACCGGATTCCGTGAGTATTGGCACATACGTAATCTCCTTTCGGCCTCGTTTCCGGAAATCGCTGATCTTCGAGGGAACATTCCTTCGTACATCCCGGTCGCCTGAACCCAGGCGACTGGGATCCTCACGTGAAATAGTTTCGCGGCGCTTCGACGGGATAGAGCTCCCGAAAATTTACTGCTCTCGTCGTACGTGCGGTAACTTAGGGCAAGGTCCGGGAAGAGACGCCCGCGAAGGTGGAAGTAGGAAACACGTTTCCCGCTGCGCCGATTTAAAGTTGAAGAGCCCTTTCGATTCCGAGGCGATGACTTTTCTCAAGATTCCGGGTGACGTCGTTTCTTTTTATTGCGCTCAACCGTAAGTATAAGTGTGTGCCTCCTGGTTTATGTTGCAAATGTATATGTAATATGGTATGTATATGTATATATATATATATATTATAGAGACTTACCAAATAATAAATTGAAGAAATTTACAAATGAAGAGGTTTTCTTTTCTTAAAAGGGAATAAAATCTTAACGATATACTTTATTTTGATTGTAATAAAATTTCTCCAACATGTCACATCGTAATTATAATGTCAAAATCGTAAAATATCCTTTTTTTGCAGTTTTAACCGCAAATTTCTTAACATAATATAATAGAGTAATTTGATAAATGAGATCGTAAATATTCAGTGCTTAAAAAACCGCAGGAATTGATTATCTTCGTCTTTGTGTATTTCTTTTTGTCGAACAGTGTTATAAAAATCCTGGTAAAATCTAGTAATTATAATTGACTAAAAATAAAATCGGGTCACTTGTATACGTATATTTATCTATATCTAATTTATTATCGATATTCACAGTTTAAGTGATATTGATTATTGCTGTTTTACTCTTGGCTTCTCTTATGTGTAGATACTACTATGCAGGTATAGCAATCAACTGATATCGGCAAGTTAATTATCAAATAGTAATTAGGCAGAATTAATTAATTCTTTTTTAATGAAAATTTATATAATGATAATAAATTAAAAGAATTAGTAAATTTAAAATAAAACTAAAATTTAAAAGGAATTATTAAATATTCATTTGAAGCACAAAGTTTGTTTCCATTTAAACGAAAAAATATTTATGAAAATTAATTTATCATTATTACTTTTTCTAATTTTTTTTATATTCCGAGAGGAATGAAATTGTGATTTCAATAAATTAGAAAATAGCGAGATTAAGTCATCACATTTTTTCGCAGTGATTTATAATCTCATTTTCTTGCTTTGTTAAGAGCGTAAAAATTTTGAATTGCAAAATTTATATAATTTAATGTATAAATATGAATATTACAGAATTGTTAGCTGAAATAGTACGTTTCTCAAAGCTTTTCGAAAGCGTAAAAAGTGGGCTGACATATGGATTTACCGTGTAAAGCTTCCAAAAGCTTTCCGTCATCCGACGTTACATCGATAACTTGCACCTGCGGACAGTTATAGAACGAATCTATCAGTCGCTATATCGTGCGATACGTGCGTGTCCATATGTACTTTCGCGCTCGAAAATCGCCACCGAGGTGAGAGTGATTTCCAGATCGATAGGAGGAAATAGTGGGTGCTCCTCTAAAAGCCGATCGTAGCCGGTGTCTAGCCTCGGCAAAGCGGGGTTACTTGTGCAAGATTACGGTCGAATGACTATCGGCTTGTGATAAATTCTCACAAGTTTAAAGGATGCCGTAATGGATTCGGGTTATATATCTTCTCGGACGATAGTTGCCCGCCGGTTTTCTGACAAGGGAAAGAGTGCTGAGACTGTGAGCGGGGTGGAGCGTTACCATCAGGCGGTTCTCGATTCCGGATATTTCGGAACGGTATGGCGGACTCGACGGGAAATTTTTGCGACATCCCGGAACGAAATCTGCTCGGGCACACCGTTCGATTACCACGTTCACCGGTGCGGTGCGCGAACTTCTCAAAGCCTCGTACACTTCGTGAAGCTGAAAGGAGCTTTCTTGGAGACCGCGTAAAAGAGCTGCGTGGCGATGGTGTTAAATGGAACGTATCACAGTTCTCTTCGTTACTATAGCGACAGAGTTGGCAAAAAATTATATAAGGCACAAGAAGCGTTTGCCTCGTTGTATATATTAAAACTTTAACTTTGTAACGTGGAGAAAGAGAGACGTGTAAAAATATATCATGACACACAGAAAAATATTCATTCTGCAGACGAGAAAAGGAATTATTTTATTTTATTTTGTTTAAGTAATAATTTTCTTCAGCTAAGAATATTTTCTTAATAACAGTTTAAGATATATACTTGTTACAAGTCCAGAATATGTTTTAAGTAAATGTAATGCTTATGATAATTTTATGATAGATTTGTGGATATATAAACTTACTAAATACTTAGAACAAGTATATTTACTCGTAGGTAGTGTATATTTTTCTGTGTATATTTTTTTGGAAAGTTGCAACTTTGAAACCGTAATTTTATAAAATCATATATCGTTTCCATGTACGAAAGAGAAAGATACAGTAATAATTTAAATTTTTTAATTGCTACGACGCATCTTTCATAAAATCATGAATTGAATTTAGAATTTGTCGCGTATATTACGTAGTAATTGCATTCTTCATTAGAATCTTCTTAAAACATGAAATTTGAACATTAGATCTGCTGTTGAATTAAGATTTTAGCAAAAATGACCTTATACCCATACTTGATTGCATCCGCTCATTATTCGAGGAATAATCCATGATTGCAAGCAGGAATCAATCGATCGTCTCATTAAAATAGCGTTCATACTACGATCGTAATTATCACGGTCGAAAACTAAGAGGTCTATCGGGAGCATTTATTCGCGACCGTCTAGCAAGTCGGGTTCATCCGTGAGAATGGATCGCCTTTTTCTTTATTCTTACGCGAGGACAAAGAATCCCCGCGGATGGGTTAAAGTACAACGTAGTACAAAGAATCTGAGAAGCCGCTCGGTGCTTTCAAGGAAATATCGTTTTGAAGGGATTCGTAGTTCGTAGCCGCCGAGAAACCGTCATTCTGCCAAAAGCAGACGAGTGGTAGGAGAGCTTGTAGAAAAAGCCCCCGCAAGAAGACGGTGAATGTGTAAACCGTCACGAGCGTGCGATTAGAAGCGTGAATATCGATTCAAGCCTGTCTGGCCTCGGGACGCGTTGGCGTTTCGTATCTCTTTATGTCGGCGTCTAGTTTCGTGTTGTGATATCGGAAATCGTGCTCGTTCTCCTCGAGTGCATGCTGCTAAGTCGAAACTGAATTTCCTCCTCGATGAAAATATGGCGAGGATTGAGCCCAATTAATTAATCGCGTTCTCTTCCCTCTGGTGTGTCGATTGTCCGTCCCACTTTGCAGTCTCACGGCTACGACCCATTGGTTGTAACTCAGCGGGGGCAATGGGATTTCACGCACCGTTGGATACCAAACCCGTATAATGTTATTATCGGTGTCGTTATAATTAAAATGCGAAGAAATTAACTTTGGCCCGTTCATCACCGCTCGGGTCTCCTCTTTTCCTTTCTTTCCGCACTTTCTTTCCCAATTCTCTTCTACTTCATTTATTTCGTTTTCGTTTATTCTTTTTCTTGTCCCACTTTGCTACATTTTGTCTCCTCTGGCTCTCTCGCGCTTCTCTGGCATTTCCATCCGATGTTCGACTTTATGAGTCTCGGCGAACCTCGAGACTCTTTAATTTTTTTTACTCTCAACTTCCCGAGCACTCATTTCCATTGTATCCCGTAGTTTTATCTGAGCGAATTAGCACTCCGTTTGATACCGGTCGCAAAGATTCTCAACTATCGCGATGAGAAATTGTGCGAAAGGGAGGACTAGAGAAAAAAAAAAGAAAGATGTATGTAAGGGTAGGAAGTACGCATATAAATCGATTATTTCGTGCAAAGCGAGAATCAAGACGGAGCTAGTTTTCGAAAGAAGTATTGAAGGGTAAGAAAAGAGAGAGAGACGGACAAAAAGAGGAAGTCTCTGTGTGTCTGCATGTGTGGGGAAAAGAAAGAAGGGCCGACCCGTCGATAAATGGAGTAAAATAGAGAACCCGGTGCAATCTTTCGATTTACTGCGATCGAGTGATTCCATTGAAGCAGCACAGGTGCTGACGATGGATCGAGTGGGCAGTAACGCCGAGAGTGAAATAATTTTCATGACGCGAATAAATTTGGTCCTTTGGGCGGTACGGGCATTCATTTACATCTCCCGAATGCAGTGAAAGTGCAAATTTGCTCCCGCACCGTACGGATTGCCGTAATTTTTTTCCCTCTAGGCAACCACGCGCGCGCAAATAAAACCAATTGTAGGATGGAGTTGAGGTAAATCGTAAATTCATAGTGAAAGTTAAGAAAAACTCTCGTAAATCATAACTCTTATCGCGTAATGAGAAAAAGTCAGAGATATGAAATATTATTAAAGTAATATATCCTCAAGAGAACTAACAACATATCATGTTGCGAGTCTCTATCGATTATCTTATGTACTCAAAAAGTTTGTAGACATCTTTTTAATGTTATTTAATTTTATTTGTTAAAAAAAGGAAGAGAGAAATTGTGCGAGAAAATTAAATATATTGAATATGAATATATAGGATATTTCAAAGATGAACATTGCACGTTGCAAGTTGTCAATATATTCGCGAAAGAATAAAAATTGCGATTAATTATAAATGCATTAATATGGAAAAACTTAAATATTAAGAAAAATATATTTTTGAACATTTCTCTTTTAATCAGTATACATATACCTATATACCGTACCTGATACACTGTACATACACCTACAAAAATAATTAACTGTTCATATACCTAAACTCTCACAGCGCACTCTTGATTGGCACAAAAGCCGGACCTAGACTAACGTTGGTCGGCGTTATTCTCGTTAGGTTTCTCGTTAACGGAGAGATTATCAAAAGCTGGACTGCCTTTGTGATGGTCAAGAGTAGAACATTTCATGAATAAGTGATGCAATTACCACAAACATTGCTTGCGATTATTTTACGAGCTGTGAGTTGTGAGCGTGCAGCGTATTATTCATCCTTTTGACAATTTAAATTCCAATAATAATGATATTACTACGTTTTGTAATTAAGCTTACATAAAATAGAGTCATATTTTTGCTTTATCCGTTCGTCCGTTTGTACCGTTCGACGACGATCAAGTGTTCATTCGCGTGAACAAGTAAAAAATGAAGGATCAGGACGGACATCACATTAGCCGCGAATTTATTCATAAGAATATTCTTGTTTTTTTTTTTCAACATGTATTGCTTCGTCGCTCCAAGAGTAATTGCACCTAAAGAACCATGGCTAATTTTACTCTTTCTAAGTTCTCGTTAATTTTAAATTGCCGCTTCGTTATTTTTTTACTTTTATTAACAATAAAAATGCTCTCAAACGATTATCAATAATAATAAATAAAATCGAGGAGTAAACACCTCTATTATGGACCAAACGCTAATTAATAAATAGGAGCTAACTTTAACAGGTTTAACAATCAGTTTACGCTTTAATAATACTTTAATTTTAATAATTGCAACTGACGTTCCACTCTGACGAAAAATGGGAGAAGTGACGCAACGATCTATTGGTCCTAGTAAAAACGACTGGCTCAATGAGGAACGTCGTGGTGCTATTTGTCAGACGGCGCTCTCGTTACAAAACGTCCGTGAGGCAGTAGCTCATACCGAAATTACATCGTCTCGTAAGTGACGGGTCGCGTGTTTCTAACGCCCTCCGGTTCGACGTGCTACGTGTCGCGTATATCCATACTGATGTATTGCAATTTGCAACACGCGCGCGTAGGTCGTGTCAGCATGTAACAATAGATACATCAGACACAGCGACGACGACTCGCCGGAAGCCGACGACGCGACCGCCGCTTGCGATGGTGTGGCCCCGGTGGTCCCGAACCATAGAATTGACATCTCGAGTGATCGGTAAATCAATCACTGGCGCATTAATAAGGACCGTGCTCGCGGAGAGCGCACTTCACTGTCTCGTGCCTAGACTAGTCTGGAATCCGGTAGTGAACGATAAAGGGGTCGGTGTACGCGCTTCAGCGCTCGCGTGTCCGCGTGTTACGTTCCGCGCTCGTTAAGATTAGTTGACCTTTCACAATCAGGATCTCCGCGCGCGGAATTCCTCGTGGCACTGTCGTTGACCTCAAACTACCGAGAAACGACGCGTTCTCGGTCTCTGTCAAGGATACCGCAATAATACGACTTGCTGTTTACAGCGCACGTTTATGAGCCAATCTATCCTCCATTTATACGGTAACAAGCGACATCGGAAGAGATAAGAGAAACCGTAAATACGCTTGAAGCGAAACGTTACATTAAGTAAACGTTCGACGATACGACTCGCTTGGGTGGCTTCGGAGGAAATTTTCAGTCGTCTCGCGGGCGGGCGCCATTGAAATTCAATGAACATCAGAATGAAGTAACGCTACGCGACTTCGTTACATTACAGTTATGCTGTAATGGCGCTTCTCCGGCGAGACGGGTGAACCAACCTCTCCCCCTAAATTCACCGCACGGCGGTACCATTTATGTCGGTTCCGGTCTACGTCGCGCCCCGTAAACGGGCTCGCATTCGCGAAATCGTTACTTCCATCGGTCGCATAAATTTCGAATCGGGCTATGGATAAGCATCATTAACCTTCGGATGCACTCGCATACTTCTACATTACACAGATCTTGCTTGCGGTTCTCTATGGTGTCTCTTACGATACGTATCGAGAAACTGCCAGTGGCACCGCGATCGCTGTTTGTAATGTATGAACTTATGGATATGGTAAATTAACGGTTGTGATGATGATCGCGCACACAGTTACGAATAACGGTTTTCGTGCACTTGATTACTTTGTAGCTTCTATTTCCCATTTTGCGTGTGACATCTCTACATTTACGCGTATTTCAACGATATTATAGCGGTTCTGATATGAATGGCGGATGTGTCTATATTTGTCAGCTTCTCTTTCCTCATACTCGATTTTTATTAATTTTTATTAATCCATTCCCAAATTTAAAACAATTAAATTAAATACAAAAGTACCGTTGTTTAATTTATGTATACGTGTTTATAAAATTGTTAAATTTAAAAGGAATGTATTGTAAAATTTGATGTAAATCAAGTTTCGCAACTAGTTTAAAAAAATTGTCAAATTTAAATTGTAAAATTGTAAACAATATAATATATGTGATAAATAAATGAATTAACATTCCGCGAATAACGCACATTATTGTAATCGGCTCCAAAGGAAGGAAGAAAGAATTAATTTCCCTGCTCAGCGTAATACTTAGCCACAGGAAGGACGCGATTAATCGCGTTGAATTATTGTTGTGTGGTGCGTTACGGTTCGTCGCAGACCTTCAATTGGTTCTGTCAATTGCATACGATTCGCTTGATAGAAACGGCTCGGACTACCGATACGGGTCGTATGTAGATGAAACACTGGTTGTCTAAATCGATAAAAGTGAGATTGTGATATCACGTAGAATGGACATTGCTTTATACGAGGAACGTGCGTTTTTCCTCGAGAGTGTAATGCGAACGTCGGAACGTGCGTTAGACGGGAGTTATCTTCACAAATTCGCACGTGATGTTCTGACGGTCCTCGGGGCGTTTTGCTTGCCGTTTATATTCCTGCTTGGCAACGGTATTGCGAGCTGATATAAATCCTTGGTAACGTTTGACTGCTATAAATTAAAAAACATCTGCGTGCCAAATCTAGAAAACGCGGGAAACTTGTTATACTAGGTACCCAGCCGCTATACCTTAGACAAAAATATTAAATCTTGTTCTCAGAGGAAATAAATAATTCCAGAATGGTAGTGTGTATATCAAAATTCTTTTACTACGAAATTCTAACTAAATTTCACAATGTAAGAAATCATAAAGAGAGAAAGAAAGAAGCTGTTACTGAAGTGGCGAGTAGATAAAACGATTATGAATAATATACGTTTAGTAGGAATCTTATATATTTTATTTTTCAAAAATATAAAATATGTTCTTAGAATTTTCTCAGAATTATTTAATTTTATTATATGTAGTTGTGAGTTTGCTTTTAAATAAACTTCAGTTTAATATAAAAGTATTCTAACATTCTTCAAAACGGTAGCGGATGATAGGAGTATTACAAAAATGTATTTTCTCGAAAAATCTAAATACTGTTATAAAATACTTTTATTATAAAAACTGTTATAAAATGCTTTTGAAACCATAGAACTTTTATTTAAAATATTTTTTGTACATATTTTTATCGTTTCCACGATGTATGTTTGGAAACAAAAGTCGATCTTTTTCAGAAAAGGATGTTTCTCAACGTGTATAAGAGCATTCAGAATAAAAATAAATTTTTTAATTTTTACTATATATTCAATGTTATAAAAGTCAGAGAAGAAATATTTGGATATGCTTCCTTGACCCTTTAATTTATAATGCTTGTTTATAGGTTTTTATTGTATCCTTTATACAACTTTATTAACTTAAATTATGGGTTAGTTTCATTTTGTAAAAACATTTTCCAAAATCGTACGAGATAGAGATTGTCTAATATTTTGTCGTTTTCATAATCGATTTTATACGTGATATAGTGCATACATCATCAAATCTCACATGGATCGCTCAGCGTGTGCAAATGCATGTCAAAAATGCATCAATATAGCTCATGGGACATGCGATCTAACCCGTTTGATCCTTTGCAGAGAAGCAATCCTATCCTACATTTACCTACTTTTTCTTTACAGACTCTCGGGGCCTTTTGCTCACGTGAGACGTCTGAAATGCTTTCTATCGAGTTCCTTAGATGCAGGTAAACGTACGGTGTCACGTTTCGCAGCGCGTCTACTCACGTTCTCCACTCTAAATTTTACTGCCGCGCGAGATCCAATCCGACAGCGAGGCCGTGCGAGAGATCTAATCCGAAAAATAGCGTGTGCCGCTATACGATAAGCTTTCTTCATATTCGTACCCACTTTATCGCCGTATGTCTCCGCCTCCGATACTTTCAGGGGTATCATCATTCATGTTATTTCTATTACTTCACGTGGGATACACTCAAAGTATACGAAAAAGACAAATATAAAAATGTGAAAAAAACTTGCAATATTTCGCGCATCAGCTCGTTTGATATATTACGTTGCGTTACTCTTCATTTGTTATTATCACGATCGTCGAAACGAAATATGTAGCGTTTCTCTTATAATTCCACGTTTTCAAGGTTGCGAATTCTTCTTCTCTTTCTACTTTACCTTTGATATACTCGTGAAAGGTCCTTCGTCCAACGCGAAAGCGCCGATCGAAGCTGTCGAGGTGAGAAATGGCCAAGTCGAAGATGGAATATTTTGATGGTGAACGAGATCTGTCGAAGGACATAAGCCTCTTGTACGTTCACGCGCAGTGGTGGTTGGTTTCATTACGACTCAGGTGGCGGAGGGAATTTTCCGCGAAACGGGGGAGAGGGAAAAGGTCTCATCGAAAACCTAATACGATGGTAATCAGGGGTGAGTCTGCTTCGGGGTTACCAGTTCCATCCGCCGTCGAAAGAAGATCCGATCCAGTCCCTCCCGCGCCTTCTATCCGCCAGTTGCCAGGCATTGAAAATTTATTGAGCTCCCATCTCCGCTATCCACCTCACCCCATCCCCCTCTCCCCAATCTCCGTCATTTTCTCTCTCTCACCCTTCAATGCTCTCTTGACTTGATCGGAGACAGGCTTTTCGATATCTTAATAATCCGCCTATTCGGCTGTCATTGGGGGTGGGTATGATTTCGCGAATCTATAGCCCGTCGACATACGAAGAATAGACGTCGTCGTACTTGTCATCCGCGGTACGTCGTCGATGGAACCTTCATGAGCTAAGCTCACTCGAGGGACTTTTATGCTGTCGTTGTGTTCGACATCCAATGCGTAATGCCAAATTGGAATTGCCGGCTTTCGAATGGTTCAGGTGTAATGAAACATCTCTTATAACTCGCAAAAACTTATTATTAAAAGTGAAATATAATTTTTAATAAAGTATAATTTTAAATAGATAAAATACTTTGTAAAATCGTTGCAAATGTAAAAACCTTTGACAATAATTTTATTAGCAATTTGCAAAATTTTTTTTACTTTTTTCAAACACATTATAAATCACAAATTATATATAATAATTATATATTTTTTTATAAAAAATGTTACAAAAATTAAAAATATATATTCTAAGTACATAAAAAAACTTTTTTTAAAGAGTACGTATTGAATAAAAAATTAAGTCAGAAATAGATGTGAAATCATTGTAACTAGCCAAGTATTTTATCTTTTTGTAACTCTACTGTGATATATGAAAACTTGGCGTGTCTAGGTCGTATTTTGATATTTCTACAAGCATATTTACTTGTAATTTAACAAATGATTAATGTGCAAGAATTGCACTCAAATGGATAAGTATCGTATTAACATTTTGTCACATCTGATAAGAACCACTTTTATCAAGAATTTATATCATATAGGTATGCTTTCCGCGTTTGTTTACTTATTTTTGAACAGCCATCACAAAATGCATGTACAAAGCTTATTGTACGTTTTCCATTTCTGTATCTTTCTATATTTTCATGAATACATCAGAATGTAGGATCCATCTACTCGCAGTATTATCGAGACTTCTCTTACAAGATATCTTGTTTCTTACTGGCACAAAGGAAGCGACCTGCCGTGCTTCTCGAACATCCAATAAAATATGAGCAATTCTAGATATATGTTTGTCGAAGTCAGACAATGTCTAAACAAAAAATATTGAATGCGTCACGTTTTTCTGGTATAAACGATCCGCGATAACTTGAATAAGTTTTGCAAAGTTTGACGAGCTTTATCTGATGAGCGAATTTGTTCCAAATTTGAGGCGACCCCGACTTCGCTCGTTGCCGAAATTTTTCCCGCGACTCGTGACAGAAAAAAATCTCGACATACGCACGGAAATATCTGGCGTTCGCGTGCTACCTTTTGTCGCGCTATCGCGACCATCCTACATTTCGAATTCGCACCTCTTTTACCTTTCGGCAACGCCCTGGCACAGATATATGCTCCCTCTCTTCGGGATCCTTTATCTATTTTCTTATGTTAAATTCATGACTCGACGACGGTCGCCGCCACTCCCGCTGGAATTCCCACGCAGAATGCGGCGCGTGTGCGACAAGTCCCTGGCTCGCAATACGCGTAGAATGCACTTCGTTTCTCGACGCGAGCAAGTCGTCGGAGCATGTGAAAATAGTGCCGAGTTGTTCGCGTAGACATAGAAATGATGGATATTTTCCGAGATAATTCTCGGTAGCATTTTCTCTTCTCTCTCTCTCTCTCTCTCTCTCACTTTTTCTCTCTCTATCTGTAGTACATCTCTTTTCATATTTTCCTCTCTCTCTCTCTCTCCCTATTCTTTCATAGCCTTGAGTTTCTGAATTTGTAGGATTAATTACAGACTAATTAAATTTATAGCGTATTGTTTATATCGAGGAAATATCGCTCGCGGCTCTATAATACTTATTAAATTTTTGTTTATATTGCTTGATACACAACTTGACTGCATCTCTCCGGCTAATATTTTGTAATATTGCAGAAAAACAGAATAAAACTGGAAATTTTAAAAATTTTCAATAAACGCGAGTAAAATTAATTATGTCGCATAGAATGTTGTTCAACGACTTCTGAATTAACAAGTAACAATCTCATTACTTTTCATCGTCATAAAATTTCTAATAAAACAAATGGATAATTAAAACTTGGAAATAAATTGTCAACAAAATTACGTTTCATAATAAAACTAGTGAAAACAGCAATATTAAGAAATAATGAGTATTTTGTATAACGTTTTGTATTATATCGTCTACGTTTCGTTATTCCATTTAAGCTAAGAACTCCAAAAAGGTGCAACCGGCAATTTCGCAAAGTATACAATAAATACAAAAAAAAAAACATCTCATCTTCCCGATCTTTTTGTTGGCTGCGCACGTTTCCGCGTTATTTCGCAGAAATATCACCGATACAGGGGGGGAAAGGTTCGTTGCATAAACACATTTCTGGAATTTCCGTGGTTAATACAGATTCCCGGCCTTTCGTTGACATTGTAATGCCGGGGGTACATCTGCATAATGTGGAAAATACAATGCAATACCAGCGTGGACGAGCGCGAGCCTGAGTGGGCTGGTAATGAAATCGCGCATTACGCCGCGATAATGACAGGTCCCCGGGCACTACGACGTTTACCGTTTACAATAACGATGCAGAAAAGGTGAAACGAAATGGTCCGCTGCTTCCGCTGCGAAGCGCAATACGAGATTAAGATGCCGTTGCGCCGTGGACTTGCGATCTCGACAAGAGCGCGATCTTAACTTTCCTAATTTCATTTGATCATCAAAAGAGGTACGCAGAATAAACCGTTCGTATAAACTTGTCCGCAATTTAGATCGTGCAAGTGGTTCGTTTCAATGGAATGATTCGTCTGAAACGAAGCCACAGGGCTCGTCGATTAAATTACGATCTTTAAGAGATAACTAATAATTTAATTAAATACATTTCTAATATGTGATGTGTTTAGACACGCCGTACTTATGAAGTACGACGAGTTAGCGTTTCAGAAATAATTTCGTTACTAATTTATGTTAAGTAAGCTGCTTTCAGATATGTGTCAAGAGTACCTCTCTAAAGAGCTTTTAGAAATCTGGCAAGTAGATTCACATTTGCGTACAGTTGCGCGGCTATACAAATGTTTGCATAAGAGTCTTAATCCGATTATTGTGAATGAAGTTAGACAGGATTACGGATAGAAAGCTGTAAGCTTGCTCCTCGCAATTTTTGCCACCGGCGTCACGAGGGACATGCAGTCTACGGATAGCAGATACGAGATGAAAAAATTGTATATATGTATATATATATATATATATATATATATATAATATCTCTCGTATCCAATTTTTAATGAATTTCGAAATAATAGCACACACGGCGCTGCGAAGCTAACGACAGTCACCACGCTCGGCTGCATATAATTATAAAAGGAATATCTCTCGCGTTAAACTGGCGCAGCTGCAATCAGCGTAGCGCTCTCTTGGGGATTGGTCGTCTGGTTATGACCGCGATGAGAGCATGGATTGATTATTCATAAAAACTCTTAATCGATGTACATATCATCGCTAATTACAAACTGCGAACTATATCTCGCTGAGTTTGGAAACTATTATAATTATGTTCTACGTGAAGCTTATAATCTAGCGACGCGTGTACGCATGCTCCAATAAGATTGCGATTCATGAGATTTGTACATTACAGATAATTTGCAGCTTGACAGCGGCCTTAATACAATGCGTTTTTTGATGAGATGTAAATCAGCAAATTTATAAAACTTTTTCCACGAATTTAACACAATTTGGAACGAATAACTTTCATTTTTGAGATCACTTTTACATTTGTTTGACATTTTTCATTACGTTTCTGCAAACAAAATTTTTATTGTCAATATATTGGTCAAGGGAAAATTTAATTGAATATTTGATCGTGATAAAAGTTCTATTGCCAGATTCGATAAAAAACTGTTGCGTCTCAGCGTTCTCGAAACCAAACAAAAGTTCACGTGGACGAAATGATCGCGAGTTTGCAGCCACGTAATCATAAATATTCTTCGCATGCAGTTTCCGCGTTCTCAGTCATCGCGTTATCTGAAATGTCCTCCAACAACGGCATAAATTTGCCGGTATGTTTTCGGCTCGGTGCGCAATTTACTCGAGGCTCTGTTTGCGCGGCCGCCGCCTTCTCGTCGCTGATTTCTAACTCCAAAACTGCAGCGGAGCGACGCCGCCGACGACTTTGCTACGCCGGTCACGCCGATCGTCGGAGTTTCTCATTACGATTCCGTTAGCGTCAGCAATTGCAGTAAGTTGCAGCCGACTGGGCATATATCGCGCTACTTTATTGCTGTTTGGCCAGTGACCGCTGCAGCACTGCCACTATTTCCAAATTTTCGCAATGGTCTCGTCACGTTACTGGTGTTACTGTAACTTATGATCGTAAACGAACATAATATTCCGTACCTTATTCCTCTATTTATAAGGTTTACAACCTTTAGCCAAAGTTTAGACAGTCAAACAATCCAACTCGTGTGATGATATATTTCAATAACGTTGATTGCTCTACGCACGACTTGAACGATACGCTGCTAAATTCGTAGTGTCAAATTATACTCAATTTGAGTCATTTCTAACTATTCCATAGGTCGCCACTGCTCCTACTCAATATTTCATTAATTTTGACTAACATGGAGGTTAAATTAGATAAATTAACAATATATTGAGTAAGACTTACTCAATATGTCGATAATCTTATTGTTTTAGTCAAACTAACCGAATATTGAGTAGAAGCAGTGGCAACCCATAGAAGTTTACAGTATAGTAGAAACTAATTGAAAATCCCCGCTATTTAAGAAAAAAGATTTAAAAGATGAAATTAAAACACATGTATAAATATTACTATTTTAATTTTTAAAATTGTGGAATATATGAAAACATGAAAATAACGACAACGAGCGATAGAAGAAGAAACGGAATAGAGTAATAATTCAGGATATCGCGCTTAGAAGATCGATTTCTTTTACTCCCTTTTTCGCTAGTAACATTCCATTAAGTTCTGCGTGAAAGACTTCTGGTTGTCGACCGATTGCGCTCGTGCGGAGCAGACGTTCGAGAAATTCGCGACAATCAGAGAGTATTTGTATGTGTCGCCATTTTTACTTTCTATTCGTTAATATGATAGATAGGGCTCGGGTATTCGTGCTCTAAACCGGCTCACCGCCGGCTGCGCTGGAGACAAATGGCTCAACTCGCTCTCCTTTCGGTTCTACCCCCCTTTCTCGCTTCTTCTTCCCACCGACGAGCTGCTAAACGAGTCGTTAGTGCCGATTTTTTACACCGGAACCGTCATTTTAACGGGCGGACATCCGAGCTTTAAATTAATAGACACATAAATCAAGGAGATTTTCTAATTTACTATGGTAGCGAAAAGAGAATGTCTTCGATGTTATGAAAAAAAAAAAAAAAAACGTTTTGTCGGAATATTTAGCTTACGTATCTTGAACGTGCGTACTTTACGAATCGCATCGCGCTGAAAGAGGGTTTCTGCATTTGACGCGTCGTAATTTACACTCCCGCCTGAATCCCGGTAAGGAATTCTAAAAATTCAATTTTCTGAAACATCGCCGTCAGAAATTCCGCAAATAGCTTGCAGTGAGCTGCGTCTTCGTTCCCAATAGGTTTTCCGAGGAAAGCAGCGCGGAAATTGTAAGGAAGCTGCGATTGATTACCGATTCGAAGCAACATGGACTGGCTTTGCAATTCTTGAAGAAAATGCCAATGTTAGGATAATAAAATGCAAAATAATGAAGCAGCTTAAGTAACTTGAAGCAGCGATATTATAAATTATTATTTATGAAATTATAAAAGATAGAAATAAATTATTTTATAAAATTATTTTATAAAATTTTATAAAATAGATTTTTAAAATAAAGTGAATACATGAATAAAAATAAAAGTAAAAATAAAAAGTATGTGTCTTATATTTATTTAGATTTATATGTACAAACATTTCATAATTTCTATAAATACTTATTTATAGAAACATTTTTTCCGAGATAACAATTAAGGAAAAAGATATATGGTATTTGATATTTAATAGTATTTTCCATCGTGAAAGATATTTTACATTCAAAGCATTTTACATTCCACAGAACATTTTAGTCAAACAAAGAGAAACCCTTTCTGTATGCGCTATGTTTGGAAATACACAACAAATATTTTCTTAGTATTGTAAATAAATGGCATATTATTCAGTGCATTATTTTAATGGAATTTACAGCTTCAAAAGCCTTTCCAAAACAGGTCGCATTGATTGTTGAGAGTTTCTCGCTGTTCGCCGGGATACCACTCGATGTATCACGGGGGAACGGAATTTCACGAAATTGCTTACCGCCTTTTACAGTGTCTACAATCCCTACTCGGTACAGTCGAATAGTGGCCCGAATTCTACAGACATTACAGACACAGGTCTGTACGAAACTAGTCTCGTGTATTTTCAAAGCAAACTTGGGACAAATTTGCTCCAATTGGATTTTATAAACCGTAGTAATTCATAAAAGTTATTCAAAATTGCAATGCGACAACGTAACAAGGGCAACAATCGAGGAATGAATTCGTGACAAGCTTATATCCTGAAAGAAGGAATTTATCAAATAACAGATTTGTGTATTCATTTAAAGGAAAACATTTTACTGAAATGAGGATATTACACTTTGTAAAAGGTATGATATATAATGAAAGTTGGCTATTTTGCGGACGAGTGAATAAGCTTATACTATGAATATCTTTATGGATCAGATTTTAAATGTTCGTGCGCCGGCACACGAATTTCCACGTGTATTTTTTATAAGATTTAAAACATTCCATTAACTTGCGCGTCCATTAAAACATATTTTTTCATATATTTTACATCAGCGCACATTTGCCGGTCCTTCACGATTTCACATTCCGCTCTATGAATCCTTTTCCATGCAGCTGGGAACGAGGGCATAATTTGTTTCCGACTTTTCTTTTTCATACGCGCGACGTATGAGCGGTGAGCAATGAAAACGCCCTCCAGGGACTGCATTGTTCCTACGAATCGTAATGATGCCTCCGAGGTCACAAATGCTTGCTTGCTTTAAACTCTTCGGAGCCGGCGCGGAAAATTGGAAAGAATTGGGAAAAAAGCATAAAATAACATTTATGTGTCACGCAATGTACTATCATATTTTCAATAAGTTACTAACGCTGATTTCATTAACATATTAATGATTATGATAATTAATTCTTAAGTTTGGAACTGAAACGAGCGAGGTATGGAAAAAAGGAACCCCATTTCTTTTCCAATTACTTAGAAATCTGAAGAACAAGAATATGTATTACTTGCGTGAGCAGAAGTGACGGAATATGACTGTTAATAAAATGTAATTTCCTTACATTGCTATGCAGAGAAAATTACTGCCATTTAGAAACTATGCTCTACGGCGTGCCTTTAGATTCGCCCTCCACCGAATCAGAGTCATTGAACGAATTGTCGCCCTCGATTGCTCGGCTCCGGCTGATCAGGAAGCCCATTTGTCGAGTAATATATTATTCGGAGTGGCCGCATCAATCACTCCGCTTGCGAGACGCCTGACTTCTCATGGTGATTTAGAGGTCAAGCGTAAGAAAAAAAAGAATTTATTAGGAAATAATTTAATTTATCCGCTTCAAAGAATTTACACGAAGGATTACTACTGAAGAAAATTTATTTCTATGTTTCCTTGTAATTTTCAACGCGTAGTACACAATCGGTACACAAATCGAGCAAGAGCAAGCTCGTATAGTATCGTTTATTAATTGCAAGCTCATTCTCTCGTTCTCGTCTAACTTCTGGTTTCACTTGTGATTGCATCGATTATACATAGTACAGAATATCATCTCATAATACATAATGGATTCGAGTGGCGAGTAATTAATTAACGAGTTATCGTGGTATATCTAGTAGTGGTGTTGTTTGTTAATTCCTTGCTTTATTCTGCAAGTATACGTGCACAGTAATGTTCAATACGATTCCGTTTGATTTCTCTTGTTATATGTATATGCTTGCAAGCTTGCTGAATTAGTAACAGCTGAACTATGCATTTTGGAAAGCTTTGTAGACAGTGTAATATTTTATTAATGCACGTACCAACAATGCTGTGTACAAGCTCGTGTCTTGAATAAATTTTTTTTATAACAACAGGAATTATATTTGTAAATTATCGCAATTTATCACGTAAAATCAAAATGTTAAGGCCGCAAATATGATTACAATATTATTATGATTACAATGAATATTTCAAAACTGTGTTCTTTTTTATGGATCGAATTAAAAAAAATTATGATCAAAGAATTTGATGATGGACATTGTTTGAGATTAATTGAGCGATAATTATTGTAAAATGCCTTCTGATTGATTTTAATGTCACTGGCAAAAATTGGAATAATCAATCTGATTTAAAACAAAACCATTTACGTTTTCTTTTTTTGTAACAAAAACAATTATTAACATTTAAATTACTTAACTGTTTAAATAACAAATTACTATTACTTAAATGACTATTAGTAATCCAAATTTATTTTTATGTTATACGAAAAAGAAGAAAGTTTTGACCATACATACGAGATAGAATGATATCTATCTTTTGTGTGAGCTTCAAATTATTATTTTGTTCGAACAAAAGCTACATCATGATTCAAAAATATAGTAATACTGTGTAGTCAGAACAACTTTTTTTTAGAAAAATAGTCGTTCTTTTAATTTAAAAGTGCTCCGAAAAAACCTGTTATTCAGAGATACTCTTCTCTATTAATTCAAGCATAACAAGTGGGCACGATCACAAAAGCAATTGAAATGTCAAAGCACGTAACATAACGATAGATATTTTTAATTCAAAATATTTTCCGATGTGTGAAGCATGTGAAAATATATTAATACTCGAGATACCTCAGAAGGCATTAAATAGTAACAGTGGTTCATTTTAATAATTATATTGGAGCAATTATTTTATTCCTCGCTGAATGAAAATTTATCTCCGAAATGTCATCCAAGTTTCTGTGTTTGACAATGTGTTAATGATGTTGTTTATAGGTTGTCCACGACGCGTCAATTTAGAGCTCGCTAAGTTAATAGATAATTAATTATATTTGATTATTATGAACGTGCTAGATTTTCTCGCTTCCGTGCGTGTTTTGTGGAACATTCGAACTATTATTTCGGATTATTACTTGGATAATTCAAGATTCAGTTTCGCTCTTATTTTAGCTTATTTATATGAGGATCATTGATGTTATTTTGCAGTTTAACTAGCGATATAAATATTTCAATTAATTAACTTTATTTAATTTCTTTTTAGTTATTTTTTTGCAAAGAAAAACGCTATCTTCTACTGTACTTCTACTATTTTTTACTTTAACATTGTTTTCTTGCAATGCATTTGAAATGTTTAACTCTCTCTTTGAATTGCAAATTGTTGAGTCTATTTCTGAAACTTGCCGATTGGGGATTAAGATTTCTAATTGTTATGCAATTGTTTGTAAATTCCATTCTAAATTAGAAGTATTAGTAAATAAATAAAAACACCGGACGGGCAATAGGCAATGAAATGACGTAGTGGATTTCTATTTCCGTTCGCGAACATCTGGTAAACTTCGACCATGCGGCGGAAACACAGAGGACGTTTTATTTTAATTGCAGACGCTCCGTAAATGAACTGCCACGAATCAAGCTCGACTGTCGGATTCAGGTAAAATCACGTCGATAAACCGAACACACCTTCCGCATAATGAAGCTATTGACAGTTTCCGCCTCGAAGCACTAAAAAGCCACGACCGTATTTTTTTATTTGCCGTTCGCCCTCGCCCTTTCCTTTTACAAAAACGCAATTTAATTTCACGGCATACATGTAGGTGAGAGCGATTTCGTATTCCACACATCGCATCACGGATAGCCTACGCCGTTCATCCCGCACTTTCCACAACGTCTACCCCCTCCGTTCGTTCCCGTTTCCTCGACTCCCCCCTGCCAAACGGAAGTTGGAATTTACCAAGAAATCGGAAAGAACCGAAAAAGCTGAGGGTTGTTTCTTACCCTCGATTTTCGTATCGCCCCCCAACTTTACAGAACTCCCAAGTACGTTGATCGGACGATACCTTGGTCTTCCGACGCTCGTTTGTTCCTCCTGTTTGAACCCCAGCCATCGGGGGGAGCACTGAGTTATTACGCCAGTCTTCCGCGGGCGGTCGTCGCGGAGGGCTGCTTCGCAGCGGGCTTGCCCCCTGAGTACTTTGGAAAGGACAAAGTGCAGGCATCGTCGGCATTAATAGGCCATGAGCAAGTGACTTATGTAAAGTTTGACCAAGTTGGCGCAGCAATACGCCTCATCGTCGTCTCTCCAACGTTTCCCTTGTCTCTCTCTCTCTCTCTCTCTCTCTCTCTCTCTCTCTCTCTCTCTCTGTAGTCTTCCTGAGGACTGGCGAGAGAGCGATGAGCAGAATAACTCTCTGGAGGACACTTTGAGAGGCAGAAAGAAAAAAGAGAGAGATAGAGAAATAGAGAGGGAAAGAGAGAAAGGACGATCGCAGCAGCAGCATTCTCAAAACTTCCGTCCAACGATACTGTATCTCTACTCACTGGGCGGTGTGGGTCGGATTGCGAGTAGAGATGAATTAAGTGTGCGCCCGCGCGCCCATGTACGCGATTCGTGTTTCGCGAGGCGCGAGGGAAGGCGAGGGGACGCGCGGTTATAAAGGTCGGGTCATATTTTAGTTCTCGCATTGTACTGACGGAATTGTAAGGGAAATAAATTATCGCGCCCGTGGGAATCACCGGGCGCCGGCGGCGACCGCCGTTTCCTCGCGGTGCAACGTGCCTGCGCAGACTCTGTACCGAGAGAGAGAGAGAGAAAGAGGAGACGCCGTGGAGCTTGATGCCGAAGTACGACGGGATTACGCCCCCTTGACGCTGAAGTTACCGATAATCCTGGGAAACTATTCGCGATAATAGCGCGAGCAATTCAGCCGTTCGTGGTGAATTACCGAGTTATTCTGAACGTGAAGTTTTGCAAGGAAGGCTGAAAATTAGCAGTGAAGCAAAAGCCGATGATTGCTAAATGTTTACGAAAACTTTCGCGATTGACATTCGGTTAAAAATGATTGACAGTATCGTTAGAGAAATACAAGATCATGTTTTGTTATTTATTTTCATGCCATACAATATAACTGGTCGAATAATTTTCTTCGATACATTCTTATTTTTCCCGTAATTATTGGAGCAAGAAAAATCAATGTTATAAAAATTGCATTAAAAAATATAACAAAAACAGAATTTAAAAATTGAAAGATTTTTTTCATAAGTTATTCAAGTGTGTACCCACTATAAGTCATTCAAGTGTTCATTGATTTTTACTCTTAAAACGTTCTTTTAGTTCCCGTAACAAAGGACCGAGCACCAAGATCCCAAAGAAAAGAAGTAAACAATCACGTACTTCATAGAAAAAGAAGTATACAAACTTGTGTACTTTACATTGATAGTCTGTGCGCGCGCGTGTATGTGGATGTTCGTTCGTGCAACAATTACGTGAGCGTCAATATCACTTCGGAGGAAAAAAAAGCGCCTTTGATCTTGCCTTTAATCCGCCAATATCAATTAACGTTTTTTTTCGTCGTCGCGTCGAGTAAATTCGAAAAGAGGGTTAAAAGAATCTTGGACGCGCGACGCGATCTGTTTCCTCCCTTCGCATCCGAACCAGGATTTTCAATTCCGCGGGTATTATTCCAGATTACCAGACCAACCGAGCACATTTTTCGGGATTCCCGATAATTCCGTAGGATGCGACGGAACGGGATTAATTTGAGCGGCGAAACCGTATGACGTGTTCGTCACATTTTCGGGGGTGATACGCGGCCGGAAAATGCGGCACCTGTGCCGCAACGAAATTGGATAGGTAGTCCGTGTGGCTTTTATAAATCGTAGATACCTCCTGGAATTTATTGCCCGTAATAGCGATCGCCAGGGTCCATTCGGAAAAAAAGAGGAAAAAGAAAAATGTGGGAATTGCGCGAAACATGATCCCACGGAATTATCGTGTACAGTTCCATTTTCTGTCATCGTTCGTTCCTCGTGCAGTTTTAGAGGACAGTTTTCGCGGATTTTGGTGGACGTCTTCGGTGACACTTTGCGCGAATCCTGACGTCTGACTTACTGCACGCGTAATCCGATTGCGTTTCAAAATTTAGACGTCCAACCATGCGCTATTGACAGTTGTTGTAATACCGGCTTTGACCGATCATTTTGAAAATATACGGGACAGATTGATGCATCGCATAACCGGCGCGAATCAAAAACGTCCCTATATTTTATATTCCGCCGAAAACTGTTGAATGCGCAACGTTCCGAATCGGATAACGCTAGTATCGCAACGTGCCAATACCGATCCCACAACCTTGAAGAATTGTCGATTCGGGCAATGCGAAACGACAGGTAGAAGTTCGGCCTGTAGATATCACAGGTGTCAATGTTGATTCGGTTTTTCGAAATATTGATTCCTTTTTCACAAATGAAAGCAATGGAACGGGCATTTTTTTTATACGGCATTCATGTCGACGTTTAATAATTTATGGTATTTCATTGATCCTTGTAAAATTTATAAAAATATCTTAGCTGACTTTTCTCCATAAATATTTTGCTGAGCGCCACATTTTGTTCATTCGCGATTTTTTTTTAAATATTTGTTTAAAAATTTAATATTCTTAAATAAGTGAAAACGCAAACATTTAATATTTATTTACGGAAGACATTTTTACAAATATTCCTCAAATTAAGATTCTATTAAAATTTACTTAAGATAAAGTAAACAATAAAATTATTAAAATTGTTAATGACAGTCTAAGGAGTAACTTGCTAAATTTTGCGTCGCTTCGAGGAATCTTCTCAAATTTCTCACAATCTTGTCATCACGTCTTGCGAATTTGCTATAATGACTTTCGTGAACATTTCCCGTTAATGAAACCACGCTTTAGCCCCATTCGCTTTCTAATGGGGGAGGGCGAGAGGAGGGGGGGGGGGGTAGGCTCCACCGTCTCGTCGCGTAAACCGAGAATAATCTGCCTCCGGAGACGAGGGCACACGTTCCTCTCTCTTGTCCTTTCTAAAAGTGTTGCCGACACGTCTGGCGGGCACCGTCGAAAATCTCTCTCGTCGCAGATACGCGAGGTTTGTCACCACGTATATTTAGTGCGAATTTCTCGGCCGTTTCTTGCTCACACGCTCGCGTTTGTGATTTCCCTGCGGCGATAAGCCCCACACGAATATTTCTCTTTCTCTCTCTTTTTCGTTCTCTCTCAGCTCTTTTTCATCGCGTGTATATACGATACCTGTCGTGCATCGGAACGTATTGAAGTGGTGAACGGTTATGACAGACGATTCAATACGGTCCAAAGCCGCCGTTCTGGCCCCTATCTTCGCGGATGAGCTACAACGAAAATATTAACAAAATACTCCGCCGCGCGTGATCATCGATATCGATCGTTTCTGATCGCAGCTCCACTCCGTGGGACGCTAAATTGAAAACCTCGGGGCAGAGCGCATGGCGCGTTCAAAAATCAATATTTGACAGATAACAGGGTTTCAGCGGGGTAACGTTGGTATTCTTTCAAATATTTGAAGATGCTTCGTGTTATCGGTTTATAAACGACAATAAAAGAACCGTTGTCCACACATTTAAGGCATATTGTTTAAAGTGATTGTTATATTATTAGAATCTGTTATTCCTGAATTATACAAGAGACAAAACAGACGGATTTTTCCCCATTTTTTCAGATAATCCAATAATTACATTTTAAAATAAGAGAAAAAGAAGAAAAAGTGTATTATGTAACATATCGTAAATGTAATAATACAAAACCTACAATGATAATTCAATAATCTTCTTTATCTTTCGCATTCCATTTTCTCAGTCTCTCTAAGTTGCTATATTTTTCTTAACATATAAGTTCTTTCAATGGGACTCCATTCTTTTTATGCTCTTTCTACATTCTCTTTATGTCTTCCAAAGTAGTGAATGCTTCACAGTGTGATCGGAAATGTTAGTCTCCAATATTAAGACAATGTTTACATTTCGATATTTCTACATGTTTGTGGAATTTCGATTATCGACACTAAAATTATGGCTATTTATGACTATTTATTGTATTTGTGTAAACCATGTGTGAATATTTATTTTTATTGTTTTATCTTTTAGCTGACGTTGTTCAACTGCTTAACAAGCAGTTCAATTATACAGAATGAGCCAACTAAAACGGTCTTTAAAAACTTTAAATGTCAATAGAAATAACATATTCAAATTAACAAACGCACAGACACAAAGACACAGTTATAAATAAAATGAAAAGACCTTTTTAAAACATATTAATTAAAGTGTCATTTGATTTTTTTATTATCGTTTAAAATTTTTAAAGAAATAATACATTAGAATGGTTGAATATATCAAAATTACATACAACTTCTTCTTAAAAATAAACTTGATGTTTTCAGCATGTTTTGCATAAATCAGTTCGTTACAAAAGAAAAATTCTTGACTTATATATGTATATATTAGATGTATAACAGATGTATTTTTCTTTTATGAAAAATTTCTATTTTTGCATTTGAAATTTCGATTTTATTTTAAATTCAAACTTTAAGAGAAATAAACAAATACAAAATACGTGACTGACAATGTAAAAAATATTCTAAAAAATGTAAAGCATAAAATTTTATATTTTCTCCCCTATTAAATTATCCTACCCTTCATTTCGTACCATTATCATTGCATTGTACACGGTGCAACATAGGAGCAACGAGAAAACGTGAGTGTTTGTTTTTAAATGGACAATATCACATTAATTTTTATTATATATGAGCATAATCGCTCACTCTGAGACTGCTGGCGCAAGTTTTATGTCAGCCGTGGACGCGGCGTTTAATTTCTCGACCGTGTCTTAATCGTCTTTCCCTTCCGGCAGCTACTTTTGCGCGCGAACGCAGACGGAAAATTGGGGCTTAAATTTCCGCGCGCGTGCATGCGAACGAGAACGAGAGAAAGAAAGAAGTCGTAGAGAGTTAATTAGCACAGAAAGCGCAATGCTGTTTTTCCCTCCTCCCTTCAAAACGGAAGTATGAGTTCGGTTATAGAACTCCTTTTTCCTCGTTGCGTACAATAATTTATAATTAATAAACTATAATTAATAAGTTACGTTTTGCCTTACTCTATTATTTCATCTCGGTACGAATTAATTTATAACACGAGATAAAAACACTTACTGTAAAAACTAATCTCCATACACACTTATTGTATATTTGATCTAATTATGTATCTTGTATGTAAGAGTTTCTTGAGTTTCTCGGAGTCAAATAATTCTTTTCAATTATAATAATCAGAATATTATCATCACTTTAGCAGTATAAATATATGTATATCATCCTTTATATTAATTACTTTACAAAAATAATGGAGTATATGCACGCAAAAACAGGTTAACTCACAAAATAAAAAAGATTTTAATTAAATACTTCAACATAACATAGAAGAGATGAATTATCTTTATGAAATTGAATTTTTTAATCTCTAATGAAATTTCTGTTATGAAATACAAAAATAATGTCAGTCTGATGTTAAGAATGTTAATAATGTTTACGTAACTATATAAAATGTATTATTATTTATTATTAATTTTGCCCTTTAAAAACATTATTGTAGTTTGCAATCTTTTATAATTATTTAAATCTCTCTTCCAAAGTTATTTTTTTCCATTTAAATTAATTGTAGATTAATTTGTTTTTGCGTGTAAAAGGCATAATATATAATATAAAATAATAAAAAATTCAAATAAACATTTTCTAAATTAAATGGACAATTTGTACGAGCAATTAATCGAGTCATAATACTTTATCACACACATGTACTGCAGCACCAAACATGATTTAACCATTATTACTTTACATATTACTCTTCTGTCTCTTTAATTTATTATATATATATTACGACGTGTTTTCATCTATTCAAGCATAATATATAATGGAATACGCAATGAAAGCGGGAGTGCGATGGTGCAAAATGTAGGATGAAATTGAGATCGTAATAATACTAGCGATCGTAGATAAATCTCTACTAAACTTTGACATTAATTCAATAATAGTAATAGCTAGTCTGCGTTATTTTAGCGCAACACGTATGTCGAAAATGAATTATGCTTTACGCTCACGTTCGAGCTCTAGCCCCTCGTGTATTTACCGTATTAAAATAATTCCCATATAATGCCATATGGCGCATTAGTCGAGTGTAACCCGTAAAATGATAACCAGTTCACTCACGAATAACAATTTGCAGCGAAAATAGAATTTATTCGACGAAATTGTGATCTAAAGCACAACCGGTCGTAACTGATTATCGGCGGAAAATCTAGTCTCTTCCCACAATTCTCTTTTACGAATTTTTGGTCCGTTAACAATTTGTCATTACGTGTGATTGTGTCGCTTAATAGCTTTTAATCGCAAATGTAATCACTTAGCCATTGTTTATTTTCTTTTATTTCTATGGCAATTGGGCCGTGACGTTAAACAACGGCGAGAACAGCTTTGAGTCTGGATTATACGACTGATCCTGGATTATAAAGGAGGCCCGATAATATTCGCAACAGCGCCATTTTCACTGCTTTTATCTCTGTGAAAACTGCTTTCCCGTGACAATGTGAAAAATCCAGTCGATAGTCCTATGACGACTACAGACGAATGTAAAGCCATAAAGCATTTACGTATGTGCGGGATGGATCGTGGATTCTCTCGATGAGCGAGAATACAGAACGGCGGATTGTGAGCTCGTTGTTGACGCAATTCTTCGGCCGATTGTAGAACGCTGACTGTTGCTCGTAATACATACATGTGCGGGTGTGTAACTTGACATCGCGATTGTTATGCATTTATTTGAATTATTATTTTATTGTTAGCCTCACAATTATGATATCACGTATGTATTTTTAAGATAGGACTGTTCTAATCATGAAACGTTATAATCGCGATAAAATGCCGATGAAATTCGATAGCGCAGAGACTATGCGTGGCATTGGAAAATTGTGAAAATAACTTAGGCAATTTGTTCAGTATTATCTACATGCATGACTAGCCCCAGGGGAAATTATATATTCTCTCGTAACATAACGCGTTCGTGACGCATGTACGTATAATATATCGATAATAGGAAAGCCATAGAAAATCATTTCATACTATAGATTATTAAAATTTGTTATTATAATCTGCAATTATAACATAATAGAAACTACCACATGATAATTTAGAATGTATAACATTTAGAATGTATAACATTCTAGATTATCATGTAATTAACGTGATTCCATAATGTAATTTATTGTCTTTAGTAATTGTGAATTTAAGAAGACTTCAATGATTTTGTATGCAATAATATCACGCCTTGGTTATTTTAAAATTGCAAAACAACATTAAGGGTGCTTTATTGAATTTCAAAGAGTCAGAGAGCTGTAACAATATTTTTCGTTTTTCGCTTAAAGAGTCAGAGAGCGCTACAACAATGTTTTTTGTTTTCCGCTTAAAAAATATTTATTTAGCGAATATGAGGGTTGAAACCCGTCGCGGCAATTAAAAGCGCTTAAACGAAATCTAAATGGCAAAACACAAAAGCGAACATCGTTACGTTATGTCGTATTGTTCACCGCGTTGAAAATATCGCGTCGAAAATAAAGTCGAATCTTCCATATGTATTTTTTTTCCATGTCTACGTGGATGGGCGGTTTCTCTCACGATGGGAACCGATCGCATGATGCATAAGGGACGGTATGCTGGATTCAATGGATTTTCTGTCGGCTTGGCCTAGCTGGATCGCGGATAATTCGAGTGGATCAAATCGGCTGCAATTTCCCCGTGGCCTTAAGCCCATTTATACATAGACGTGTCCGGAGCACGGCACTCGGAACGTCGCGAGAACAGCCGAATGCTACAAATGGATCCGCATAGAGTGATCTATACGAGCGAACATGGACGTCCCTCCAGCACGCGCAGCGTGCACCGTGCATACGCCGCATTCGAACGTTTCTAATGCGGCGTATTCCGAAACGGACATTTTGAGCGCTCGTCCCGACCCGTTGCTAAATCCACCGAGAGGCTACAAGACTTCCCTTCCATTTCCGCTTTATTTGAATTTCGAAAATTATCATAATGAGTATTTATATGATGCAAACTAATACGGGTAATGTATGAATTTTCAGCTGCAATTTCACTAATTATAATAATTGTAATATGACTCTCAGTGTCAGTAATAACGATTTCGCTAAATATTATTTTCCCGACGATCATTTGATTTTTGATATTTTACGAAACTGAAATGTTCACGACGTGCACGAACGACAATGGCTTCAGCGATACATTTTAAGACCAATCTCGGCGAACTTCGACAATTTGAGGCGGTAAATGTGATACCGAAACTGAATTCATTGCAACGACGTATTGGTCGTATAATCGGCATTTCAAATGCAACTCTCCCTGCTTTGAATTTCCTCTAAAGTGCACTAATATACATATAGCAGTTGAGAATTCACCTAGTTTGCGCTCAAATAGATTGTTTTAATCGCGCGCTACGTAGAGATACTAATTGCAGTTGCTTACGCAATTTTCTCAATGAATGCCTGAGTACGCTTTTGTATTCGATAATCGTGCAACACGATACGTCAGCTCGGGCAAGCACGATATTACGGAAATTTTTTTAATATAGACTCAAGCGAAGGCGCGATTTGCCTGAAAGGGGGATCACAGTACGAGCATATATCTTGAATGCAGTTTCACGCAGCATTGTTTGTTGCAGTGGGTGTTGCATTGTATATTTGCCCGCGCGTTGCTAAAAGCAGTCGCGATAAATTTCGGTAGCGGATATATCTACGTGGAATTTATAGCGATGTAAAAACTAGATATCCGATTTTTACAAAATTGGGCTACGCGATAGCGGAGCTACACGTGCGAACTACGGTGCATAGGAGATGCAAATAACGCGCAAGAGGACGAATCTAATTAGTGCGCCGTAATATGGATGTTTATCTGCTTGTTTTAATTAATGATGCACCCGCATATTATTTTCCGTGTAGTTACGTTTCGGTCGCGCGGCGGCTTTAGCATTCTGAAATAACGTTCGCTTTTATGCAGATCCGTAATAACGCACAAGCGTATCTGGATTAGCTTTCCGAGCATTCCTTTTCACTGCAAATTCCACCTTCCTTTTATCGAAATATATATATATATATATATTTATCGAAATATATTTTATCGAAATATATATATATGGAAACTCTCGTGGAGACGTAGAGACATTATATATATATATATATATATATATATATATATATATATATATATATATATACATAAAATGTAATGTCTCCACGTCTCCACGAGAGTTTCCATCAATCAGTTGTATGTCTGTATATGTATGTGTGCATGTTTATATGTATATTGAATAGTGATAAAAATGTAACATGGAATACAAAAGGAATCAGTATCATCATTTTTTCACTCTTCCCCGCGAATGCAAAAAATGTTTGCTCCTTTGCAACAAAGACGCTGTTCATCTTCCGTTCATGAATTGTAGATTATTTTATTATCGCGACGTAGCGCATCATTTAGATTGTGCGATTTTCCGTGCTATAGATGCTACACACAACGGCTTACGCGGTACTTCCTTAGGACAAGCGTGCATTCTTGATCGCGCACATCTATCAATATTGGAAATATTATGCATTGAATGCAGCCGCCGCTGTCCAGAAAGGAGGAACGAAGAGAATGCACAATGGATAGCGCGCGAATTCCTGAGAAAATCGATGAGGTACCTTTCAAAGCGATCGTCCGCAAATTACTTCAAGCTCATTGTGACTTGAAATTGATGAGGTCGTGGACGCGCGGTATATACACACACACACACACACACACACACACACACACGTACACATACACGTCAGACACGCAGGCACAACGAGGGAACGAGAGGAATAACGAGAACGACGATTGGCCGACTTGTCGGAAAAAGCGCAACGGGAGAAGGCTGACGAGCAGGAAGTTTGCGGGCATTAAGTTTTTGCATCGCCGGGGCGAAATACGAAGAAAGTCGTTCCTCTCGTTTCTCTTCGTATACCGACGAGAGCGTGCGCGGTGTCTTATCGTCAATGAAGGGTTGTACGGCCGCCGGCGTATAACGATATGCCGTTAATAGGAGACGCGATATCTGATGGGAGGGAGTTTGCGTTAACTACGTTTGTGTAATCGTGCCGCCGCGGAAATCTCCGATAAAACCGGCCGAGACGAGAAATAATTAGTGCCCGTCCGTTTCTTGAATAAGAGGAGGTTTCTAAGCGTCCGCTCGTTGCTAGACGGGGATGGTTCTTTAAAGCCTTAATACGAGTTGTAACAACCTAACAAAGTAATAAACGTGAGGGGCCCGAAAAGCCGCTTGTGCTCCGACCCGACATTTATACATTTAATTGACTGTCCTCTGCAATCGGCGTGTAAACACCGACAGATTGCGGCACAGAATGTACGTATAATTTTGTGTCAAACTTTATTACGATACTTTATGCTACATAACTTTCATGTTTGGAATTTTCATTACCTTTGAATTGCCTTTGATTAAGTGTTTGTTTCACATTAAATTTCACTATCATATTTCGTATTATTTATGAATTTTAATTTATTAAAGTTTATTACAACATCCTTCATTTTTTATTAGAAACTCTTTATCTCGATTAATTTATTTTATTAGTGGATTTTCTCTTTTTATGAGCAGTAAATAACGTTAAAGTAACGTTTAACAAAGAAATTTTATGATGATCGTTTATTTTTGAATAACGAGGTACGAGCACTAAAGCGAATAGCAGATGCAGCACGAACGCCTACAGTAGCATGGCGAAAGTTAATGTCAGCGATGTTAACCCTTTAAGGCATATGCCATATATCGTGCATATGGCTTCTAGTTTCCGCCCTCTGCCTACTCTGGCATACGTCAACCCGCCTCTCTCGAGATTTCATTTCCTCTAATTTTGCGAAGAGAAATGCCTGAAATTAACGTATTATTATAATACGCCATTTTAAAAAATGCAATTATATTCCGACATATTTGCCAATATTTGTAAGTTTTAAAGCTCCAATATTAGTATGTAAAATGTATGTAAAAAGTAGAATAAAGAAAAACGCTCGAATCAGATATAAATTCTAGGTACATGGCGAAAATATATAATACATAAAAATGCTAAAAATGGACGTGTAACAAAGTTGCAAAAATGATGTTGATGGACGCTCGTTTATAAATCCGAGAGGAATCCTCTTTGAAAAATATAAAATTTCTTGTTATTGAAATATTCCTGCAAATATCTACAATTGAGTGAAATGCGAAGGCAGTGCTTGACGATAGAAATACGTTTGGCCGTTTCCCTTTGATCATGAATTGAACAAGAGGTAACTAAAGGAGCCTGCGTTCATGATTGCGGTCTGATGCTGACAAACGACTGCAATTGCGGATTGCTGAAATGCAAGCAGCGGTGCAAGCGAACGATACATGTGCGTACAACATCATGTTTGATCTGCGTTTCTCATCCGGGCACGTCCACTGCTTATGCGTTCAGAAGATACAAAGCAAACAACTGGGAATGTAGAAACGCGCCACTTCATTATCGTATTTGATCGCGTGAAGCCGACGTATCGGTAGATTAGCAGACACATCCGACAACACAATCATCGCCACGTACGTACGTATACGATCTTTATTTCGCGAGTTTCTGCGAAGTTTAAACTTTATTTCGCGAGTTCGCGAAATTTGATTTTTATTTTGTGAGTTTCGAAATTTCGTCCCGTCTATGTTCATAAGATGTGCGGTATCGATTTTCAAAAAAAGATTAAAAAACAGCACATGTTATCAAGTTTGATCATTGAAATTTTTCTTTTACTCTGTTTAAATTTGTACACTTTTTCTCCATAATTACCCATTGCATTTATTTCAATGAATTTGATAGGAATTGCTAATTATTTTGTCTACTGTCCTTGCTCTCTCTTCTACATTGTCTTCTCAAAAGAATGTTCAGTAATTTAATTTCAATAAACTGTCGATGGTTTAGCAACATCGCCTTTGCCTTGTTCGAAACTTTCAAGGAAGCGTAACTACTTTTATGAAAGCGATACTCTTTGTCTCCCCTTTCGTTAACGCTAAATAAATGCGAATTAAAGGAAAAACTTTTTTATATATCTCTTGTAATTATCGTGTATACATCTCTTGTAATTATCATATATATGTATCTTATTTTGTTACATTTTAAACATTTTAAAAAATCAGATACAACTTATGTAATTTTTGACAATTCTGTAACTATAAATAATAATCTAACATTGTGATTTCGATATATTTAATGTTATATTTAATATAATACAACATACTACAGTAAAATAACATATTAAATAAAAAGTATATATAACATATTACAGATTAATTTAATATACATATTTATGTTTACATGTTCATTTTACGCGATCATTATCAATAATAAATTTCTCATAAAACTCAATATCGCGGTTGGATTTTACACTGAATTGAATAAAAATTATTGTAATTGATCCGATTGGTCAAACAGTACATAGTTAGTCGTTAGTAATGTCAGTATAAAACTTCGATGCAAGGGATTTCGGTGTCTGTGAAGTTAGCACGACGTTTTATAGATTTAACTTGATCGGAATTACCCAGAACTGTCGAAGAAAAAACGGAAATGATCAGTATGACACTTTTCCACCGAGTGTCGTGCTGTATCAATGTTCATATCTGTTCAAAATTATTAATTTTTGGAATATGGCTCTAAAATGATATATAGTTATTGTATTAGCCCAGAACTAACAGGAACTCTTCACAAATGTTAGAATTTTTTATTTTTTCTGAATTTTTAGAGGAGAAAGTGCCGTGCTGGAACGTGAAATTAGCACATTTTTTAATTTATTTTTTTTATTATTAAAAATGCGGAACTTTTTTTAAAATTTATAAAGAACTGTAGAACTATGAAAAGTGCTACTGGAATTGTCGTTATTTTTTTTAAATCTATAAAACGTCGTGCTAACTTCACAGACACAGGATTTCGCATGTCCAAGAGCGCACATGGAAGCAACGATCGTAATCCCAACGTGCGTGTATGGACAAAGAGCTGATCCGTCTCAACTATATCAGACAAAGGGAGTACGATGATATAGCATTGCCGCTCATGCTAGGATATATGGTATTACACGGATTATTACGGAGAGACGTGGAGTCAATCGGGACAAGCGACATCGCGGATAAAAAAAAAAAGGAACACGAAAGAACGGATGATCCGTGAGATTATAGTAGTGACCGTCCCTCTCGCCGTGGACACACCCGGTGATACTCAAACGAAGCGGTTAAATGCACTAAATCCTCTTTCGTATCCGCCGTTCCCTTTTGTTTCGTCCGTCACCCACCATCACCGCGCACATTATAAGCTTCCACGTCAATGTCGCGCGGACTCTCGCGATCGCGGCGTCTATATTGGAAAGCTTTCGTTCGGGAGTCCGTGTTAAAACCGATAATGAGTCCATTGTTGGGAGTCCAACGACGGTTTTCGTTGCTTTTAGGATCGCCAGGGGCAATTTCTCGCGTTAAAGAATTTACGACCGCTCCTCCCGAAGGCGTGAGCGTTAACGCAGTAACCGGGGCGGAATGCCCTGCCGCGAGGTATTTTTAAAATACGCGTACACGTAGCGCCCGTCGGCATTGTCGTCGCGAAGTGACTAGATTCTTCGTGACTTGCGACCAGAGGTATATCTTACTGTTTCATGTCCACTTCTACCAATGCAGATTAACTTTAACTTCGGTTTAACTTACTTTTCATCTTTTTCTAATTCTTAGAACTAAAAAAAAAAGATAGAAATAGACATATATCTTGGTATCAAATTAAGCATCACGATTTCTATCACTCTCAATGTAACATTAAGTTTCGCATGAAATAACAAAGCCGATATCAATATTAATTTATTATCAGACTTATCCTTTCAAATTGAAATTTCCAGTCGAAATTTCTAGTCGAGTACATTAAGCACTTCGAGTAGAATGGCGTGTTAAGCGACGTGGGGATAAACGGAATGCTTGTAGGAGAATTGGGGAGGTAATCCCGTTGACATTTCAGGGATCCTCTTTCTCTCCCTATTTTGCTGGAAATTAAAATTCATCCCGTCTGCGCCCCTATGATTTTCGTCGTAACGATGCGCCGGGCGTATCAAACTATCGCGCAGCATCTCGTGCAGCGTTCCCTTTGAATTATTTTTCCGCGGTAGAGCATGCCGTAATCCGACCTTAAAACACCCAAAGCACCGACGATAACTCGCCTGTCAAAGAATGCCCTCGCCAGCGTCCGACCCTCAAAACCACTTTCTTGCCGTTATTTCCCCCGCGCTTATCCTTCCGCTCGTTGGCGCGCGCTCGCGCGCGTGTTTCACTACCTCGTCAAAAGTCCGCGTGCGACTCGCGGAAACCTTTGTGGCCGCGGCACTCTTTCAAGATTTTCGCCCGGCACCTGTGCAACGCGGATGTCAAAGTGCTTCGCGAAATAAATGAGACGCCGGGAGAGAGGGAGGTGGTAACGCGCCTTGTTTAAAAACTCCCGTGGAGAAACGTACCGAGGGGGGCAAATGTATGCGGATTTTAAATCCGCTTATGCCTCGCAAGGTATTTCCTCCTTTTTACCGGGTTTTTCTCCGAGTTTCTCTCGCGAGCCCCGACTCGTCCGCTCGTTATGCGTCCCAAGTTCCGACAAACTTTTCAATGTCGCCTCCTCAACCCCGCGCTTACCACTTTCGCCCGGGAGTGGCGGCTTTAAAAGAGACGTCGCGCAGACGTGAGGACGTATCATATCCGATTATATAATTCTTTCTTGTGCGCGGAGCGCGCTCGATATATTGAATTAGGTGCGAATAGTCGCGGACCGTCTCCTGGCAGCCCTTGAAAAGCGCCCCTGACAATTTTGCAGGGCGTTTAACGCGCCAATAAACGACAGAGCTTAATCTCCGTCGCTCGTGATAAATGATTTCACGCTCCTGAAAGTACACAACTTAAGGTCGTCGCAAACCCGTGAGAAATTCGATGGCGGAGCGCGTGTTTACGTTGTCAACATTATATAATCCTGACATCGCTAGTGCATCACTCTGGACGCTTATTTCGCCTGAGTGCATCGCAAAAGACGAATTTTTAAATATGAAAGTCTTTACAAGGGGTGCTTTTCGGACGCTTTGCATTATATGCGCATGACTATACGTCTATTTCGTATTTCAAAAGCGCGATTCAACGTATGATGTATAAGCAGATGTTGACGCGTTTACGGTGATACATTCGCGAAAGATTTGTCGATTCATGCAAAAATTATCCTTGTTAACCGGGGATATCAAAATAATGCTTTTTGCAACGCGTGCAAGAGACCGCTAAAAGTACGACGACGATAATAAACCCGCGTAAAAGACAATGAAGAGGCTTTACTGTGTGCAGCGTGCATTTTGTCTGTGAGAATTCGACCCAATGATTATTAATGATACAAGGCGCATCTTGTACGCGCAAACGTGCGACTGCGGAACGGTATTAAGACCGGAATGTTACGAGTGGGACTGCGCTTCGCGCGCGACTGGGCGCGTTAACTTGGCGTCTGAATAAAATATGACCGGAATTAGCCAGTGTTAAATACCTCCGGAGGTCTACCTCAAGTAACGTACATGTAATTTCCTTTGTAACAAGAATCCATTGGTCGAGAGAACGAATTAATAGGGGTGGAAAAAGGTGCTGATATACCCTCCGACCGCCCTGTAGAATACGAGAACGAATGTGAACGGGTAAAGGAAAATTTTTCCTTGTTATAATATTATTCCTCCGCGCATACAAACCTCTCCGCCACCCTTGACTCATCGTTACGCGAAATCAGAAGTTTGAATTATAATTATATAATAATAAATATGAATTATATTATATAGACGACGTTGTATTGGTGAATTGTTTTACACTTACCCGCGCGCGATAACGTAATCGCGCTGGGTTCAGAGGCTCGTGGTCGATATCGCGCGAGAATAATGCGGCGGTTTTAAAAAGACTGATTAAAGGTGTAATTACGGCGCGGAACGCTTTTTCGCGTTAACGTGATATCGAATATTTCTAACGTCGCTAGATGATGGATCGGTCGAGGAACGCGTAAACAATTTTAAAAATTAATTTTTTTAAGACACGCAGTTTTCCTTTTTCATTCTTCACGCGTACCGCGTGTGTGCAGCTATGGCACAGTGTCCCATTTTTACCGCGCGTCTCCCGTCAACGGCGGATTTTTCATTAACCTAGAATTAATATTTCCCCCGGCGAAATTGTTGAAACATTGATAGTTTTTAAATTGTATGCCATTGAAAATAAAATGTTTCTTGCAAAGAGTTTTAGGAAAATGCAAATATATCAAACTTTATTCTTCGCGGAATTTCAAGAGTGGGAATTTCAAAGTTTTACTTCCTTGGTATTTTAATTGAAGGTCTAATTAGAAACGTTTAAATGTTGAAAATTAGATGTACAAGTTGACGACCCGCGCCTGGACACTTTTGTTAATGGAAATTAAACTTTAAGCTCATCAAAGAATTTAACATAAAAGTTTTACGCGTTATGTCGATTATTTTATAAGACCGTAAAACCACTTCTCATAACGCGATTACTTAAAAACTTCTTGCGCAGCCTTCGGAAATAGGAGCGACGCAGTAAATGCACAAGTACTGTTAACGATGAGTCATCACTGAATCACACATGAATTGCATACTGGTTGATCGCGCGAGTATCTTTGACCTAAATCTACTCTTCGTTACCCTTCTCGACGTGCGCCGAGCAAAAAAGTTACAGATTGATTCCCCCACCTCCAAGTTCAAAGGGCGTATTGGGGACAGAGGACTTCCAAAAGGGTTTCGAGGGCTCGTGCGGGAGGCACGGATGACGTCAAAAGCCGGATTGTTCTCCGTCCGCGTTTGACTTTGATGCGATGAATATGACATTATCTGTCGACGTAATGAGAAACGCGCGGGGCCAGGCGTCTCGATATAGACGAAAACACGGGGACATCCAGTTTGGGACAACCTGGAGTTGGTTCGTTGCCGGTGACGGAGTGCAGTGCCCTCCGGGCGCATCGTCGTTCGTCGTCGTCGTCGTCGTCGTCGTCGTCGTCGTCGTCGACGATGGTGCCGTCTCGCGCCGTCTCGCCCGAGGAGATATTCATAGAAGAGGGAACTTCAGGGAACTTACGGGCTATTCGTGGTTTCCCATAAATGCGCGAGAGATGAGACGGCGAAGGGGAGGGGCGAGAGAGGTGAGGGCCGATGGAGGAAGCGTCGCAGTATTTTTAACCCACAGTTCGCAAAAAGTCGGCATATTTATAGAAACGGTTAGCAGCCGGCACACACAGTCGTGCTCTCTCTCTTCGTTTTGTCTACCAATGGCAACGGTAATGCTCTTACGTGTCGGTGCGCAAGGTGCGGACTGTTACGAGAGACGTAACGTTATATCTGCCGTAACGGCCCGACGCTCTTATGGGTATTCATGGGACGTTCATGCACCGACTAAAACGTATGTGAGGGCGATTTGAGCGTATTATTTGCATAACGTGCAAGCGACGTCTGTTTCCGATTATTACTGGGTATTGCCGGAGGGAAGAAGCGTATGGGAAATTTTCGTCGAAAGAGATCGTACTTTTCTCAAGCCCTTGTATTAATATACGTTCATGAACGTGATTGTCCTCCAGGTCACGTGGAAGATTGCATATAGATTGATCGAGTCACTTTTAATTTGCCAGTTCGACCGTTATTTTACGTGATCGCAAAAACAGTTTTAATGTATATTATATATAAATATTTATATTAATATATATAAATATATAATTAAATATTTCTCTCGTCCTTTTTCGCCATTTATTTGATTGCTGCTTTGAGAATATATTCTCTACGTGTCTATCAAGCATGGAAACTTACAGAATTTCCGAGATATCCTCTTGACTGTACCACGAAGCCTCAGAAGGTTCATTTACATTTTAGTTAACGCATAAACTTTGCATGAGAATCGAAACGGAGTTTGCGTGCCTCCATCAAATCAGTATGTCTCTTTCCATCTGCAATCTTGCGAATAGCAATCAACCTAAACGCACCGCCACCAAGAAATAGCAATATATTTATGCAAATCAGAGAATAATTAACAAATCGGATAAGAATATATTCAGTTCCGTAATATACAATGCCAATTCTAGATATGTTTCGCTAGAAGCTGCGTGCATCTCGCGGCGTCGCTTCCACGATAGATAAAGGGAATAGAGCTCAGGAACGGCGAAACGTGGTTAATGCACACGACCGAGGTCATTCGAGTCACGTATTACGGTTTTTTTTCCGCAAGAGTCCATTAGCCGGGGCGCAAGAAAACAAGGATAATTATTAAGGGGCATTTCATTAGCTCTGCTTAATTGTCTTTATCGACGTGGCAGGCGGCCTTAATAACCGAAGGAATTCCGCCTTCTTTGGCGGCGGCCTGGAAGGCAGCCTCTTAGAAAATAAACAAGAAATTTGGCGTTATGTGTTCTGCTTCTCTTCTCCCGCGCTCTCGCGCTCTGTACAGCCTGCACACTTTAGGAGCACTTATGAACACTTAACGCAAGAAGCAACACGATATGACACGTGTATGTGCATGCACTCTAAAGTGCCATGAGATATCGTATGTATAAAGGGGGCGGGAAATACTGCTCGACTTATATGTGCACATGGCTTACGTCAAACATTGTGGCCAATAAAGATAGAGATATAAAATCGTGATATACGTTGTGATTGATAATAATTTATGAATGCAACAAAAAAGTGATAAATACAAAGGGATAATTAATTGAATCGATTAATTAGATAGAAACGGTTAGAATAAGATCAATTAAAAAATTAAAAAATTTATAGTAAGAAATATTTTATTAAAGTGAATTTCTAGAATTTCATATAAATTTCATTTTTTTTCTCTCTATGTATATTACTCTCGTCAACGAGATTGTCAATCGTTCCGAGATAACGAACCAATTTAGGGATGATTATCTTATTTTACTCAATTAAGCGATTATTTCTATAAAATTTTACTTTATTACAGTCAGTGTAATTTTCCTTCATTACCGTCTATTTAACGTTAAAAGTAATAATACGTCTATTTGTGATGAGAATTCGTGGAATACCAGATTCCTTCGTATTCCAATCGGCGACTCTCGCACAGTAATCGTAAATCGTACAATTTCGCCAACGACGTATTCTTTCACCCAAATTACCCCGACGTCTGTGGATCCTCCGGCGAATCCGTACTCCGGAACATTAAGGACCGGCGACGGGGTCGTAAAAATCAATTTGCGCCAGCCACGTCGCCGGGGGTAATCAATTCGGCAGATTCGACAATCTTATTTGCAGGATGCCGATGCGCGCGCGAGGGTAACGACATTGGCGCGCGCTTCGCCAGGCGCGCGGTGCTGTTCGCCAGAGTATTAAATTGGCTGACGCGACCGCCGTTTCCGGTTAGCGCGGCTTCGGTAATCGCAAACCGGGGGCTCGTGCAATTTTAAATCCGGAAGATGGATCTCTCTCTTCTCTCATCTCCTCGAGTGTCGGAGTCCTAAAGATCCGTCGCGTGGGACTCGCGGCGAGCGGCCATCTGGATCCGTCCTTACCCATCGAATCAATTTCACCAAGTCCCATTAACGATCGAGGGTGTGCGCGCGTGGGTGTTAGAATAGCGACTAGGAAGTAGCGGTGGGGTTGCGTGCGGGTGCTTTTCCCCGGAGTTCTCTTACCGACGACCCTCCCGTGAATTTATTCGCACGAACGCCCGGTACGTCGCCGAGGAATTCCATTAATCGACGGCGCAGGCACTTCGAGGCGACCGAGCTACCGCTTTATAAATGGCGGTAACCATCGTTTAAGCCGGGATTTATAACCTAGCCCAAACTTAAACCCGGATGTATCGCGCTACGGCGTATCCGGCGACGCGCTTCGATATGTTGCCGATCTATGCCCGCCAAGTGCCAAGGAATGCGGTGACCATGAAAGGAAATTATTCGACCAGCCGATCAATACTCTCGCAAGTGCAAATTTATTAGAAAAGAAATATTCTGTGATTGATTTTAGAAATTGGATTTCGGAAATTTTGTTTTCTGTATCAAAAAATATCAGAAAATGATGCATCAGAGAAAGATTCTTATATATTAATTTTAAAATTTAATATTTATATCGTATTAATTTAACTGGTTTATTCATTTCAAGATAAAATCTCTGTAAAATATCATATTAATCTTATATTTTTAAACTGGAATGAGATAATAATCTTCACACTTGTATATATAATTGACAGTGAGATATATTAATTCTTTTGTGCTAAACTTTCAAGATAAATTGTAATTTATAGTATATTCTGACCGTTTTCCATGTGCATGTCGGAACATCGAAACGGAAACACTAAAATTGAAGTGGCGCGCAAACATCAAGTTCTGCTGCAAATTCGGAAAAAGTGCATCTGATAGAACGACACTCAGACACGATGCTCAGAATTCGGCGGATGCGGTCAAACTTTGCTGACCACAGCAGTTGGCACTTTCTACACTTGTGCATTCGGGTATCATTGTGAAGTAATTTTTGGCAAAAAGACAAGTATTGGACCACCCTTCTTACGTTCCGGATCTAGCTCCAGTATCTTCATCTTCCCTTAAACTGAAAAACGCCCTGAAAGGAAGACATTTCGAGGACGACAGTGACACACAAAAACGTGACATACAAGAACGTGAGTGCCAGCTTCTTTTGATATATTTAAATAAATAGATTCCTTCCCTTTTCAGGATCTGTACAAGCGATGTCATTGTACGTAAAGATCACTGAGAATTAAATTGCAAGTTAAAAGCCTTTATTTTGATCAATATTATTGTAATTTTTATTTTATCAAAGTCTCAAAACTCTTCTGTCCAAACTTGTATATAATCAAAACTCTCTATACATCGTATTGAATATATCACTTTTATATTTTATTAAGATAATAAATTTGTATGGAAATGATATGCGTATCATAATAGATAATTAAATTATATTATGTTTCTAAACTAATTTCAACTTGTCTTTCAATAAAAAATGCGGTCATAAACGTCTCCTATATATGATATATGACGTATTTAGAATTTAAAAAAATTAAAACTAAATATATATTAAATATTTACATATTATACTTTGAATGTGAGACAATAGCAAGTGAGTTACTTCGAAATGCAGTTATACGATTTCGAATGCCGATCGCGAAATCTGATGGTTCAAGCTTAAGCTACCTTCGTGATGGGATTGTGGCCAAAATCGATGAAAACGCTCGAACGATCGCAGACACAGCGAAAACTTGTTGCACTCTCGATCATCATATACTGACATTGAACGCACGCGTGTACGAAATTTAATCCTCAAACAGCCGATGCACTCGTGTGATGGATATCGCGATTTCCGCGCACGAACGACGCGAACGGTGCCCATGAAAATACTTTGGTTCCAAATGCGCATTCTGTAATGCGTGCGGTTACAATAAAGCTAGCTGGAATTTTATCTCGATATTTATGTAGGAACCTGACAGTAACACCGTCGAGTTGCATACGGGAATATCGATATTATTACGCAGATCTGATTCAAGATAAAGTTAGATTTAATACGAATTTGAGATTGCGTTCAACTTTTTTATCATGCTCGCCAAACTCATTTTTTGAATCAACGTGATGTAATTTTGATTAGATTTATTCGACTGCGAGAAGTATTATCACAAAGCAATTATTGAAATTGTGGAACGATAAGAGTTAATTTTGATATACCGAATGTAGCGAATGTATCATTAATAGTGGAAAATATTTTGCGATAAAGATTAACATATTTTATTATATTATTTTTTATTAATAATTATTATATAATTTATAATTGTTATTTTATATACTTTACTATTTAGTTATATATGCATATGTGTAATCAAGAATTCGGCTATACCAAAAATAAATATTTGCAATTTCTGCTTTATTTTACAAAACAAAAAGGAATTATTCCGTTATCAATAATAATAATAATAAATTTTACATGTTTACATATATAAAATAATAAATTTTAAACGCATGTTTCTCAAATCATTGTTTTATATATTGCACTCTTTTCAGTTACTATTGACTCAAATATTACCAAATATATACCACACTTTTTATGTCTTCCAAATATTTGATGATAGTTTATGTTTGTTTTCAAAAATTACAAAAGAACATAAAAAATGAAACGATAATATATTTCTTATATACCGATTTCCGAAAAAGCATATAGGTTTCACTAAACTGATGCATTATATTTTAAATCTTGTTAATTTCGCCTTTACTAAACCGTTCTCGTTGCCATTTTATTCGCCAGTACATTTTTAACGAAGTTGGCTTACTACTTTTTTCGCGATACTATCCGCTTAAGGTTCGGTATTTCCGTTAGAGCTTAATCAGTTTAAGCACAGGTTTTATCCACAACCTGTTCTTTAAATTCAAAGGAAGCTTAACGTTTAAGCTTTCTCGGAAACATTGAGCCTAAATAATCCTATCCAACGTGATACAATATCAAAATTATTATTTGTGATCAAATGAACAGAGTTACAATCGCAATGGATATTACGATTCAAAAATTTACGACATAATTTTTTATGCTTTATGACTCTATAAAACGTCAAAATTTTAGTTCTCTTTTATTATCAATGAAACATTCGATAAAACAATCTGAAATAATCTGTGTTTAAATTATCTGTAATATTTCTAGTTCATAGCTTTATAATCATTACAATAATAAATTAATATTTGTATGTTTGAGATAAGAAAATATCAAGTAAAAATTTTGATTAAAAAATCCTCTCTGTAGTGAAAACAAAATGCGTGTGACGACTAGGACACTTTGATAAATTGGATATCTTCCATCCTGTTATTGGTGAATGTATCTTTGTTGAGCTAGAACTATTGATTGCATAATTTAATACGATACCATGAATTTTTAAAATAAAAGTTACGATGCTTCTTTTCGTTTCCTTCTATTCTGAGTGTAATACTTTGTCAGTTTGTCAGTTTGTCAGTTTGTATATTCCATCATGATTTTATATAATGCAATAAAACGATCGAAAAAAATCGCTATTGCTGCTGCACGTCAATACGTGTCAGTGCGTCAATATATGCCACCGTATGTATTAAACGTAACACAGAAATCTCTTTGTTATTAGCGCAATAAAACTAAAGAACACAAAAATAAAAGTAAAGTGGAGGTAATGATGAATAACTTCTTTTTCCGGTCGAAGCTCGGAGTGGCTTTTTATGTTTTCGAATGAGTGCAGCCATTACGATGTTGTCATGCATGTTGCTAGTTTTTTGTGACATGAATAAAAAAGTCAATCTGAGCTGCACGATGCGTAAATGCGTGTTTCAACGTGATTTCGTTTGTTTCAATTCACAGCGCTGTAAGATCGAGGATATCAAGGAATACAGTCACGATGTACAAAACTGCGCGTGACTTTGTCAGACGTCCAAGAAAAGAGGTGTGATGTTCTCTAGGTCATTTTTCCGTTTTTGTAAGTTATACCCCGAGAATCTCGACATTGAGTCGCGCAGGTATATGTATAATGCGCTCTTGCTATTCCATTCCTGCGGGATTTAATTCCGCCGAGCTCGGGAGCGTGATGGAACTCTAAGAAAGAATCGAAGGAGAAAGAAAAACAAGAAAAAGAAAGGAAAAACCGAAAAGGGAAGAAAAAAATATCGCGAAACCACGACGGGGCGATGTAAATATACGGAAGAAATTGCTGGTGCTCTGGAAACGGTCGCTTTCCGATACGGATGAGAGACCGGCGATTGAAATACGCGTGATGTAGTCGCGTCCAGTAATTGGTTATGCAAACACTTAACGTGTAATTAAAAACTAACATGAACATTTTTTACGAGACGAGTGTGGACCGAAGATGACACGCATATCACTTCTTTCTCTCTCATACACACACACACACACACATAGTGCGTTTAATTGCACACATATTAATTATGAGTGCTTTTTATTTAATGAAATTAGTCGAGTGTTACAAATATTATTCTACTTTTCTTGGCATTCTATTTTTTGCGAGACGAGCGTGGATCAAAGATGACACGCATATCACTTCTCTCACATACATAGTGCATTTAATTGCACGCATATTAATTATGAGTGCTTTTCATTTAATGAAATTAGTCGAGTGTTACAAATATCATTCTACTTTTCTTGACGTTCAACGAGTAACAGAGACTCATGTCACTAGAAGCGTGTAATAATTATATTATTTCATTTAAACATTTATATTAAGACAATTTTTGCTCTCCATCTTCTAGGATTAGTTTCAGATAGTTTGTATCTCACATAACTTTCGTGTAGAATATCTAAACTATTTAATAATTGTGTAATGTATATCAAAAGTTTATAGTTATCTCAAATCTTTTTGATTGTTACCTAGCTGATCGTGCCTATAATATTAGTTTCTTCGCGTAGAGGATCAGACGGGACGTAGCCACGCAATAATCAGAAGCCAGCTAGTCTTTAATTTCTTGCACGCTGCATGAACGTGTCATTAGACAACGCTGCACAAAGTTGATGCAGCGCAAACGCCGAGACGCAGTTTCGAGTGTTTATCGCCGTTTGTCGCGCGTAAATTAAAAGCTCGATCGCGCGGCGAGATGCCGGAGAGATCGCGTGCGCGTCCCGCCGTAGCATTTCAGTTAACTGCAGTTAACCGCGTTAGTCGGCGAAAGTAGTGCCAGCGGACAAAACGCCGTAATTAGAGTGATAATTGTAGGAGCGAGGGATGCGCGCGAGGGTCGACGGGGTGGCGAAGAGCGATAGAAATGGCAGAGGGGCAGAGGGGGCGCGAGGGAGGACAGAATCAGCCCGGCGCTGCCGGGGCAATCATGGTAATTACTCGTGAGCATGTTCATTACGGTGCGGCTGTATCCACACGAGAGGCGCGCCTAGGAGCGGCTAGATTTCGTCTCGGGCCATTGCTTCCTTTAGCCTACTTTGCTTCACCATTGGTTCGCGAAACGACAAATCGAGCATGTGTGCCACCTGATTGCAATTCGGGCGCGGTTCTATGTAAGACGCTTCGCGAGGAAACGAGAATGTGAAACGAGGATATTCGATCTGGCCCATATTATCTTAATGTTACCTCAATGTTACCTTAATGTGCGTGAAACGCGAATTTGAACGAAGTTAATTACTTAATTAAATTACTTAACATGAATTATTTAATTTATTCTTCCGCGTTTTGTGCGCAATGGGAATTAATTAAGTAATACAATTTACATGCAGAAAGGACGCCTCCCTAGATGCAACGTAATAAAGTATAACATGATAGATTCGTATCACCCAATATGTAATATGTCGCGTATGCGTATATTAATGTAAATTCCATGTAAACACGATGCTATAGCGCAGGTTGGATGTGCATTTGCGGCTGCTTCAATCTGGAATGCTGATGCTGTCAACAATTATGGAAGCGTATATTATACAATTTCAGTAAGTTTAGCGCGAATGTAGATATCTACAAATATTTGAGAAATTAAAGGAGAGCCTTTTATGCAAACTGCGCGCTCCACGACAAACGCTCCGCGTCCCCGTTTTCCATAGGAGTGCAATTTGTTGCATTAGGTTCCCAATTATCAGCGTCCGCGTTGTGGACACGAGTAATGTACTTGGCCGTGTGTACGCGCGTTTGAGTAAATGCGCCCGCCCACAATCGCGTCTCAATTACAAGAGTAACATAATTGGCGCAAAACGAGTTCGCATTTGAGCATTCCACGCGAAGAGAGATGTCGCGGGGCGCTTCGGTGCCACTCTATTAGTCTTTCATTCTAGCTCAGAGCTATTTGATTCTCGTTTTAATACGCAGGCAGCAGCGCAACGGCGCGACGGCAAATTGGATTTCTCCATGTCCCCTCTTTACTTCGCCGTATTTTCTCGTATCTTCAAACACAGCCCGTGTCTGCATGTATAATATTGCCGGTACAAAGAACGCGAAACCTTTGCCCCTATTTCATTCTGCGTAGCGGCAGCTCATCCACGTCTTTCCGCGCGTAACCCGCACGATGTGGCACACTGTGTTTGCAGTCTCGTACAATTTTGAAATTTTCGGGCCGCTGCATATTATCTCGTTGATGCATATAACATGTGCATTTTATATATCAGAGATCACGTGGAAGTCAAGTTTAAATCGACATTTAAGCTGTGATTTTGCAAAGTCCATAGTCCTCTTTCTTTTTGGAGCAAGAATAATCTTATTTCTTGAAGTTTTGTGTATATATTTGTACAAGATATCTTACTCTACTTGTGTTCAACTGTGACGGCTCTTTCAGTTTATTCGATCCTCTCTTGTTTATACTGTTCCCTCTGAACATATAAATTACGTTTAAAGGAAGATAATTAATTTAGACATTGTAGCAGCGACATGAAAGAAAAAGTATTGCTCTCGTTGACACGCTATTATCACGTGTATATTCTAATCTCAATCACAACATTGTACATTACGCATTCATTAACTTCCTGGCCATTAATTCATTAACTTCGCGATGCGATCTCGTGATGGAATTAAGCCTGAGATTATTAAACTACGCGCTGTCGTCTCTTCCTACTCTGTCTACTTAAGTTATAAGAAGCATCAATAAAAGCATTGAGATGTTGCCACATGTATTCTTCCTCGCATTCATCAATATCTTTGTGAGAAACTCATAATTATCTAACATTTTACCCAGCCATTACAATACCTGTTGAACAATCGCCATTCTCATTATTTGCTTTAATAAGTCAAGGTTTGAATACGATATAGTTACGCGCCAGCTCGTTATCGTTAGCATTAGTGCCACGTTACAAGAACAATATCATTACCGTTAATGGTTTATGGCATACGTTCCGCATGTACATATAAGCCACGCGTACTTTTATTACAGTTTGAAATTAGTTTAGGCGTGTTGAGAGTATTATGCAGTACATTACGCGGCGTAGGGATATATGTCCGCAATTATATACTAACTTTCTATCGATGAAGCCTGTTCGAAATAGTTTATAACGAGTCCTCCGATAAAGACGAATTGTCGATAGACTATTCACTATTTTTTAGCTAGTTGAAAGTAACATGTCACTCTAACATATCCGGAAATTGACGATATGGGGAATTAATATCGATATACACACATATGAAAAAGAGGAAATGTCCATCGCGTACAAACAGTAAAAAAATATGAAGGGGTCGAGCGGAAGAAAAAAAATTGTATCTGTAATTGAAGGATGTGGAGCTCATACAGTCGGATATCGCGAAAATGAAATTTGATATTGACATTAATTGGGTGGCATTATTATACATAACAATTTCACAAATCGCGGAAGATGTTTATTACTTTAATTTGGAAAATATCCAAATTATATATGACGTTATTGATATCGTTGCTCTTCATTTTTTCAGATTAGTTTAATGAGAAGTATATTAGTTTCTGAAATTTGTTTGCAATATTGGTTTCCGTTATAGACCTCATACATATTTTGTATAAGAAAATTGTAATTGAAGAAACGAGAAAAACTTGCGAATGCAAATAATATTGAATAATAATGCAACAAATCATAAAATTTCAATCAAACTTGGCGAAGAAATCATTGCACAACGCACAATTACAATCTCTAGAGCACCGTTGCAATTTGCATTTGTGTATTTTTGTTGTTTCGTGCTGCTTGTTGGATATTAATTCGTAGTTATCGACCGCTTCGTTACGAACTTGTAATTAATTTGTCGTTTTGCATCAAAACAGCAGCAGCGTTCCGTTGCTCGACATGTTAACTCGTCGATCTTCTTTTTCATTCGACATACATTTTACAACCGATTGGCAAAAAACCCCGAGTCTTTCCTGACAACGCAACGCAGGGGAAATGTCGGTATTTTTAAAAACTAGGCTGTCCGTATCGGTGAAATACGCAAATCGGATCAATCCGACGTCCGAACAAAACTCAGGCGCTCGCGCTTCGCAATTTCAAATATTGCTCGCGCTAATAGAAACTGCGCAGTGTCAATACCGAAATGTCCATTGTGTTATGCAAATAATCGCACTCAAGCGAGCAGGGCGAGCGTAGAAATTCGAGGCTGAAACCGTTGACCCGTAGCCGACGCGCATTTTGTGCAACATGTAACATTCATATGAAGAGATATCATAGAGAATGTGTCAATTTGCCGTTTTTATTATCGATCATAAACACTGGTGCTCCTGTTAATTGTAAAATAAAGTTCATCCGCGAGAGCGCTGTAGCGAGAGCTACAGCCTACATTAATATGGCATTGTCCATTCAGAAACATTTTCTATCACTTTAAATGATGAATATCATCGGAAGAGCTCTCCAGTCTTACAATACAGCTCGCGAGCGTTTCTGGCGCAGGAAAATTTATGTTCATCCCAATTAAAAGTTATCTAAAGCATCCTCGCGCAGATACCCTTCAGAACCGCTGAGGCGTACCGTCGTTTCTCAGTTCATGGAAACACAGACAGTGTAAATTTATTTAAATGCCGTTCGCGATAAGCGTTGTGAAAGCTGTTACGAATGGAATGTAATTTTCTGAAAAGCAGCGATGGGCTTACGATCTCCAGGCGCAACTGTTACATTTTCATCTGGCCACCTCTTCAACGATTTCATAATTGTCAAGCTCTCTTTGATCGATTCAGATCGTCGAGAGCTTAACGAACGACTTGTTTCGAAAGTTTAGGGGGAAGAGAGAGAGAGAGACAGATAATATAAAATTAATGACGTATACAAGGATTGTCTAATTACTTTCGCGGATCGCGTCATTTTCATCGCGTGAGATGAACGACGAGGAAATATAGACCGTTACGTAAAACATGAGACTTGAGTTGGAGGCATTTCGTTGTCGCTGTATTTATGAGGTCACGAATTGTAAAACATGGCCTCACGGACAGCTGCGGATCCGACATACTGAGAACCGCTGTAAGTACGCATTCGTTTTAGTGGCGATCTCATCGGTCAAGGTAGAAACGCTGACGATGCCACCGCACGCACCCGGGGGGATGCTGGCTCATAAAATGCAAGCTTTTGTGTGCGCATGGGTTGTTGGTGTGCACACACATATGAACGGGTATCCGTCACATCGGCGAGAAATGCACATGGATACAACCGTGAAGTTACTTCCCGGGACACAAAGGTTCCGAGAGGAAAAAAATCCATCTCGGTAGGATAGACGAGCCGAGGTCAGCCAAAGCTTACGACTCTTCGGGAACTCGCTGGCAGTTTTCCAAAGCTTCTTCGGCCAATCGACCAGGCCTGATAGCCAGCAAAACACACGGGGACCTTTCGATATATTCACTGGAACTGTGGACACTTGAAATATTGCGCCCGGCGCAATTAATCAGAATCAATGGGAGGATGTGTAATTATTATAGGTACTAGATCACCAATACTTCGGAAAACGTTTTTTTAAAAATTTGTTCCTCTCTTTTGGAGCAACGAAACGTATGCATTTTTTGATTCGGGAACACGTCAAACGTGTATTTAATATTAAAACATAAAGTAATTTGAATTTTTCTATGCAAATGCATCGATATTGATTCCCTGACATGTAAATATTTAAAACCTTTGCCGAAAATTAAAAAAAAAACGTACCGTATGGTATGTATAATATTGCGCGATATGTATGCAAAATACAACAACGTACTTCTCGACGCGTTTTGTATAGCCTATTGATTGCATTCGGTCCTTATGCAGAAGCGTTACATTCAATCTTTTGTTCTAGATATTTTGTTAAACCGTACTGGGTGTGTCGAATCGTTAAATAAAAGTTGGATAAAAATACGAAATAAAGAAGACAAATCCGAAACTAAGAAATGACAAACGTCTCTTGTTACTGCGCGATATTGCGCATTGCAAAGTACCATACTATGCATACAGAAATAAAATGCATAATTCGCTGCGCGTCCGTTTTTCCATTACGTACACGAATGACGTTTCGCATATATGCATGGCGGAACACATTATTCGCCGTATACAGTTACCCTTATAATTATTGCAAATCTAATTGGAGCTAAATTTTAATGCGGATTCATCAACACGATTTCCCGTTCGGGCGTGGCTCACACCAGGCGATAATTCACGCCGAAAATCGATCTCCGGTCGCGGAGATATATCGGTCGCGGATTAACAGCAGCAGTCTAGCCGGCAAATTGCATGACGTGGAGTCTGGATCCAGACTGGATCGCGGCGATGTGCGACGATCGCGTATCGCACGATTTCTCTCGCGTGTTTTCGTGCCAGGTAGCCGGTAGGCAATAGAGTGTCGCGTATACCTTACCTGACCGCGCGTCTGACCGTACACACCCAGCCACCCCGTGGTCGCCTTTTCCGCGGGTTACCTCGTGCGCCGTTTGATTAACACAGCCCGAGAGTGTGGACGGCGTGGTTTCGGCATGCTGCACGTGACATTACGGGTATACCATCCATTATTCTCTCCTCTCTTCACCCTTCACTTCGTGATTCTCTCAGTGTCGCGCTTAAATAGATTCACGCACCCGCGCTCGGCTCCGCCCTGCTCTCGTCGGGCCTCCACTCTCTCATATGTATTTCCTTCCGCGCTACTAAATCATCATCAAGTTGGCGGAGCGGCGATAGTGTTACTTAGCATGCTGCTTGCAGTCTCTCAAGTTGTACCGCGTGTCGAGTTATTGAATTTCCAATTATTCAGGCATTCGAGTGGTGAAAACTCGCGATATGCGTATCGAGCAACGCTGACGCTATCTCGCGCGCATAAATTTCTCTCGCACAACACTTTGCATTAAACTTTCCACATGTTGGTCTGTCTTATCTAGTTAGTGTCCCGTCTGGATTTAAAAAAAATCTCTCTTGTACTTGCAGTGTGTAACGACAGAACTATTTTCAGTCGGTTTAAAACTTTACAATAATAAGAAGTAAACAGGTCGATAATTTTGATGTACAATATCGGACTCTTGGAGATTAACGATTCTGAAGATTATTGGAGTACGATATTAATTAGGGTATTAATCATCATTTAAGTGATACTACTCGTTAATCTATCGATTAACAATTTTTTTCATGTAGTTTATGAAATACGTTTTTAAGAATGCATATTCAGATTCAAGATATTCTATTCAATCTATCCGAATAAATTAAGGTTATTCTCTTTGTATATAGTTACTTGTTCTATCATTTATCTGGCCACTTCTCGCCAGTGTCACATAGGTGTGGGGATAATGACACAAACGGAGAGGACAAAGGGAAAAAAGATAAGAGGCGACTCGAAAAATAACGAAGTATCCGCGAGGAGCAGAGAAAGTAAACGACCCTTGGCGCTTGCGGCGGCGCTCTTTTGATTTTGATGGATCGCCCTTTTCTCATGACGTTCTCCCCAGCTTTCTTCCTTCCTTCGGCACTTCCTTCCTTCCTTTATCCCTCGCAAGCTCGCTAGTGTGAAGTAAATACTTTGTCTGACGATGATGGACGCGAAATCGTTAAAGCGCGAGGTTCTTAAATCTTGAATTGACTACGAAATTTGAAAAAGCTCTTTTGATTCACATCAAACACCGAGTTATGCATTTTTATTCTCTATCTTTCGTCATTATCTCTTATTTAATATAATTTACACGTAATATCAATTATAGATTTAAAATATGCGAGAAATAATTGTGGACTCAATGTTTACAAAGGTACATTCAGATACGCGTCACCATTTTTTTAAATCAATACATTATAATTAGGTACACAGGAAATGTATTTTATCGAATCTTTTTGAAATTAGAATATGTTATTTTATTTTGTTGTCGAGTGAAAATATTTGACAGAGCTGCCGAATAATCGCATTTCATGCAAATACAGATATATCCATCGGTTATCATTAACCGGATCAACGTAAACCTATAATAAGCCAATGACATATTTCATAATCAGGTTGAACGACATCAAAGAAGAATAGAATTGATTTAAATAGTATGATAATTGTGTGGAAAATGGCTTTAACGATTATTTAAATAAGTAAATTATCAGTAAAATGAGATATAATGTAATGGGTACGATAAATGTGAAATATAGAATGTCATATAAATTTAATTAATACAGAAGCTCTCTCTCCCCCCTTTTTGCAAATAAACAATTCAGATATTAATCTTTTTTTTTATTAATATACGTATTTTAATTCCCATATTTTACTTTTTACAAAATTTTAGAAAATTAGAAAAAGTCATTCTTTCTTTTTCCTCTATTCTTCAAGTTGTTAAGAGATTACTAATTTTTTGCATCAGGGAAGTGAAGAAACGGAATCATCATTGAAACTTAATTAAGTATGTACATATTCTCAATTGAAATTATGTTCCATACGTAGATATATACATAGCATCAAAATGAGATTTGCAATATTGAATGTCGATATAGTGATAATGGTCTATGGCTTAGATCTCATGCAACATTATGTAGCCTTAAGTAAATACGCAGCCTATAACCTAGTCGGTATAGTCAGATCTAATTTGTTACATAACCACTCAGTTCCACCCAACACTTAATCGAACTGACAACCGAGTCAGCTGTCGCGAATTAATTTGCCTTGTAAGTGTCAAGAACAGACCGGTAGCTATCATCGTTTTATCTCTATTTATTGGAAGTATTTACCTAAATTATTCTTCATTCAAACTTTTTTATTGCGTAAATTCTGCTTTCTTTTGCGAACGATAAATAATTATGATAAATAATGAAATAATAAATGTAATATAAATTATACATCTGAAATATATTTAACGATGACCAGAGTATAAAACATGGAAGTATTTTATTGATATTAAGTATAATATCCATTATTATACGTTTCGCGAAGGTATTGTTCCAGAAGGAATTTGAGAAGGAGTGCAATTCATAGAGGTATTGTCGCTTCGTCGCTATTACGTCGCACAGAATTCTAATAATCTCGTTGGTTGTTCCGCTTAATAAATGAACAGAGTCGTTCTCATTATCTTCAGCAGTGCAGTTTCGAGAAAATCACTTCCACGCAATTTCGTAACAATCCGAGCTGCGGTATTCAGCAGCGAGCTTCCAGTATTGCTTTAATGACATTCTTTGGCGTACTCGCGAGAATTGTTGAAGAGATACATAGATCGGACAAGAGCAATCTCGAAAAGTAATGAACGAATATGCGTCGACAATTGTCGAAAGAGAGAGAAAGAGAGAGAGAGAGAGAGACAAAGAGAGAATGATATTTTAAAGGCTAGTTGAGGCATTCTACAGTCACCACAAATATTACGGTCCAACCAGCGGATCCGCCCTTGTGAAAGTGCAAGTTGAATTTGCGGCTGGGATTTGCTCGTCAGATCGCAGCTCTCGTGTCGGATAGGCCGCGCGAATACCGCAAAGCAGACATTCTGTGCATTCCAAAACTGTAATATTGCACTTGTTGTCTGAAGGGTCTTGCCCTTCAGGATTAATTATATACTGGGAGGCAGACGAATATACGTCTGTGAATGTAGAGAAGCTGTTAAAGAAATGTTACAATTTTTAATATCACTTTAAACGTCGAGATTTTAGTGGACTTTAAAATTCTCTTTGGCGATTTCGTCCATATTTTTAGGTGGTTTAGGTGGCTGCAGAAGAAGTCTTTTTGATAATTTGTCATAAAGATCCTAGGAAAACAGATTTGATTCAATATACGGAAACACGCATTATTTTATGTATTATATACGTATAGGATAGTTTTTAAATTTTATTTCGAAATATATAATTGTTTTTGCAATAAACGCGTTTGCTAGAGAAGCAACTGGTGCGAAAATTTTTGATATTATAGCGATATATGTGATACACTGAGATTGTGCTTGTATATGAATATACTAAAAATATCATGCAAAGTAATTACGCTCTGAGTTGTTGCATTAATTAATGTCACAGATTATATGTGGGATAATATCATGTTTACGTGTGTATCGTAAAAATCCTTTGCAAGATTTTAATTGCACTAAAATTGCATCGTGCTGCGAGTACCGCAGTTTCACTGCTGAACGAGGATTAAATAACAACGACTAAAATATGAATGGTTGTCGTCGCTTTATAATGTCATGATTTATCTCATGCCTGACATTTACAGGGTGATATTATTTTTGGATGTCGAGTCGCATAATTAAAGTGCATTTTTTTAATATGAAAAAACATATATCGGCTTCTCAATTTTACATCATATTTTTCATGTCACCAAGCGGTGCTCGGCCATTTTTTTGTGAGTTCACATTTATTTGGTGACACAGTTTTAATGCACGAGAGATACTTCCAACTATACTTCCAACGCATATGACGCGTAACAGCTTTTAGTGGCGACAGATGAACGATAAGTCTGCGAAAACGTATTTTCCAGAAAATAGTGATTAAACGCGAACTCGACGAAAGCATGATATTGCTTTTCGAAGAAGAGAGTATTCAAAAATCGATTGGATACTCGTGTAGCACTCGTGTGTAAACATATTGCGAATATAAAGTCAATTGTCAGATTGAAGGATTATAGAAATGTTTTATTGATTCGTATATCATATCGTGATATCTGTTAAAAGTTAAAAAAAATTAATGATTTTGATTATGTAAGCAAAGTCTTGGATTGAAAGAGCTGGCGTCTGAAACAAATTGCAATATGTTCAAATATAATTTTAAAGGCAAACTTTTTTACTATTACGTACAAAAATTAATTAATGACGAATGAGAAATAGCTACAAGATGCGTATATCGATTATAGTTTAGTAAGTTACAGTAATTTTGAATTTTTCCGTTAGCCATTTATTAATACTTTTTTAATATTTTGTATAAAAAATATATAGCAGTTATTTCTCGAGACTATAACGATATTCATAAAAATTCTTCGAGTTCTTGTCCATAAGATCCAAAAGTTTTAAGTGATTCTCGTCAAAAACCGCTGTACGACAGATTATCAAAGTTACGACGCATCCTACCACTCACCCGATTTTTACGCTACGCGATGCTTGTAAGATCACGTGGAGATTGATAAAAAGTTCGACAGAAACTATAGCGTGAACTTTACTTTGGACAAAAATATTTTAATTAAAAATTTCTTCTTCATATTTTTTTCACTATTCCTACTGTAAAATGAATGTGTGGGGTAATCGATAAATAGGGGAAATATAAAATCAGTGATGTTATATAGCGTACAAGAAATTTTTTCAATCTGTTTTTCTGTTTTACGTTTCAATAGATTTATCCGTCTTTCACGCGCATAATATATATGTATTATAAAGTTTCGCAAGTCGTATAGTAAAAATGTCATCAACTTCGCGCGCGGCAACTTGAAGGCTAGCTAAAGCTCTAACTTGTGTGTGATGCAGCTGCGTAGTTTCTTTGTAAGTAGATTACTGTAGCGCAAGTATACACAGTATGCGCACAATCCTTTAATGCAAACTTCGTGAAATGTGATATATATTCTAATAAAATAAAATTCTCGATTTATTTCAGACTATTTGATTATACTTTTTCTTTCCTTTCAATTGCTTTGTTTTTCTCAGTTATATTTCCGATTCAGAGATTTAAATTTAGTAAACTTTAAATTTTTAAGTTTAAAATCTTTAAACATCTAACGAGCCTGATCAAGAAATCAATGAAGAATCGAAATTCCATTTCTCTCTTGTAAAACGAGAGAAAGACGGAATCATAGTCTTGTGCGAAGACGCGCATTCTGGCTGTATCGTAAATTAATAAACGTCGACTTACCTCCGCATACAACCCGCAACGTGAAGTTCGTTCGCCAAGCAAGGTCAACCCAAGTCAAGCCACGATGACCCACGCTGATACGATCCTTGATTTCTCCCTCGCACTTCGGCACTTTGCAAGTCACACGCGCACATGCACGCCGAGACAAATCGTACCTCGACGTGCCATCACTCTGTTTCCTCTGTGTCGACGATTATCCCATTTGGTCGGCAGCACGGTCACGTCGGACTACCGTGCGTCGCATCGTATCCCCCGGCTCTCCCCCAGAAACAGATGATTTTTAATGAGTCGAAGACGAGAATTTGTCTCGACGACACTCGACGACAGGAACACTCATCGGACGGGAGCTGTCGCAGGGCCGCGGTTTACGCTTACGGTTTACGGCGCCGTCCCGAATGTGTGCATTTCCGTCAGCGTGGATTAAAGGACGTCGCTGTGTTGTCGCACGAGATTGTCATTGTACGCGCCAGTCGTCGTGACGCCCATCGTGACAGGTACTTACTCCGGATACATCTGTTGTTCAGGAGAGTCCGTATGATAAGCGCCTCTGAGTATCTTTCGGTGTCCCTGATGGCCGGGTCTTACTCACGAAAATCAGAATATCGAGCCGATCGATCGTTCCGATTTTCGCGCGTTTAACCACGCCACGAACAAAACTAATGTCGGATACGAATATGACATATTCGCTATTATTTATCGCCGGAGCGGGGAGAATTACAGACGATCGAACGAGCGGTTCGTATGGCGAGGAGCAGCGGAGGGAATGAGGACTTATTAATTTGAAATGCTTTTCGCAAATGACTGGTGTGAGAGGCGTCAAACGAGCATTGTGCACGCGTTGTTAATTGCTATTGGATGCTAATTGAAACTCGTTCTGGGTACTTTTGCGATGACACAAATGACCGTTGTGCGGAATTTTTGTCGACGATGAGATTCGATGAGCTAAAGTAATCTCGAGTTCTACAAACAGAAACGAAAAATTCTCTCGCGTTACGTACGGCAGACAACTTTGTGACTAATTCTCTTACAATAATATAATAAAGTCAATGTGTTTTTATTAGACTTTTTGCGCGTTCCGTGTATCCATCTATCTCGCGCCAACTAAACTTTCGCAGAAGAGCCCCGGTAAAAGAATTAAGCTCTCTAGAGCGACGACACGCGTTTGCTCTTGCCCTGACATACAATATTAGTCGTACAAGAGAACTGCTTTCGCTTCTCCCTTCTTCCCTAAGTTTGGGAGTGTAATCATTGAAACGGTGAGAAAAAAAGTTTACGAGGCACCGCAAAAACGAGTATGCCCTCAAGAAAAAAAGAGAAAGAGAGAAAACGAGCGAGAGCGTCGGAAAGAGAAAAGAAAACGGGCAGGAAAAGACCAAACCGTTAATTTGCATAGGTTGCCTTACAGCTGCATCTCCCGCGTCCGCGTGGGAGTATTTTCGGCACGGGGAGCCTCGTGCGCTCTGTTAATTGCCGCTGGTCGCTAATTGAAGTTCGTGCGATGTTCGAGGCCGGGGCGGTACGCCGCGCATACCCCGGGCCGGACTTTTCGGTTGCGAATTCTCGCGTCTGCGGAAGCTGGCCGCGTCGGAAACAGTCGGCGTTATCATACGGTCGCGGCAGCCCCCGGTAGCACGGCGCCGCGCCCGCGCCGGGGCTACTTCGTTACGCGATTGTCTGCGGCAAACTGGGCGCATTTACATCGGCGCGAATTACACGCGGTGCATACGGACGCATACGTCCGACAAAGCTGCGGGAGAGGCTCTCGCCAGGGGTTCTCTCCCCCTGCTTCGATCGTGCAAATCGTGCACGGTCTGCGCTCAACAGCTTTGAGAAGTTATTCTCATCAACATCCGCGCGCTTCGCGTTCAAGTGCATTGCTATGCCTGAGTTAGCGATGATGAAATGTATGCGCATTTAATTCTTTGACCTTTGAAACACGTACTGGTTATTATTGTTAATTTAAAGCACACGTATAAGTGCATTTATATTTTAAAAAACCACACTAACGTTGTGTTCTTTTTTCTAGTTGGATTTTGTAGAGAATGTTTATTTAAAAATGAATGTAATGGAGATTTTAAAGAGTCTTTCTATAGAAAAATTCGATAATTTTTCTTTAGCCGTTAAAATGAGTAATTAATTATTTAGCAAATTAAGCTTAAAATTAAAATAATTAATTCCATCTTTTATTAATATTGATTCCGGAACATGAATAAAATACACCTGTTTTTATGTAGATTTTAGAATAAAGAGTTTAGATTAAGGTGAATAAAATTATGATTGCCGCTAAAACCACCATAACGATAACGTTGAAGCTTAAGAGAGACTCTGCCGCTTGGATATTCGCGATCGCAGCGAATATCGCATTTGCATTGCGGCGGATTATACCAAATTCATATGTATATATTGGTAGAGGGAAGGAAATTCATCAACGCCTCTCTTTGCATGGCGTATGGTTGAATGGCATGGTTGTACAAACTAAGCTATGGCATGCGATTGCTCTCTCCGCGCAAGTATATCGGATCTATTCATAGATCTATAGAGTCGGTGCGCCAATGAATTCTACCTACTTTAATTAAAAATCTTTGTTGATCCAAGTGTTTGCGTCCGAAAACGAAATTGGTTGATATTAATTGGCACGCTATTCAACGGAAATGTGCGCCATGCCGCGCTTTATTATCACGCAATGTTTAAGAGAGAAGGTAAATAGTTGATAAAACTGTAATTTCATGAAAGGAGACCGTTTCATGCCAAGATTGCAACTTCTTTGATGTGCCAATTTTAGATTTTAAATATTTTGATGGAAATTTCTTATTTTGCTCTTGTTATGTTACTTTATATATTTTTTAATCAATTTTTAATCCGCTATTTACGGGATACGTCTCACTTCGAGAAAGCATAGTGCAAAATACATTATCACGAAGAATGGTTAATGCTAATGGAAGATTTAATATCATGCATATATGTATATATTTGTACATGTATATTTGTATTCAACGATTACTCTACATATTCGTATAACGGCTGATACTCAATAAAATCTATAGGTGCTCAGTTATCCCCGGTATTAATGCAAGGCAAAATAATGCACTTCCGGCGATCGACGATCCGATCGAAACTATAAAACCGCGCTCGAGAGGGGCCGTCTGCATACTTCGCCGCTCTTTTACGACTTCATTAAGGCGCCGTTACGAGCTAGATACTGCCGAGCGAACAAAGTGTGTACTTATATAGCGCCCTTACGATAAACCGCGTCGATTTATGAACATCGCGCGCGATTTAATCGCCGTTACTAATAATTTTTCGCTTCGAGACGCGCCGCCGTTGTTTCATAAAACCGATATGGATTGGTTTAGAAGCGAGTGAGATTTTAATTTGTTAGACACGACTATATATCGAGCAAATGCAATGTCGGATTCAGCGCAACTTTAGAAAACACATTACAAGTATCGGCAAAAATATGTTTTTCTTCGATGTGTATCATATATGTGATAAATAGATATAAACATTTAATATTTTTTTTTATAATAAGAGCAATATGTATGTATATTATATTGATTTAATTGAAAAGATTCATTGACCATTTATTTTCATTTGGAAAATAGAAATATGATAAATAAAGTGGCAGCAATTCAATTAACTCAATGACATATTTACGTTATCATTAAACGTTATTATTTTGAAAAAATAGATTGACATACATTTGCAGGAAAATAATTGTACATTTATGATATTATTTCGCGCGACATTCGCCAGCTGTTGATAAAAAATAACGCAATTTGCATTAAATTTTGTCTCATCAATACCTTACTTAAGAGGATTAACGTTACTGAAATATACCGGTACCGTTAATCACCGTATGACGTAGGTTCAAGTTCAACTACGTTGTTGTGGTGCATGATGCTTTCGCGGAGGAAAATAAACGCCAGTAAGTTTACAATGCAAACAATGTGCATAAATGTTTATGATATAGGTACACGAATTTGATAACGACAAAGGACTTCGCCGGTAATGAGGATGAAACGTATCAAAATATTGATACTTGCGCAGCGACAACTGAAGTAGGGAGATCAGAAACTATTCCGCTCCATTTTCAAGCATCCACTTTCAGGATATTGGATCCCGCTAGTTCCGATAGATTAATTCACGTGATATAATTGCAGACATAAATGCGAGGAAAGTTTAATGTTAAAATTATGTAAATCATTCCGCAATTTATCAAGAACCATTAAAAGTGCACACATTTCTTAAAAAAAAAAAAAAAAAGGAAAGGATGAAAAATATCATGATTATCGATCAAGTCTGAGCATAGCAGTGAATGACGATTGTTAAATACAGTTTTTCATTTGGAATAACACGATCATTGCGAGTATTTTACACATGAAGGTATAAAAAAATCTTTTTTTTACTTCGCATGCAGTGGAAAAAGCAAAACCTCGGCAGATATTGGTTGGAACACGCCAAAGTTTAATGCTGGCAAAAGCGATATTTCTAGTTGAACCAGATATACATTTCGACGCTTCGTTTAAAATTTAGCCGGGATTTTTCGTATCGTCGTGCAAGTTCTCTTTTTGCGCCTCTGCATTTTTTTTCTCCTTCCTTTATTTTTATAACGATACACGAAGATCGCGTCAGCCGTGCGTTGCGCTGTACTATGCAAACAATGCGTATACATATTTATATGCTACCGCCGGGTATCGCACCGATGAAATCGCCGTTATGATGAGAATGGGGGGCCCCGGTGGAATATTTGAATGGTATTTAACCGGCGAGCCCCACGGTCGGATTTTATGAAGCCGGCCGGAGCTGATTAAAGTTCTATGCCGTTCTAATTTCAGAACTTCCCTCCCGCCAGATGCAGGATCTGTCGTAAGTTTATCGCGCGAGGTCCACGCGCGTTCATCACGCGCGAGTCGTCGTAATTCGAGCCAACGATACGGGAAACGTCTTTATCGCGGAGCCGCTGGGTCCGTGCTTTAATTTTTCACGTTATCAGTATCGACATACTCGACATGTATATATGCATGTACATATACAATCCGATTGCGTATCTGCGATTGCATCGAAACGCGTAATACCTTCGAAATCCGGATGCGTTAAAGTCAGCTTACACAATCGAGATGAAATTATAGGCTGTAACGCGACGCGTATCGCACACAAACACACACACACACACACACACACACATCTGCACACATGCCGCGCGAATCGTAAACAGTCATTCGCGGAATTTTAAATTCTTTACACCATGCACGATTTGATTAAGGCTACTTTCGGCAGTGAAGTGTTTCCGCGCGGCGCGTTTCGTACGTTTCCCAACTGGAGCTTGCCAACAATCTGCCCCGTGCACATCGTGCTGCTCTGATCGAAACTTTCGACTGTCAGAAACATTACACACGTGCTGTCAAACGCATGTTTCGTTGAAGCACGTATGTAACTTGGATGCGCGAGATTAAACGTCGGGCTTGTACACGCTAATTCAATCGACACGGATTATTAACAATGAATATACCTCGTTACGTTTCCTTGCAACCCGTTTTCTTCACGCGTCGCGCAGTTTTTTCCTCCCCTCGCGTAACTAGAGAAATCCAGTCACATCTTGCATTTTATCTCCCCGCCACGAAACTTCACCTCTCTCACGCGCGTCTCCTCCGTGCGATACCTAATTCCATTAAAAGTTGCGGCGGAAGAATTTTAAATTCTTGCACGTATCAGCTTTAATGATGCAGGGCACAAACGAGAGATGCGCGCTTCGTTTACATATGAAAAATTCACAATCGTATCACGGTCGCGCTTTCCAGAGGAATTTCAACGGGGAAGAAACGCGCGAAGATGCAACCGCGAGGAGATCCTCTCTCGCGGAGAGCGAGAAAGAGCAGTTCTATCGGGGTAAATCGCGAGAGAGAGTGAAGGTCCTCCGTCTGCTCCTCTTTCTCATCCGCCGCCGGCTTCGATTTTACGCAAGTGGAAACAGTCGACGCTGTTCAGCCGCGAATAATTCCGCCGTCGACGCGCGCTCGCCTCGACGTTCATCCCTCTCCCCATATCCTCGCACTACTATAATTCTCATTCAGGAACTCACACAGAAATCCTATCCCGCTGCGACGGTCGCGAATGTAGACGGCCACCGAATTGCGCGTCGCGCAATGTGCACGTATGTGTGTACGCACGCACGCATGCACGCACGCACGCACGAGACTCGCGTCGTGACACTGCCGCGTGCGATATACGGTTTATTTCCGTCGACGGAAACGTGACACCCGCTGCGACGTAAGGGAGCTGCGCAGACCCGTCATTCCCATTCAAGAGTCGCCGGCGGACTGCGAGCTCGCACCGTGTCGAGATATGGGAGTGGTGGGAGCGTGGGTGACGCGGGACCAGGGAGGAGGGGAACGTAGTACTGCGTTGGGCGAGTGGGAGAGAACGACCGTGAGTACAGGGGGATGAAGGGAGCGCGAGCGAGATGCACAAAGAGAAGGAAGGAGAGACGGAGGATGGAGGGAGAGAAAGTGCGACGATGCGAGAAAGCAGAGACAGGGATGCAGTTACGCGGAAGACGTGGACCGAACGAGGAGCTGGCGAAAGCATCGCGTTCGGGAATGGGAAAGAGAAAGAGAGAGGGAGGGAGGGGATGCGGGGGCGAGGAGAACGAAGAAAGAACGGAGGCGACGAAGAAACGCGGATGCCCTAAGCACCTGGGCGACGAGGAGGAAAAAGAAGGAGGGACGAAGCGGAACAAGAGAGGGAGTGACAAGGCTGGCGAATGCTTTATCCTTCCTCTCTCTTCCTCTCTGCGACTTCCCTTTACCTTTCCTCCCTTCTCTATTCAACTCTTCTCTACGCTTCCTCCATCCCTTTACTTCCATTTCTCTTGCGTTTCATTCTTCTCCCACGTATCTGACAGTTTTGCACCCTCCGCTTCCTGCGCCTTATACGCGCCATTTTTTCCTCTACCAGCCCGCTCTTTAGACACATTTCGCGATCTTTTCTCGGGCGTCCTCGCGAGCACCGGCCCATCCTTCTTACTTTACGCGCCTCCTCAACAGCAACATGCTCGGGCGCGCATAGACCGCGGAAACGCAAAAGAATTATTTGCGCCACGGAACCGCCGCGATTATTGCCGGAAGACATCTTCTGAAAGAAGCTCGTGCTTCCTTTGATTACGGAATATGTGCAACAACAAGTTTCATGTAGAAATTGCATATAAGCAGATAGGCACACACGTATAATATATATCGTACATATAAATTTAATCTTCGAAAGGATTATAGAAAGGTTTCTGTTTTTTTATTTCCCTTACAACGTCCAAGAATGATCAGTTTGGCTTGATATCGCTTCGCGCCCTGAATATGATTTATTGCAACATTTTCGCCGATGATTTATTATAGGTTATCCTTTATTTCTGAAAAATCGTATTTATTATTGAGGATAACATTATTTAACGTTTTTCGATATCTTTCGAATTTTAAATTTACAAATAAAAGATTACTATATCTCGAAATTAATCTAGAATTAGGGCTTTTATATCTTCATTCTGCTGCTGAATATTGTTCTGTGTTTACCTAACTACTGTATTTTGTAACAGAATTTCCATAGAAATGATGCGAATGTACCGAGCTGCATTCCTGCAGTCGTACTGCGTAACTGCTACGGATGCTTCAAATCGTGAGTGGACAAATTGTCTACCTCTGGGTGTGTATCCGTATTAAAGGTATTATCTTTGCCCGTAGAATAAGCATACAAAATAACTGATGGTGGATGTAATCACTTTATATCGCATATTCGATCATTTTGCATGTATAAAGTAATGTAATTATATTACTACATACATATTTAAAATGTCATGTACTTATATTTTTACTATTATAAATTCATATGATGTAATAATGTGCTGACGCTAGTAATTGAATCGATTTAATTTAAAAAGAGATAAGTGAGCTTACTTTTTTATGTTAATTTAAGGAAATTGAGTTTAATAATTTTTTTATACCATAATAATGGTTATTTAAAAATATTTTTAACAATATATCTAAATATCATAAGAAAGGATACTATTGTAGAGTTAGAATTTATTTTAGTGAATGGTGGAATTCAAAAGGGAATTTTTAGTATAAATGTAATCAAAATAGAAGAAAAACAAGAAAAACAATAACTGAAAAATAAATATTTTATTGATTTTATTTAATTGGTTAATTTTTTAAAAAGTTATTTATAACAAATATTTTTTTAATATACAGCTTTTATTATTTTTTATAAAAGAGCTAATAATTTATTGAAAATAAAAGTATAATGACAATTAAAACGGTCGCGTTATTGAATGAGCAAAATGCGAAATTTTGTGATTTTTAACTTTTCTGAAAAAAGGAGTCCACTTATCCCCATTTTAGCATAAAACATTTATATACAGTAATTTTTACATAAAAAAAGTTTGAGAAAAAAATGATTTAATTATTCACTGATAATTTTATTATTCTAACATTTCTTTTATATTACTTTATATTGTTAGCTTTTGATATAGCTACACGGAAAGTCAATAACATGCATTTGAGATAAATTTTTTTATTTAACATTGGCAGAAGGATTTTATTGATTAGAGAAAATAAATATTTATTTTTGGTTAATGTTTAGTCAAAGATAAATCGAGATAAAAATTGTTTCCAAACTAAAAAATCAATTTAAATGATTGGATTTTTTCGAAATTCGGGAGCTTTTCTTGTCAGAACGAAGGATATGTGTATACAGGATTTGTTTCTATATAATCCATCTACGTGATATTGCTATACATAGTTGTATTTAACTTATCTGGCTCATATACAATATAGTTTCTAACAACTGCCCAATAGCCTCCAGGACTTTGAGCTTCGTGAATAGAATACCTCTAGAACTAATTGTAAGACTTGTGATAAACTAACAAGAAATCAATTACTACTATACATATGTACTTCTTGTTTCGAATATCAATCATCCATTGTTCATAAAATTGTAAGAAAAATTTCTGTGCAATCATCATCGATCTAATTTGTTGCCAAAAGATTTCTGTCCATTAAAATTAAAGAGATAAGGAACATTAAAAAAATATCTAAGAACACAAAAAGACAAAAAATTTATAAACATAAATATTTTTATACGGAGAATTCAGAAATAATTGGTATAAAAAAGAAAAGCGCGCAGAAAACTTGGAAGTCTTGTACCATTTTTATCGAGATCGCAGTTTATTTTCGTGGTTCGTAAAGGCGATCATGAATGCTCAATCATGAAACGACTTGTAACTAAGTAATATCTCATAAAATTCGATATCGCAGATTGAGTTTTCCACTCAACACGCCAGCTTGGCTTGGCTCATGGGGGTAGTTCAAAAAGGGCCAACAGGGATGTACGGTATTATGAGAAAGCTTTTAAAGGACTTACAAGTTCGGTTTCAAGGTGAAAAGTAATGACGTACTGCATAATATGTACATTACAGTAAAAATAACTATTAAGGTATAAGATTATGCTAATTAATACTTCTAACTAATTACTTAATGAGATTCTAAGAAGAGAAATAAGTTGCTGTTTTTAAACTTGAAATGGAAGTTCTCAATGAAAACTCGTCTGAATGTTAAGAAGTAATTTATTTATTATAAAGTTGTAATAATATAAGTGAATGATTATTTTTATGCATTTTTATTTTTAGTGGATACAATGTAGGAAGTACAATAATCAATACTATCATTAAATTTAATTTATTTGCACAAATAAGCATGTTGATAAAATTTTGTTTAACTTATCAAAATAGTGAATATTGTTAATGTTATATTAATATATTAATATAATCTAAATATTAATTTCGACTTTCCTAATGTAACCATTTATACGCGCCGTTAATGCGTATGCAGTTATTATTTTATATTATTGTATTATAAACTTATGTTTGAAGTCGATCTGTTCGCAGATATTTCCATCAAATATATGGTTTTATAAATTTCCATCCCAATGAGAACAATTTTTGAAAATGATAGTTGAATTTTCATAGATTGCTAGTTTAGATCGAATTCTAATTCTGCTGAATTTGCTTAAAACTTTCCTCGTTGTTAATATTGTTCTCAGCGAAAGGTCAATTTCAAGACTTTAATTCTTTAGTCTATTGCTATTCACTTTTACCCATCTTTGCTAGCTTTAATAATAAAAAGATAAACGGAATTAAAACTTAATTAAAAAAAGAAAAGAAAAGGAAAAATGTTTTCAGTCGGATAAAAAAATGAATTTGTTAAAAAAAATAGAAATAGAATGTGAACTGAATAGTTCTTAGCTAACCTAGATAGACACAATTTCATATAATTCTACATATATAATTTATATTTAATATAATAAAATAATGAATATATAAAATTTATAAAATATATATAATATATTAATACATTTTTAAATGTACTAATATATTAAATAAATTATATATAGAATATAAGATTCTAATAAACAAATAAGAGACCAAAAGGTATTCCTTGCTGTGGAATCATAACTTTTTTTTATACACCCCTATTGGGATTTCCCTTGGAATTACATATCTTTCCGGTTTGACTCTTGTATTACATTCTTTATTACACGGACACACTTTGTTTGAGGCGCTCTGTATTCTACATGCGTCGCAGTGTTATTATTCCAAAAATGTTCCGGATATATCGAAGTGTACCCTTCGCTTCAACCGCAGCTGATAGAAAAATCCGACATGGCCGACCCTTCTAGACTTTTGACTGCCAGCTCGCCTTTCTCAATACGCAAAGGTTTCTTCACATCGGGACGAATGAGGTAGAAGCTTTTAGAAAGCTCTGCATCTTCTATCGTACGGAACATATATAATACATAGTGAATCGTCTAGTTACAAGTTAATATCTCAATAACTACCTAAGACACTGAAAGAATAAAAATGATAAAATTACTTGTAAAAAGAATATTTAATTTATGTTAATATACAATTGTTTAAAATAAATTAATTTTCTGTTTTCATAGTTGTTTTGTAATTTTTTTTGTAAAACAAATGTAATGTGCAAAGAAGTCTTATCTTGAAAAGTCATCAAAGTATTAGCTCGCAACAGATTATGCGGTTCTATGCACGATCTGCTTGTATTGTTAACCTACCGATGTGGAAATGCGCATTGCAAGTTATCAAAGACAAGAATGTCGGAGTCCACGGTATGAATTTTCCATGAAATACGGGCTGACTGAAAAGCTCGGCTGAGATTAGGTCGCTGGCCAATTTCCGTACTCTCTTTCGACTCACATCTTTAGGGTCGAAAAGAAAATTCGTATCGCATTTTAGCATTTAAGAAATGTCAACAACTTTAGCTTACTACGATATCACCATTGATATCGTCAGATTCTCTTTGAAATATGTGCAAAGTTCTATTAAATATCAGGATTTACATCTTAATGATTACTGATTTTTTCGGACAGTGATTTTATAACGATAGTACTATATTTATTGTATATTTACATTAACATAAATAAGAGTTAAAGCAATGGTAAAAAGGACTTTAAAGAGGAAGGATCATATCGTAGTATAAAATGTTTCAGACGACATCCTTTTCAAATCAAAAAAACTTTTCATAAATCTTTTTCACCAGAGTATGACAATAAAACATTTTTATCCTCGTACTTATTTATTTATAGTTTCAATCTCGATGAAGAATGTTATTTTTGAAAACGTTGCTATTTTTATAGAGTGCTTCTTTATATTTCGCTCAACGTGCCACAATTGAAAAAAGATGATGTAAAACCGTAAATCGTAATAGTAAAAATATTATGTCGTTCGACTCAATCAAGGAAATTATTGGCGCCGCGCGGAGCGGAAACGTTTCCGAAGTTACAAAAGCAAACATTCCAGTGCCTGTGTGAGTGGCATTTCGCGCTTATCTCGCGATATTAAAGTGACCCTGACTTTTTCCCGTCTTTCGCCCGGCGTCCTAGTCGCGCGTACGTGTCACGTACACGCAAAAACTTACGCCGCCATGCCGGGAGCGGCTACGGGCTCATTCGGCCGGAAGTACCGGACATCGGGTGAAATACGATTGCACACCGGCGAACGTACAGCGGATAGGAAGAATGGGGACGCGGGATCGCGGAATATCGGGTGGTTGAGGTTGTAAGGTTGAAAGAGGGAAACTGAAAGAGATATATCTAGAAAGAGAGAGAGAGAGAGAGGAGAAGACGGAGAGAGAAAGAGAGAGGAATACACAGGGTCATCTCCATGCGCGCCAGTGGCACTTGCACTGTTTTCCCCTTTTCCCCTTTGTTTAACCGGATATCGCCGCAGTTATTATTTACGTCGGGCGATGAATAACAATGAACGGGAACGTATATTAAACGTATCTATAAATTCGAGCGCGGCGTGACAATTTTCGCTAGGATCGCAACAGGGAAAGATGGGCGGCGTCGATGGCGGCGACGGCGACAGCGCCGGCGACCGCAGTGATGGCGATGAGAGTGCATATGGCGAGAGAGTGCATTAAAAACGATCGTTGACGGAACGATGGAGGAACGGACGCAGATAGTGCCCGGCCATCCGACCGATCGTTTTCCATGCTCGCCCGTACACCCGCCCGAGTCCTTCGCCGCGTGTTCACGAGCGTTTTCACACGAACGAGCGACGCGTGCTGGCATTGTTCGGACCAGACAGGCGTTCGCGCACGTTCGCTCCTTTTTTCCCCTTATTTTTCCTCACCTCTGTATAATGTCGATTCCTGGGAAAACTGGAGTAATGGAAGAAAGCGCGCGAGAAAAATAAGAATCGAGTTGAAAAACAGCTCGCTATTAACCGTACAAGGGTATACATCCTGAATGAGAAGAGTGGAAAGATTGTGCCGCAATTATTCGAAATATGGTACCGCAAGACAGATATTCGTGCAAGATCGAAATTTTTAAATAAAAAATAATAATTGTGCCGATATTAAAACTTTCTTGTTTTTTCGATACGTAATTAATTAATTTCAAGTTGGTATCAATGTGAATTTTTCTATAATTTATACAACTACTCATTTTCAAGGCTCTTATTGTTTCTTAGAATGTTCCAAAACGAAACATTCTCAAATAAATTTATAGCATGACAAAGTTATCTGAAAGATTATGACATCAAGTTATAAGTGAACAATCACCAAGAATTACCAAAGTATATAAAAGTATATAAGAAAATTTTATCTATATTAACTTTTTCACCAGGCAACAGTGCGTTGCGATTGCAATTTACAAATTATTTTAGTATTCTGTCAAGCACATGTAGCTTGATATTGTCACATGAATTGGAACCGTGTTCATTTAAACTTTTCATCTCAGAATGATTCCGACAACACAAAGTTGACATATGGAGATTCTATTGTCGGTCACCCTGCGTAATCATCGAGCCCCCGGTATCGCCAGACCTGTTGTTGATAATTGCGAACCATTGTAAACGTAGCGAACGTGCGAGGAAAGAGCAGCAATTGTTTAGCCCCGTTTGCGGCAGTATTCAAAATCGCAGTGCGTCCGAAGCTACAAAGCGAATATTAACTCGCACAATATTTTCGCAAGGTACTTCATGAACGTATTTCACCGTCCGCTGAAATCAGACCGATGAAATTTCACCGATCTCCTCCCCTTCCTCCCTCCTATTCTCCCCCGATTGTGTCTCGTCGCGCGGTAGGCAAGCCACCCCCGTTGAATATTGATGTAACATCGTGTGTCGTCGAATGGAATGTCACGGCAAAAGAACGTGCCGACCTATGTGTTCGACATATAGATTAGGGAGATTTTATTAACGTAAAAAAAAATAATAGTTTTTAATCTAAATTTAAAATTTTTATTATTTCAGCGTTTTTATATACGGCACAATATCACATATAGATTAATATGTAATATTAAAAGAAATGCTAATATATCCAGTTGATGGTTAGCTAGTTTAATTAGATGGAAGACGGATTTATTTCCAATAAAAATTATCCAGTGCAATGTAATTCGTCTATGCTGTATAGCCTGCGTCATTGCGATTTTTAATGATAAAACATACAATTACATATAAAGTTTGCAACGTAGAGACGGAAATTATGTTGCTACTTTGAAAGTAACGACGTCGTTACATCTTAATGCTACGTATTCGTACAGATACTTGTTTTTATTTCTTTATTTTTTTTTTTATCCGACACAGTATCTGCAGCGGCGGCCGCGAAGCGAAATAAAAGAAACTTACCAGATGAGATAATAAACGGGGCGGATTATAACGGCACCTATAACAGTGTAAACATCCGGACCGACCTGGCTCCTGGTCGTAACGTTTATGATAGGTGCGTATCAGGTCAAGAGCTCCGTGAAAAATTTGTTGCTAATGTACCGGTGATCTATCAAATACTGCGCCATAACGGGCGGGGATGACGTGCAGAACTGTCATTTCGGGTACATCGTGCTTTCACACGTCGTTTTACACGTACGTAAATTTCACGCCGTTGTAAAACCACAACGGGGAGGATGACACGTAAGATATTAAAACATTAGTCTCCCACGCCGTCGTAAAGTTAAGCAAACATTTTCGACGGTGTTATCGTTGTATAGCGCGCGCGCGCGCGCACGTTCCCGAAAAGAACGATAATAACAACTTCGCTCTCGAGTTTAATGACACGTTGCATTCTTCCTATCGTCGACTTCACGCTTCGTCGTCTCACATGTCCTTTATCACGTTGCCACTTGTCCCGCGTGTATCGTGTGAGATACTTTTCGTCGCCCGACTAGATTACCGAGTGGATCTTAAGAGTCGTGTGGCAGTTCGAGCCGTACTTCCTTCGCTCCTGCAACAAAGCTCGAGTTTGATGCAGAGTTTCTGGTAACAAAACCAAGAGGAAAATTTCAAGAACTGTCTCAATGCAAGACCCTCGCTCTTTCATCTGGCTTCTCGTCCGTCTCCAATTTTTATAACGTAAATTCTTGCCTCTGCAACCTACTTTTCTTTGTAGATCTCCGCATCCAAACACTCAGGGGCAGAATAATAAGAATCTTGTGCTTTGAGGCAATGTGTTCTTTTCTGTAGCTCACACAAGCTTTTTGCGAGCTCGGTTTAATCGGTTTCCCTCACGAAACCACGTGACGCTACCCTCGCTTCTATATCTTACTTCTTCGCTTCATCCTATATAGCGTAATGTCGAATAATAAGCAGCCAAAAGCACCCGGCGTAATATTACGTCGGATCGTGTGGTAGATAGTGCGCCGGCTCCTCGTCTTCCAAGTTCCTTTGCTTAAACGGGTCGTCTCGCGCGAAGGGCGGCTTATCGTGGGCGGACTGCAACCGCTGTTCGAAATTTCTCAGAGTGCCTATGATCTTGCCGTACTCCCGTCGTTCGCGAAACCAAGTTTCCGGCCGTACGAATGCATATCCAGGGGTGTTACCCGCGAATTGCGAGCGGGACGCGCGTCACAGAGGCGATTGTGCTTGCGGGAGCGAACGAATCGAGCCAGGAGATATTCTACAGGGAGACATGGACGGCTCAGGAAAATTTCTCGTATGCATTAAAAAGTATTTTATCGAACGACGAATCGAGCGTTTTTGAGATTATTTTCGCTAGAAAAATTCAAAACAATTATTTTATTTTACGTATTCGAAATTGAATGTCGCCAAACATTTTTGCCAAATTTAGTGATATACGCGTACGCCTTAACGTAATAAATTAAAACAATACAAATGCACCGTGACATTTATATAAAATATTTTTAATGCTCGCATTCTATGGATAATATACGCACATGGTTGTGCGAGCAGCCGTGCTTCTATGCCGCACAAATGTGTCGCGTGATTTATCGTTAAGCGCATATACGCGCGTTCATATAGGCAAACTCATCGGAAGATAGGATCACATGATTACCTGCTGTGGCTCAAGCACAATACCTGAAAGCAATGATGCATAATACAAAGCTCTCGCTTTTCGCTCCCATCGAGCAATCGCGCTGCGATCGTGTCTCCCTTCCTCTTTCCTTCGCGTTCGCGACAGTATTGCGATTCGTCCACAAATAATGCGCTCAATGGTTACAGTTTGCCGCAGATTAAACCAAATCGCGTAATTGTACTGTTGTGAATATCGTTTATGCACGTCGTGAAAATGTCATTTGTGTCGCTGACACAAGTCACTCTCGTGACTTTAAGTAGCTGTTGTGCTAAATAGCATTCGTGTTGCAAGGAGATTACATGGATCGCATTTCGAGAGATTGTGCGTAGCTGAATTGGTTCGTCCTAAAAAATAAAATTTTAAAAGTTCTTATGGTAGAGTTCCTTTATATTCTTTTATTTAAAGAATTGGAGTTTAGATAAAAAGTCGATTACTTTTTAAATAATATATTATAAGAGCAGGCTAAATAAAAAAGAAGAAATGAAAGAAAAATGCAAACTTTTTTAATTGTTATTATTATCCCCGACAATTCGGTCAAAGTTTTAAACGTGACTCGTCTATATTTTGTTCTTTAACGAATTATCGAGCTCCGAATTCTGTTTCCGTCCAACTAATAAGTTTCAGTAACGTTTAATAGTTTTTTATTTTATAATACTATACAGGATGAAGTACTTAACTTACACATCTTGAATAACTTGTAAATTATGCATAAAAAATTGTTATAAAAGTTGCATGATTTCGAGAGGATTATTTTATAATACATATATGTATTTTTTATAAGTGGAATGCATTTTGCATGTCATTTTCTAACTGTAATATAAAAAATATAACGTTCCATTTAAAATACGAAATTAGCTTTAAATCTCTGAGGTACTTTATATATGTTATATTACTCAAATTAAATTATATTTCTTCCCTTTTCTCTTTCTACTTATACATATATACACATATACACATGCACACATAAATAAATGGAATATAAAGTTTCTTTTTTACACATATAAATTATGACGGAAAAAAATCACGGTGGAAATCTCACATTTGTAAGCTGCATTACGGCATTAATATCATACATTAATAAGAAATACGTAAAATATCTCGCTGGTCATGTTTTCGTTGAATATCATGGGATTAAAAAGCGTTCCGCATAACGTCGATAAAGATGCGGAGACGGCTATACGTATATGTACAGCGTATCCATTAAACGCTTCCCATTCTCCGCGTCGCGCATCTCCGCAAGCGGTCGCGGCACGTGTTTCTCTACCGTTTTGCGATTCCGTTTGCGTGTTACGAAGCGCGTCGTTTCGGATCGGCCGCGGTTCGATGGCTCTGCCCGGACAGCGATGCGAGCTTGGACAAGAGCCGCGTCGGGACATTCGTCTATCCGCTCGGGCCTCGGTCGCTCATGCGTGCTCGTATGCGTGGGGCCGCTTTGTAAACGCGAATTTCGCTCGTCGCGTAGCCGACGGTCGACGCGGTTCCGGTGGCCCCTGTCCTGTCACGATTACGCGCTTCCGTTTCGCGCGGTGCGATCGTTCGTGCCTCGCTGCGAGAATCAACGCGCGGTGGTTATATAGACACCCCTCTGACAGGTCGAGCGGGATACGCGATGCCTGACGAAGGGTCGGGGGTGAATGACGATGGAAGGTTGTAAAATGGAGGAAGGAGCAATTCGAGCAGCGCGGCCGCGACCGCGGGCTTTTACGAGCGCGCTGTTACTGAGCTACTTTCATAAGTTAATTGAAGCATTCACAACGCATTTCGCGTTTTACTAGGTTTTTACGCTACCCAGGTTACACTGATGCCGTGATGGCTTGATTGCGCGGATATTATAGGGACGTCCATTTCTATAAAGATTTCATGACAAGCCAGCAACCCTGGCTATGCATAATTTTTTCGTTATAAATGATTAATAGTTTACCTGATAAATTGATTTTGCTTTCTATGTAATTTTTAATCAGTTTTGTTATTTGTAAGATTTTAGTTTATAAAGATTAAAAAAAGTTTATAAAAATTATTAAATATGAAGTATGAAAAAATTACGATACGTAATTTTGATAAAAAATAAAGAAATTTAATTTATTATTATTAAAATTTAATTTATTATAAATAGAAAGCCTTCTTAATTTATAGTTGAGATAAGTTAAAATTCTTTGAAAAATAAAACATTTTTATTAAATAAATGAAAGAAAATTTATAAGATTACGCAATATAGTCTGTAATTAAATTCTTAATGTGTTTTTATTAAAGTTATTTTAGTAAATCTTTTCTAAAATGTTATTTTATTCTTATTATATAGTTAATATATTTGTAAAGGAAATTAAAAAATCGCGGAAATAGTGTGCCGACGATTATTTGTAATTTTTTTTTCTGTCTGGCGAAGAGATTTATGATAAAAGTTTCGTGGTGGTATACACATGTACAAAGTCGTGGTATTTACTTTTACACTGAACTTTTTGCTCTATTTTAGAAAAATAAAATTAGTGGTCCACTATTGGCTTAGTTTGTAAGAAAAGAAATAAACATAAAATTATTTTTTGAAATTGAAATATAAGAATTAATATAATAATTAATAGTATATAAATGTACGTTACATGTACAAAGTATTCATCGCAACAATTTTGGAGATAGTTGAGACAGTTTAAACAAAGATTGTAAGAGATTGTAAAGATTGTAAAACAAATGCAAAAATTGTTTTCACATAATTTCCCGTGTTTACGTTTACATTTTTAATCTTTTATTTTATAACGAATACTTTGTGTGCATGCATATCATTAAAAATAATAAGCACTACAAGCAAAGAGCATATTAACGGTTTTTCTTAATGATGCGTTCGTGTTTACTTAGGCGCCTGTTATGTGATATGCTCTTTGATATCTTGCTTCTGAACCGTTCGTTAGCTATCTTATATCTGGCCTCGTAAAGTATTCGCTTTAAAATACCAGCAATTACTTTTCTTTATCACATAATTTATTCAATACAAGACTTAGAAACTTTCTCATTTTCAAGTAATACAGAGATTCTTGCATGTAGTAAATTTCATCGCTACGAAGTATCCTATTAGAGCCTATCAGACGGGAAGATCGCAACGAAAGGGGTAAAGGATGGCGCGCAGCTACTCGCTCTGAATACCGCAAAGTCGAGGAGTTGACTCTCGCCGGTTTCTTCCGTAATAACTCTTTTGGCGTCTACAATTAGTGGTTAGTCCCGGTTGCTTGCACGCCAAGCACGTCTGCAAATGCTTCATAAAGCGTTGCACTCCGCCGGTGGAGAGGTCGAGGTTCCGAGCTCGAGGCGTACTCCGCTCCGTCGTACTCCTCTCGCAGGTTGAGCCAAGGTGATTAAACGAACGAAAGTAAGACGACGAGATGATGTGGACGGGGAAGAGAGAAGGTGATTAAACGGGGTGAGAAAGTAGATGGTCCACCGAGAGGCGTTGGCGCCGTTGCAGGCAGCTACGTGGGCTACGTACGAGGGTACGTTCGCCAGTTAGCTGCCACCAATGTAGACGTTAACTGACTTACGCTGCCCGCGGGGCGAAAGCCCTCCTCCTCTCTCTCCCGGCCTGAAAGGAATAACGAGGAAATAATTATGAGAATACGTGTCAAGATTTTATGGCATCGCCCATGAGGAGAGAGAGACGTAGCTGCGCTGCCGTTTACGCGCATACTTCGCGCCAGGCACGTTTCTCAGTCCGACATGACACAACCGGATTTACGACGGTCGATTTGCGACGCGCTGAATCCAATTGGGAATTCTAAAAGAGAGAGAGAGAGAGAGAGAGAGAGAGAGAGAGAGAGAGAGAGAGAGAGAGAGAGAGAGAGAGAGAGAGAGAGAGATAAAAAGCACAAGTGCGAAGGACAAAATCCAAATCTTTTTTTATTACTCTCGATTATCTCTAAATTCGTCGCAGGGTGAAAAGGATTCGAGATGGTTGGGATAAGCAACTGACCCACTGAAAACGTTTCTGTGAATCATGAGCGAGATTTAGCGCTCCTCTTTACTGTACACGGAGCGATTAATATGCATTTTATCCTAATTCTGCTTTATTTCGTGCTAAATGCGAGGTCGCGTATGAATTACAATCACTTAGAAGGGCAAGAGGGTAGGGCACTTAATAATAATTACCGTGAAAATTATGGGAGGAGGGGGTGCTCGCTTTTACTACCATAAATAAGTGAGAAGGGAAGAGGGAAGTCATTTTTGCACCCTTCTCCCGGCTTTTCCGCCGGCAGTTACCTTTTCCATCCCCCTACTTTTTGTAACACCCTCTCGTTTCTTATTTTAATCTCATTTTCCTTCGTATTAACTCTAATTTATGTCATACACGTGCTTCTAAAAATCTCCTGAAACGTTCGTAATACGTATCCCCGATTCGTTCTATTTATCCCCGTGCGTTATATCATCTAACTTATACAGACTCTGTCACAAAAATATTGCCACTCCTCTCAACTGCAGGTTCGAAATAAGATGAACGGTAGTTGCTTCACCGCCGGAACAACGATAGCTTTTGACTTATAAAAGATATGGAACGTTAAGAGATTATGGCAACTGACAGCCAAGCATAATATAATTTAGTTTATATAAATTAAATCTAACCATTAACAGATTTTTAAATAAGTATACGTTATCTGTTCAAAAAACCGTATTTTTCACCATTTCATATATTTCAACTTCTATTTCTTCATTTCTTTTCTATATCTTTATATTGATTAAATAGCATTAAGTTCACCATGTAAATTCTTTCAATTTATCTAACCAACCAGGTTGCGATCTCTTTTGTTGTAACGTCGAGAATTCACTCTTCATTGTTCGAAAATCACGCGTTTATCGTGCCTGGGATTACGAAATATCACGGATCCTCTCTCGCTGTCTCGATTTCTCACAATTTCTATCCAAAGATTTCTATCCAAAGAAGCTCGTCTCTCTGGTTGCGAAAGGGAAAAATAATGAGGCTAGAATCCCGGAAACAATCGTAGGACTCTGGATTTCTCACGTTTCTTCTTTAGAAAAGGTTTATTGCGCGGATAGGAACCGCGACCTCCTTAAATTCTCAGATTTCAATTTTTATAAAACATGATAGTTCATAAATGAGCAATTATCATCGTGAAGTACTGCCGAATTGACGTAACTATCTAGTTGATTTTGCAGTCGATGAGTGCATTATCGATTTTCATACTGCGCGCGATGTTTGAAAAAAAAAAAAAATTATATATAAATACGTTTTATTATTTAAAAATAACTTATTATTATTTAAAAATACTATATTGATGCTGCTGTTTTTAAACAAAATTGTAAAACTCGTAACCGTTTTCGTAAGATTCATAAGAATTTATGAGTAGATCTTCAATTCTATGCGTACTGTATGTCATACTCTATGCTCAACTTTTACTACGATCACTTCGTAAGCTACATTACGATTTTACGATCAATTCGTAAATTTGCTTAGAATTGCAGCATTAATTTGAAGTATACACATTCTCTTGCAAATAACATGCAAATAAAATATGTAATATTGAAAATCGTTGCGCATTTCGGGGAAAAATCTTAGATGGTGAAATGGTAGGTAACGAATCAACGAGCCGAAAACATTGGATCTTCCGTTCGTCCAAACATTTCATCTTTCCCTTCGGAAAGAATGACTGCGATAGATCGACATCCAACGATCGATTGGATGCCTCATTGCATTCGCGGAGCTCAATGGAGGAAAGATCGCGGACAAAGCTATCGCGCGCTGTTTTGGCACAACGATCGCTTCTATATCTACGAAGTTCAATTTGGCAGGACGTGTCTCGTTGCACGGGCGAAGGAAGCATTTACAAAAGCTTCGCGCTATTTTACGAGGGAGTCGTGAGAGCACCATCGCGCGCCGGGGATGCCGGCAGTTTAAGTTTTGTTCGACGGGCGCGCGCGCACGAAAAGCGTTCGTAGCGTTCGTATGAAAAGCGTATAGACGGATCAGGTGTACGTTCCACATCTCAGAATACCTTCGTGGAATTTATGATTCCGCCGTGCGGTATTTTCACGCCTTGTTGAATTTCCGCGCGTCCTTATCTCGCACATTTGACGCAATGCCGCTCGTCGGAAGTTATTGGCCGCGGCCGATCGCGATAACTCGAACGAAGTGCAACGCCGTTTTTTTTTTACGGATGCGCGTCATGAATATATTCCGGTGCGTACGTGCACGTGGCCACGATACATGGCAATCCGTCGGAATAATATCGGGAAATATTGCTTAACCGCCGTGCTCTCTTCGGGAATTGGGTCGAAAATAATCCGCCGCGTTTGTATCGCCAATTACGGACGGTTTATTTGCACGTGAAATTGGAGGTGCCGAATGGCGTTTGCGAGAAATATTTAGAGATACGCTTTCTACTAATTTTCAACTTGCGAATAAAGTAAATGGATTTGTCAATTAAACGTATTATTGTGACATGTATTATTTATCGGGATGATAAATAGACTTTACTTAACACATTCACTGCCAAGTGTATTTTACGTGACTCTACGTGACTTCACTCTAGCTAGCCATTCAAAATAAAAAAAAAAATTTTTGTTTTTTCTTGCAAATGTAAATAATTGCGTATTTTACATATCTTTTTATGCAACATTTTATGCACATTAATTGAGTCTCCATCGCGTGTGTTAATTCCTGTATTTAGGTTTTTAACTGAATAATGAATTTGGGTAAAAATATTTGACTAATACCGATCAAAATTAGAACTTTCAACTTTTTAACTTATTGTTAATACAGTTCCTTATTTTTTATCAATTTAAAAAAATCACATATTATACTTATTGCATCGTTGTAAAATCACGCTGTTACACAATCTCTGAACGAACGGTTGCAAGGTCCATACTGGATGATCAGCGGTACAATTTTCACACGGCTATTCGCGATAATCGTTCTCGTCTTCGTACCGTGCTGTTACGAGATTGGATGTCTGCGCTATCTCCTGCGAGGTAGAAAGAAGGAAGATACTGTCGTCACCAGCCGGTCGAGCGAGCGAAATGAACTTTATCACACAGCTGGGATCTCCATTGGAAAACGTGAGGCGCGCGAGAGAAAACCTCTATGCCGGCCCCGTCCCGCCGCGCCGCCCCCGCCCTGTCATTCTAAGGTGTTCCACTTCGGCTTCGTCAACGTGACGCGCGCGCTTCGGCGGGGTCAGCCGATGTAAAAATATTTATCAACTGCGTAGCCGTGTTAGCCGGCCGCAGTGACGACACTTTGCCGGAGAAGGTTGGATGGTGCACTTGAATTTTGTAAAGTGCACTTAGTCGACAAGAGCTTTCTTTACCGGGCGTGTCGCCGACTTCTTGGAATGACTCCCTTTCATTTCTCCCATCCTCCCCCTCCCCCCTCCCCCCGCCCTCACGGCTGAAAATCTATTTTTCTGCGATAGAACTCTCTTTCTCTCTGGTTCTCTGCCTATCTATCCCTATCTCATTTCGCCGAGAACGGGAAAGGGTAACATTGAAGCGGATCCAGGTAAAAAGCCGTGGCTTTTCAGCGATAGTTATCAGATCTGAATTCAATTCGCCATTCAGGCAACGAGAAGCGCATCGGAAGAATGCCCATTCTCTTTATCTATGTTTCGACGCTTCCAACATCCCGGGGTCTCTGTCCCGGGATAGAGAAACAATGTCGATCCACGCTCGAAGAACTCTCGATCCAGTGACACAATGGCCTCGTACCGCCGTGTCGATGGCGTTACTGGATCCTCTTTTTTTTTATAACCCTCCACGTATAGAAAATGAATAAATACACGTACGATGAGAACGAAGAGAACGATACGTCGACCGTGTCCGACCGTGACGGATCGACGAGGATTCGATACCAATCCAACAATATGACGACGAATTGTCGTCGATTCCAACTAGGTTGTCTCACTTCGTAGATTGGTTCGCAGATGTGCCAGAGATACGAATGCATTTATCTTGGAACTCGGAGATCTCTACTAATGGGAGTTTACATAGAATAAAGAAATATCGGCAATGACGTAAGACATACACGCGTAGGCCAAACTAGTATTTTTCACTAGTCAAGTAGACCGTAAATAAAAAGAAAAAGTTAATCGAAGATCTAATTCAAAAATACGTAAAAGAGTCTTCTCTGGTAATTTTAAAGTATAATTATTCTTATACATTTTTATATGTTTAACGTAACACCGTTCTTGCAGAATTCGCATAGTTTTGCTATATGAAACGTAACACATTATATATGTCTGACCAACGTGTGTAACTTTCATGGGAAAAGTGCATTAAACTCGGCACAATGACCGCCACCGTTGCTCGTTGCCATCCCTTTGAAATGGTCAGCTTCGAGCCGCGAGTCGGTCGACGATTCAACTTTCATGCAAATGTTCGTTGCGTTTAGTCGCAAATATCTCAAGCGACCACCCAAGATAGCGGTCTCTGACCGAGTTATGCGCGCGTCCGCGAGTACCGCGGGACAATAAGAGCTACGAGGCGGGGAAGGGACGCGAAGATAAAGCTAGCCCCGGGACGGAATTTACGCGGGATTCCGGATAGAAAATAGGGCCGGTATAAGTCACGGATATAAAGGTTAAACGAGACGGCTCTACCGGACTGGTGGAGTCGTTACTATTACTTCTGAGCCTCTAGGTTTTAGCTTGCGCACGATTTTCGGGGAAGGAGAGCTAGAGAGCGATCCCTCTCCCCCACGTCGCGCTTATACCTCTTCTTACGTCTACGCTTCTCGCCATCCGACTGCCGCGAGCATCGTCCATCTCGCTGATGTGCGCGGTAGCCGGGCCAGAAAGGCGAAGAGGAAAGCACGCGGCGGCGACGAGGAAGAAGATAATGCGAACAAGAGACGGACGCGGTGCTCCTAGCCGGAAACTTTCGACGAGAAGTACTCTCAGTCGGTGGTTTTTGTAAGACGGGGAGAAAAGCGCGGGCTATATACCTTCGGAATATCCACCTCTTCTCTCTCTCTCTCTCTCTCTCTCTCTCTCTCTCTCTCGCCGTCGCGCCGTTGCCTCGTCTTCGTCGTCGAGCGGCTACGCGAGAATTCGGCACCGCTCCAGTTAACAATCGCGATTAAGATCCTTCCGTGGGCACCGCCGTACGAGCTGCGGACATTAGCGGGGAGATTAACGTTCGCTACGAGCCGCCGTTACGAGCGCAAAAGCCGAGGGGGGACGAAGGAAGCGAAGATCTCGTTTCCACGGGCGATAAACGAAGTATGCTCCAACGCGCCCGGATTTCGTTCCGGGAGGGAGACGACGGGTGTATTGGGATTAAGGGGATGTCGGCCGCCGCGCGGTTAAGATGGTTTAGGAAAAATAGAACGGTCGTTTGTGCCGATAACGACGGCTGTTTTTATCGATTAATGCGTTAGTCTGCAAATCGGTATTTAATAGATTATCTTTAGTTGGGGAGGTGGAGAGAAAGGAACTCGGTACGAGAGATAGAATTTCAATAATGTTAAGTACTCAAGTACTTATAAGTGCTTTAACTACTTAATAATTATAATATGTTTTTGTAAATGTAAAACTTGTCATATAGATTAATTAACAAATTTCAGAGATATTAAGAGAAATCATATACTGCACTTTTAATAATTTATCATTTAATAATAATGTGACAACTTGTTGAAATCAACTTTTCTTGATCATTTCTGTTTAAGAAAAAAGCCATATATTGTATATATTAATTTTTATATTACTTTTCATAAATTGTATACATATCGTTGTGAAACATTTTAATTAAATTATAAATATTCTTATTATACATATACATATATGTATACCATGAGACACAACTTGTGCCAAGTTACATCCGCATTACTCAGAAGTTGCCATCATTCTTCAATCCCAGGTCATATTAAAAGTTCTCATCCATGCCAGGAGGCACTAGGATTTCATACTCGTCACTGCCACTTGCAGTTTCTCTGGTCCATGAACGTTACGAATCACGAATTATTATTCATCCCCTAGGTCGGTCACGAACGTAAACGGCTTTATAGGGCAGTACGAAATCTCGTCGTGTTTTACGACAACCAGTAAAACGACAACCCAGCTCTACCGCGAATACTTCTAATTTCCTTCGACATCTTCGCCGTTAAAAAAAAAAGAAGATAAAGTTTTTTACTCTCCTACAAAAAAATTAGAAAAACAATTGAGAAAACTCACTTTGTCGGTCAGTTGAGATATGTGTGTCTCCACGCGTGAGCTCCATGCGGAATCGATCGCTCGAGATGGGAAGGGTGGTGACAAGGATGGTGATAATTTGTTAGAAAATCTGCGCAGGAAATTCGTGAAAAGGAGGAGCAGACGGTTGGTTTATGCGCTTTCCGTGGCGTGAATGTAATGCGTGAAGCACTCTAATGCAACGTTTCTCGGTTTGTTGATAGGAATTTGGCAAGATTTTATATGCGTAGCAAACCAACGATTCAACTGACGTGTACCGTTTATGTAAATGCTCGCTATAATCTTTAGAATATGAATCGGAGAATAAATAATCGCTCGACGAAAAATAAAAACAATTCGCAAGACTTTGTTTGATATCACTGCGATGGTATTGCGTTCGCGATTTCCTGTTCGGCGCGAATATTACGGAGGTGTTTCATGATGAGGAAAAGAATCCTTCTGCTGCATATTAAAAGATCCCCCTGGCTTTACGTTGAATGTGTAAAATCACGAATAACTTTAATATTCATGAACTTTAGGCATTTGAATCTAGCTTGGACAAATCGAAACGAATCGAGAAACAAATGCGCGAGAAAGAAAGACGACGGGAAGTTTCGGAGTCTCGCGTTATGAAGAGAAAATGTATGTAAAATATTTACATACGAATGAACTGTGTAGAATCGTGAGAATAAAAAATGCAATTCGACGGATACAGAATAAATCGCATCTTTTGTGAACAATATATGATTAGTGAATCCGTGCAAATCCATTCATATTCACTTCGATGGTATCTTTTTAGTATTAAAACAAAAAATAACTACCTAACTCGACACGATATTACATAGATGAATTCTCTATCGTAAAATTATTGGCACGGAAAATTTGTCGAAAATTACGTTACGATTTATACTCCGACTCCTGCAAAGCTGACATCATTCGGGAAAAGATCGAGAGAGGAAAGCAACGGCGAATCTGATAAAAGAGACGTGGGAGATGAAGAGGAAATAGGCAAATAAGAGACGATGGTGCCAGCGGCAATGCGATATACATAGCGATGATGTAAAAAGGAGTAAGAGTCATATATTCCGACATGGTCAAAAGGAATATCTTTTGTTGGTTCGCGGCCGGTTGCCGTTTCAACGACGGATTGACATTTCATTTGAATAACGTTCATCCTGTTTTCAACGTTTTCTCCGTGTCTTCGTACTAGCCCGGTGACTTGCTCCTTCGTATCCGCATAATCCTTCTCTGACTTACCGCATTTTTTGAAGGCAGTCGCATGGAAGATATCCGACTGACAATGAGTGGAATATCTATTGTTATCACCGTGCCACACCCCGCCACACTCGACCTTGTTCGTAAAGGAAGTTGTGTCAGAGGCTGGATAATTGCCTGCTCGATATGTCATGTTTCCTACGAAGACATATTAATTGCTTTTACTAACAAATCTGAGCTAAAGAAGACATCAATTTTTTCAAGATATAAAGGAGAAAAAATTCGGTGAACTTTATGATAGAAATGTTACATGCTTCAGTTTAATGTTGACGTTGATAATTAATATGTAGAACAAATAATATAAATTGAACTAAATAAAATTTGTTACATTTATCTAGGTCTGTTTGTGATAATTCTATTTAAAATCAAAAGTAGATTGGACACGAGTCACGTGTAAATTAAGTTAAAAAGTGATCTAGGCAGCGCTTCCTGCATGTGACTAAAGTAACTTTCCTTCTCACGTAGCAGAAAATGCACATTCTATGCTTCGATATATGCATATACACACATATATATATATATATATATATATATATATATATATATATATAGAGCACAAAGATTATGTATCTCGTACACGTTTTCGAGCGCATCGGCCGATTGCAGCGCAATCGCTCCATTTCGATATCATGTGTAATACCTGCCGTTATATGTATCGCTTTCGATTTTGATTTTGTTCGTATTAAAAATAATACTGCAAATATAAATGTGGAAAATAAACATGTTCTATTTTATAAAACATATCCCTTGTAGAAAATATTTTTACGTAAAATCGACCTCGGGAACTCTATTATACGTATGCAATACGTTTCAGTCGTAGTTTAATTACTTACCGCGTTAATCGCGCATAATTTTTCCATAAATCGTCCATAGTATTTCCGTAATTGCCGCATATCAAATTTATTGAGTGCATAGGCAATTTTCCAAACGAGAAGCATGGAGCGTCGCCCTATCACAAAGCGCGACAGCTCGTTCGTTGAATAAACAAATGTACTCTGGTGTGCTGTGACCCACTATTGCCGTATTACGCAATGCCGATTAAACGCGCTTTTGATTATCCTCTTGCGTTTGTCAAATTTACGTTTAGCTTATTATAATATTAATTTGCGCGGGCCGCGAACTCGCGCGGCAGAGTTTTCTCGCGGCTATAAATCCTGACTCGTGTCGCGCTTTTGTGTCTGCCGCGCTAAATCGAGTTTTGTACATGTCGTTTGCATCTCGCGATCAAACTACATTTATCCCCATCTGGGGCAAATGCATACGCTGAAAGTAGTCGAGGCAAATGTGACAAATATAGACTCATCCGTGTAATTAAAAAAAAATATATGCTTTAAATGTTTCGCTTTGTTTCAAAATTTATTTCTCTCTAGATAATCATATTAAAAATTTAAATGTGAAGAGACGCGTTCACACGACATACACGAATACGTACAAAAATTAAAATTTGTCGGATTTAAATAAATCTCAAAAATGTCATGCTATCATTATTATTATTCTAAAATAAAATATAGCGATTCACTCGTGAAAAACCGTCAGCATATTTTTATGCGCGAAATTTATTGTACAATCAATAGTTTTATTTGTAGTAGAAGTTGATGGTACGTTGGTTAAGCGTTTGACGTAAAACTTCGGAGTGTGCGTCTAATGGCACACGGCGTCTTGATCGCGGCAAACCGCCACGTGTGCGGTTAACGAGTTCAGATATTCCGGTCGTATGTCAGAATTTTGATAGTGAGCCCCGGGTTCAACACGCACGTCCGGCGTGTAATGACCCTCGAAACGTGTCGCTGTCAAACACGACTTGACCTCCGTCGAGTGGTGGGCGACGGTCGAGAGGATGTAACCGCCCGGGATGACTCGGACCTGGGACATATGCGTGATGCACGTGTGACACGTGCAGCTTTGTCCCACGCTTGTATTCGCCGCCGGCCTGTATGAATCCGCGGCCGATCGGCCAATAATCGTCGGTCACGGGCTTATAATTGATTCAACACGCGCGTTCGATCATCGATTCGTAATCAACTCTGGGCCAATTGTCCGAGTTTGGGCCGCTAGCTAGTTTTGCCTGATCTGGCATTATCTGCTGCCGAACTATTCATTATTGCTGCCCCCGCGCGATAAGAAGCACCCGTGATTCCTGTCGCTGAAAACAGTTGTGTGTATAAAGAGTACTCCGACTAGAACTACTGAAATTTATATATTAATTAAAAATTGATCAATTACAAAATTAACATCTCTATAATCCGTTATCGAATATTTCCCCTTAAAAAGTCATGGACAATAAAAATAAATTTATCGTAAATTTTGCAGTTATATACGTGTGTATATATACGTATTCAAGCGAAACATTTCCCGTCGTATTGCAGCGGGGAAAGTTTAATTGCCTCGATAAACCGTTCTGAATCGACAGTTTCGAAGCTATTCGACCCTCGAGGTTCTTCGAGACCGAGAAGAAGGGTGTGCTCGAATGCTTTGTCGGTTTGCAGCGTGTAGATTCTGCAAAACAACTTTCCTGACTTTTTCCACGGTTAAGAAAATCGAAAAAACGCCTGCCGTGAATCGCTCTCGTTCACGGAGGTGAGGTCGTGCGAGGCTATCGCTATTGGCGTTTCGTTTCCGGATCGCGTTACAGTGAAAACGCGCAGGACGGCTGTGCGATGCAGTTGATGCTTTAATTTACGCGGTGCTATCCGTCACGCGGACCGACGAGGTAGTCGCGATGGAGATTTGGCATGCAAAGTAATTATTCGGCGAAAACTATGCGCAACGCGACGGCCGTGGCGGCGGTGAACCGAACAAAAAAGAACTCGAGCAACTGCTGACGAGCGGCAAAAAACCGACTGGGAGAATCTGCGAATACCCCTTTCGGCCTAGCCGAACGAGAAAAGAGGGAGCCTTCAATTTTCAAGCGAGATTTATGATGGCCGTTCGAGAAAATTGAACACGGACCCGGGAATCTATAATCTACGATGGAGAAATGGATGCGCTGGAGAGATAATAATCTACAGTGGACTTTATGTTGCCGATCAATAATGGCCATCGAAGGTATTTATCTCCCGGGTGAGGAGGGGGGGAGGAGTACGAGGGCGGAAAAGACGAACGTCATATCGATTCGGCGGACATTCAGGTATCAATTGGGGAACTTATTGAAAGTTTTAAGTGAATTTCATAATGCGGTTAAAGTTTGCCGCTTGAACGGCGGCGTTTGGTCTGCGGGAGACAAGTAATTTTCTCGGAGATATGACTTTCAGTGTGAGGTACAAATAAATATCCTGCAGATAAGATCGACTAGAATTATAGCGTAGGTAAATAAGAAAGCGCGCGTAAGAAGTTTGGCCCCGAGGGGATTAAAGGCAACATTAACCGATCACCGGATTTAATTCGGTGCATCTCAGTTAAATTGTCGGTTTTTGTGTGTAATGTATGTTGTTACAAAAATGACTAAAAGTGTAATCGCAACAAACTTTGCTCTGTTTCGAAAGTATAATCTCTCTTTAGGGAGAGTTTAATTTAACCGACAATCTTTAATCTTGCAAGTATAACCAAGCTTTTTCCGGTAGTATTTTCTGGCACTATCTTGTAGTATTAGCGTCGCAAAGAGACAGCGATTTCAGCTTAATCGATGTGAAAAGTCATGTAATCCCGGCAGACAAGAAATCGGAGTCTTCCCCGTTAATTCTGTTAACTGTCAAAGGATTCCTTATCTTATCTGGAGCGTCACGGTACAATGGGGAACAGCACATCGTCATGATGTTTCGTCGTATCCAACCGATACGCAGATCTTGGTACGAAGGATCGAGTATTACTGACGCTCTGCTGGCTGCAAACTACCCCGCGGCGCTATTAAGACCAAGACAACAATCCCCAGTTCCGGTTTCTATGGTTCGAGAGCTTGTACTTGGGTCACGAGCGTCCGTGAGCTCGTTTCGGCATTGTACACGAAATTAATAATCGCGAAGCGGATAATATTGAGATTTCCAGCTGCACCAAATAGGAGCGCCTCTGGGCCCCGCATAATTGTTCCAGCTAAAGTACTCCGGTCGTCGGTCGTGATCCTGCGAACGAGATCCAACAGGATTTTCATTCTGATGCATGATATTAGGATGCGCCGGAGTGGCTGGAGCGAAAATAGCCGTATCCCTTGTCGCGAATTCCAATATTCTCAAATGATGATACTCGTCTTTGACGACGCTACTCGAATTCTTTACATCAGATCGAGTCACGTTAGTTACAAGTCACGCAATACGTGTTTAAAAGAAATTAAAATATTCCATAATAATCTATGATGTAATTTATATATTTTTTACGTTTAAAAAAAAATAATTAATATTTTTTAAGTTTAATCTTTAAGGCGTCAGTAATTGAAAGAATATGCGGTGAAATTTATGTCGCAGAATACATTAGTAACTTTATACTTTGAATCTATAAATGATAATGCATTATTTCATATTACGACAGTTGAGCTGATCATTAGTTGCTGAGCAAACATCATATTCTTTTCTCAAAAAATGTATTATTCATTGAAATGTTCAGTGAACAATGATTCTTCAATTGACGCAACAAACAGACGTGTCTAGATAGCAGGTGTAATGGAAAAAGCAAAATTGATTTGCCGGCGCAAAGTTTGACCGCGAGAATCAATCAAATCCTGGCACGTTTGATTTCTACAACAATTGGAGCGTGTTGTTGGGCTGCAGCTACATTAATGTGGCACCTTCACTCTTTGTGCTCTCTTTTAAAGAGGTAAAATCAAATTGTAAAATTTCGTAAATCTAGTCTTTGTGTTTGGCTAAACTGTTGACTTAATTCTTTCAAATACTTTATTTATTAATTTTTCTTTCATGATTTCTGCGGATTTTTTTTTCATTTTTAATTTTAGCTAACTCAGTTTTATCTTATCCTTTTATCACAATGATTTCAGCAAGGAAATCAAAGAATTCGATAAAAATCCACTTTGATTGAACATATAGAACAGTCATGACAGACGGCTTGCTTTCTGTGGAGCGGAGCAGAAAAAGGACACTCGCTCTAGGGAGTCAACGCGCCATTCCGACGATTTTATTCTCAACCGCGATGAAAGGCGAGCCTCGAGCCATCTCATTAAGCTCACGGAACGTCCGTTTCTTTTTACGCCTCTTCAAGGACGTAGCCTTTATCTCGCGAGGTTAGTACGACGATAAAAGCAACCCGTGCAGGACTCGCGCCACCTGATTCGTCGTAGAAGAGTTGTTTAGAAAAGAAAGTACTTCGTTACGCGGACCATTGTAGTCAGCCCCTTTCAAGAACGGCGCCGTTAACGACGCCGTCCGTCGAAGGACCCGATACGGACTTTCGAAATCAGAGGGCAGCGATTGCTTTTTACGATGATTACATAGACGCGGTTCTCGTATACCCGCGAATATTTTAAGTTGTTGCAAAAATTCCGATTCTCGAGTTTCTATAAAATGGCGCTCAAATGGAATATTGTAAAATGCAAAGAAAGGTTCGAAAAAAAATCTATAATTCCTACTCTAAAAGTTCAATAAAAATACAATTTTAATTTTAGACAGATTAAAGATGAAAAATTAGCAACTTCTGAATAAAATAATTTTATAAATAAAATAAATAAAAATGTAAGGTTTCAGTTTCAGCATTTTATGAGAAGCTAATGTTTTTAAATGTAATTTAATATTAAATAACGATATATCTTTATTGAAGTGAACAATTAAAAATATAACTTAATTTTTTTATATTCCGATAACAAATTTATGGAACATATTCTGAACATAAATTGATTCTTTCGGCTATATAATTTGTTTCATGTATACCATTTATCAATTTCTCTCATCTGCTGCGTGTGTTTTTAAACTTTTAATAAATCCTCAAATGTGTCGAAAGTATCTCAATTGTAGGCACAATATTGGTACGTTTCGTGCTGCATTTGGGATTCTGGGGACTGAAAGCGTCGATAAATAAATAAATGCAGTTTAAATGCATTGTTTACGTCAATGCCGCAAGTATCTCTTGGTACGCTCAATAGTCTTGGAGGAAATTGCCAGCGGCGTGCAGTTGCGCCTGCACGCTACATCGCCCGCGGCAAACAAAGTGGCGTACGAAGTGAACTTAAAAATTCCTGCAACGTTTGAGACGCGGGCGTGTAATGGACCGTAATTTCTCCTTACTACAGTCGATTACCTTATTGTGCACTTGTTGCTGTAGCCGCGCTATTTGTTCCCCGGCTGTTAGCATACCGCCGCTAAAATAATCCCGCGATAAAACTCATCGTGATTCTTCGGGGATCGCTCGCCGTTTTTATTCGCTTCGCGCAACGTCCGCGCTCGCGCGAATGCTAAATTAAACGGGACGGGCTTAATGGTCCGCGACACGTTGTAAAGCGCTTTTAATTCTTTACACCACGGCAGGAACTGTCGGATTACCGATAGTGCGATCTGACTAACGACGCAGTACATCCCAATGAACGCAAAGTATTCTATAGTCGGCGTTTGTTGTGGCGAATTCGAAAATTCTCACGCGGCAAGATGCGGCCCGACTGATAAATGAATCGCTTTGTAACGTGCAAAACTAAAAATTCCCTCAGTACGCAGTTTTTAATTTGCCGGTCGAACGGATAGCGCGCAGGAAAGGGAAAGCACATTGTTCCGAGGAACAATTCATTCCGCGCACTCGGCTACCGTGGATTGATCCGGCGAAACGGAGCCGAGTGTTCGGCGGAGGAACAGCAAAAAGAGAAGACGCGTCGCTCAATGAACAGATCGAAGTGAAATATAACTAGCTGCGCGCCAAATGGTGCAGCGTTGCGCGTGACTTTTAATTTTCCACTTCGGATAGCAACTTCCGAGCGATGGGCTACACGTCACGATCAATATAAAGACGTTTTTTAGCTTCCTGCGATGAGCAATGTGCAAAAGATAAAAAACAGAGGTAACAGTTCCTTGATTAAAATGTATCCTGATTAAAAATTTCTGAGAAATGTCGAGTACTACTGACGTAAAGAGCGATATTATGATACTTGAAGCACACGAGAAATAGGATTGATTCGATAAAAAAATATAAATACTAGCGTTTATGAATGATATTCTATATATGGAAAATATGATTGATTTAAAAAAAGTATACCGTATACATTGGAAATTGAGAGATTGCGAGAAAATATCACGTTGATAGAAATAATTGAGGTCGAGCAATAAATCAATTGTATGACTATATCCACGTAATTTATTGTGGACGTTTGGTATTTGTAAAAATAAATATATTTTAACTTGAAACAAGTACTCCATTTTAATCTGTTACAATCGTAACCTGTGACAATTATGAAAATTATAATATAGTAATTAACGTAATAATTAATATAAAATTAAACCTGTATAATTATTTCTACTAAATTCTCAATTTGTGTGCTACTTTATATAGATAAATGTTATTTATTGTGTTTGACCATCATATATGCAACATTATAGTTAAACAGGTAAATAGGATAATTAAACAGCTCTATTGCCAGAATCTGTTTTTTTTATATATGTTTCTTTTTTAATCGATTTGCAACGACAATTAAAGGAAAGTATCTTCATCATACTTACATCATCGACAGAGATTCATTTGTAAAATGTTTACGTGGGAGAAAGCCGAGCTTCGCGAAATTGAAGGTATTGCGAGGCAGAGAAAAAGAAACCCTTTTTTTTGCCAAATATAACCTGGTATATAACGTGGTCGACGTTTAAAGCCCGTCGAATCTCTCGATTTTGGATGTCTTCGCGATGTAGACGTCGCAATGTCGTCCGAGTAGACAACGATCGAGGGGTCGCCGAGTTCTCGTGTCATGGAGCGAGAGAATGAAGGGAAGGCAGAGTCGAGGGAAGGTCGCGCTTCTTACACGATTTCTTACCGGCTCGCTTCCATTCGTCTTCTCGTTCCCCAGAGGGTTCGATCCCACGGCCGTCCTTTCTCTCGTGAAGCTCACCTTTTTCGATCCTCCCTCCCGCCGATGCACGTCACCCATGGAAAATTCTTACCGCGGGGAGAACTTTGGACTTGCAGCTTTCTCATTTGTTCACGTCTGTCGCTGAAATGGCATTTAGATAATTTCTCTTACCTTTAACCCGCGAAACATCTCGACGCCCTTTCTCGCGGAGCGTTATTCATTGTCTCGCAGATCATCGCTGGTTATCGCGATTATTAATTTGTGGTTGACGATACACTTGAATACCTCGATGATTATAATTACATAATTTAACATAGTTAAACGAAGTGAAACTACAATGTTAATGAAGGCGCTATGGCGAAGAAAGGTGGAAATTGATTGAATTATTGCTGATTCTGATCTGCGATATTCGCAGATTGACGCCGAGGACAATTAATGTGCTGCATAATATGTTTAATCTCTTTGCTCTCATTTTAATAAAGGAATAAATCGAGAATAATAAAGAAAACAATCGATAAGATTAAATGTGAGATTATGATGTATTGTGAAACAACAACGAAAGTGAATAGATATATGCTATTGTGCCTTTGACCTATGAAACATAATAACAAGCTCTCTATGATAAACATGCTGCTTGCTGTTCTTATATTTCGTTTGATAATGTAATAACATTAGCTGATAGGAAAAGTAATGAGAATGTGAATGCAACAATGGATTAGCATTGCTACATTCTCTGCACGATCTTTAATATTCTCAAACGTACTCTTTTAATAAAATGAAATAACAGGTAAAACCCAAGATGAAATGGTATACCAGGCGACGTTGTGAATCAACGCTATCCTATGAGCAGATGCGTCAGAGTCACGTACCATACTTAGCTTTATAAATTTCATATGATTTTATTTTCTTTAACAACAACACGACAACAAGAAAGATTGTTTGATAACGGGCGCGCTCGCGTTGTTAACTTGCCCATTTGCGGTAAAGGGGCATATTTTGTGGGGCGAACGTGTGTGTTCACGCACGATAAATTAAACGAACGTCGCCGCCGTAACATTACAAGGACTATTTCGAAACATCGATCGCGTATCGAGGCCGCGTCGATTAATTTATCACCGATCGTTTATCCCGCAGAGCCAATTTGTCGGACCGTCAATTACGAAACAATCGACGAGCAATTAAGCAATCGCTCCGCGAAATCAATTGATAACACGTTGGCGTAAGGCACGTGGATTTTTGAAGCTACGAGACTTTTTGTCCGTTTGGCTCTAAATGGTTTTACTTATTGCGCCCGATTGTCTGAACTTGATTACGGATACATCCGAGCATGTGTTTTCCCGATGTGTTCCGCCTCCGTAATTTCGTCCCTAAAAAGAGAGAATACGCGAACTGGCGAATGTTTGGATAACCGATTTGTGGAATAACGAGAAATTAATCCGATAAACCGCTACGGGAAACGATCGTGACCTAAAGAATTTATGAAAGCTGCTTACATATTTATATACACAATTGTATATATTAAATTGTCATTGTTGTTTGCGAAATGAGAAATGAGAAATGAGAATATTCTGGCTTACAATCCTGTACATATTGTCGAGAGAGTGTTGAGAATAGAAACAATTTATTTTCAAATTGGCGATTTAATTAATGACATGCAACCAACAACGTTATATGATGTTATGCAATCCATATTATGTATAATTATACAATCTATATTATGTATAATTATACAAAGCCAAGTTTTCTGTGGAAACAAATCGGGGACACTGATTAAAGAGGAACTCAAAGGATAGTGAGGCAGAAAGAGAGATAGGAACTTCGGTGCGCTACTATATTTCTGCGTAATGATCTATAAATTTGCAAGGCGTCAACTCGCAGGCTTATCATACTTCACGACTTATCTAGCGTATTAAAATTCATTAGGACACATTATCCGCTTCGGTACAGAATAATAAAGTGGGAAGTACTATAAATTTCTCCGAATATTCTCACAGCCGCTTACACAGACGTTCAAAGAAATGTAGAATTGTACATTGCACTGGTAATTCGTGTTATCGTAAATAGTACAAGAGACACTCTCAAATCCTGAGGAACAAATTTGTTTGCGATGCTGTAAAGAACACGTGTTACCGTTTTATTATATATATTTTTTGTTTTATGATATTTATTTATATATATTCGACAATAATCATATTTGATATATGTTATCTATGAATGTATCATCCTTGTTGCACAAAAATATTTTCCTTAATATATATATCTCGACCTTTCCTTCTCTGTGAGTTACTCTTCTTTGTCAGGTTGATTAAGAGAGCTCCGTCAAGGTGGCCGGTAACTTTAACAAGACAACAATTCTGCCAGTTGCAAATTTTGCACGTCTACTATGAAAGGAAATAAGATCCTTTTATTTTCCGCGGTTCTCTGTTCATGAATTTATGTTAAGATCGTCAACATGGATTTTCACGAAACAAGTACTTGAAAGTGCATTGATTCTCGAAATTGTAAAAAGAAATTTTCTGTATCCATAATAAAAGGAGATAGAAAATTATATTACATCATGAAATAGGAAAAAATTCAGGAAGAAAAATTTGATACACGAAATAGTATACAAATAATGATATCTACTTTAATCGAATATGCAGGTCTGTTAGCGAATGAAATGTGGTTTCTACATGATTAATTACCCAAAAGTTACTTTATTTCTAAACACTATACGAATTATTAATACATGTAAATTACAACTACATATACCAAATTATCAAATAAACTGTGGTTACAAATTGTAAGATAAGTTTAAAAATTTTAAGATAGTACTACGAAGAGAATAGGTTTTTTAGAAATGTTGCATCAGGTGTATCAGCCAAATGTTAGCAGTGAAAGTTGATGACTAAAACATTTTAAGGACCATTTGAGATTTTATATTCGAGATCGAAGCAAAAAAATAAAATTGTTTTGAAATTCAGGTTACAGAAAAAGTATGCAAATCGTTCTTTGGCTTACGTATCCCCCGAAGGACACTGAAACAGTTTAAGAGCGGATCTCTCTGTATATGATAAAATAAAATATCAAATGGAAAGCTACATGTACTATAATACATATATGTGTGTATATGTATGTATATTTTCACATAATGTGTAATGCATATTTAATTAAAAGTATCCATCTTCCGTCGCTTGTCTGAAATTATATGTCAGATTATTATTGATTAAACGTAAGGTTATACTTCATTAAATGCAACGTGCATATCTCTCCGCAATAGGATAATTCTATCATAAATATGAAACATGATGCATGTCGTATTATGCTAAACAGATGAAATTTACATGCTGCACATGTATGGTGTTAAGCTAAATAGAATAAATTTTACAAAGCAACATGTTATTTTGTCATAGGAGAAAGAGGGATAATGACGCGCTCTACCAACTCTATAATTATCAACATTATTTTCATGTCAGATACAAAAATATTGAAACTTATAATGCTACCGTAATTAAATATTCTCTCAATATTCACGATTACCATTGAATTTTCTCTCTCTTTTTTCTCTCTCTCTCTCTCTCTCTCTCATTTTATTTCTTGATATCATGAACAGATAGTAAAACCTCAACTAGTTATTTAATTTTCTAGATGACTTGTCGAGGCTATTCGTTATTACTTTCTTTCTGCGTTCTTTCTGTCGTAATTAATTAACTCGATTGATAAACTTAAAATTTGCCACAAGGCATACTCAACAGTACGAAATTAATCCCTGCAGAACACTCATTTCACCGGGCTTCGCGCTAATAGTCCAGCAGTATCGTGTAACACCGTCATAAATTAATCCCGGACGGTCGTTACGGTACCTTCGAATGGTCCACGGCCACGGGGACATGGTCATAAACGGCATATCGTGACGTTCACGCCCCATGTGCATCTCTAACTAAATAAACAACGTACATCTCGGCTGAAAACGCTCTATCAACTGAAAGTTACAAGGAGCAATTACAGTAAGTAACAATAAGTAGTAAGTAATAAGTTGCGCACGGAGCCGCTGTTTGTTCGTCGACTATTATTCAGACGTTAAATATAAGAAATAAAATGGCCGAGGTTATTATCGATCTCAGCCAGCTCAACGAAGTTACATTATAAAAATCGTGTTGAGCATCAAAGATAAGTGGAAGATAAGCAATGGTGGAACTTGTAAATGACTTGTTGTAAAGAGGTCGCTCTGCTGGCAATACGCCATTATTACCGCTATTTGCGATCATACATAGCTGGAAACTGCGAGTAAAGTACGAAATCACGTTTCGTAACTTTGTTGCGCACTCTACGCTGCTATAAAATACCGTTTCGTATAGAGAAAATACAAGTCAGAAAGTATCGTTCATCAAGATTTAACGTATATGCGGATATTGTGTGCGCAACAAGATGATTGAATACGATTTGGATACGTGTATTGCGATGACGTCGCCAAGAATCACGTAATAATATACAACTCGACGATAACTCATATTTTTGATGAGAACCGTATTGTTGGTGAGCAAATATTTGCACGGCGCAAAATATCGATAGCGCGTGCATTTATAACGTATACAGTGCTGTACTCCACACATACGATACGATCGAACAATAATATCTTCATGATGAAAGACGCGAGCGCTTCTTTCTTGCAATCACGTACAATCCCTACATGCTTGTGTGCTGTAGCTATAAATCTATATCCTGATTTAAATTCTCATGCCATTTTCACAATTTGAGTCTCTTGATTTTTGTTAATGCCATGTTATTAATCTTATTAATATATACATATATATACATAATAAAGGATTTTTTAAAATTAAATTCTATATCGGGAAATAAATAAATTTTTTAAAAATGCTATACATATTAAATTACAACGTTTTGTTTTATTCTTTCTATTTTAATAAATGACGGAGATAAATCGTTGAATCGGAGCGAATTATTTAGTGATATTCTCGTCTTTTTCGCGCTCGGATCTCCCATCAGCGAGATAGGAACGATTAAAATTGAACGGTACGCCTTCCGGTCGTAGTTTTTCCCCAGCCCAAACACGCAAAAGAACGGGGGAGAGGGTTTGCGAAAAAGTTTTCGACTGAAAGCAAACATAAGCGGCATTCTATGTAGCGGCAAACAATTCCGAGGGAACGACGGTGGGCCGTTTGCATTACTACTCCAATCCCCTTGAATCCGCGGGGTAAGAAGTTCAGCGATATCTCGAAACTCGAGGGAAATATGCTTATAGCGGGGAAAACGGTAATCGAGCGACGATTCTAAAGCGAGATAGAACCCTCGATACTTCGTCCTCCTCGCGTCGTCTTTCGCTGCTTTTGTCTTGTATCTTCTTTTCAACGTGACGTTCCACCTTCATCGAAAATCAAGTCGTTCGAAACTTCTATGTGTCTCGCGGTCTAACGGTCATAAATGTTGAAGCTCCTAATCAATTTGTCTATAGGGGGTAGAAACCGCGCCTCGCGTTTCGGTCCCCAGAAACGCATGCGCGGCTAAGTGTAGCCGAAACTTTCCCGTGGCTTTCGCCAAATGGCTTATCGACTCAGCATCTTTTTCTACGAAATTGCAGATAGCCGAAACAGATGTCATAGATTCAGTTTGATGGTGATCTAGCCTTAGAACTATTATTTAGCGGAAATTATTGAGCGCACGATATTCTCGGCGATAATTGTGATACCAGATTCGTAGTTTTGTAGTTTTTTTTATTCTTCAGATATTGTAATATTTAATTTTCTAATGTATAATAACTTGAAAATACAATTCAATTAAATGTCATTTAATTGAATGTAAACAATACTGACAGCTGAATCTGGAAACTCGACGGAACGCTGGAGAACATTTTGCGAAAATGTTGCGGAAGTTTTCTCAGCGTAGTCGCGTAAAGAGAGCGGCGTCAGCTTCGCGACCGAGGAAAGCTATATTTTTATTTTCGCAAGTTCGTAAAACGCGGAATAAACTGCCATCAAAGCCACGTGAGGTAGGCGTGATACGAGAAGCCTGTCTAAGGAGTAAACTTGAAAAGTTTATTTTCGAGCAGGGGAAGAAGTGTTCGCAGCTCTGGCTTCCGCCTTTGCTATCGGCGATTGGAGGATAAGACGCGAGGTGACGCATTCGCGCTTGGTAGAGAGAGAATGTGTGAGAGAGAGAGAGAGAGAGAGAGAGAGAGAGAGAGAGAGAGAGAGAGAGAGAGAGAGAGAAGGAGCGGAAAAAAGAAAACGAGTGCTCAGCAGTCAGTGGTTTGCACGTTTGATAAGAAGACAGCGAAAATAGCGACGGCGATGGACACGTGACCGAAATGGCCGGTTGCCAATTTCATCGCGCATTAGCATGGGAATGGAGAGTGATTTGTGAGCGCGACGGCCGCCGATCGTGAACGCGCGTATTTTCCGACGCACGTAGTGCAAGAAAAACGCGCGACTCCGCGCGCCTGCCGCTCTGCGCTTCCTACACATGGACAGCAATAACGAAGTTATACTGGCGCGCGGAATGGACGGGAATGTGTGGTGCGGGTGAGCAACGCCGATGATGCCGACGTCGGGCTGCAGACCCGACAAACACATCAAGAGCGTATACCGTGGGGATTAACCCGGGGAATTTATGAGTTCTCTTTTCGCATGAAAACGTATATCGACTTGCCGAAATGCCGAAAGAGTCGGAGTTCACCCCTGAACAGGCGAAAAAAATCACTACTACTCCGAATACGCTCCGCTGGGAACGCGTCGAGAGGATGTACATCGTTCTAAAAACGACGCTTTCTGACGCTTCGCAAGCTTTGTATTGCTTCGCGCGATGCGCATGATGTAAAAAGGATCGTTATCATAATGGTGGAGCCATTTCTGTAAAACGTTTTCTGGAGGGTTCGCCATCGAATATTCATCTATGCGAATTAAACACAATGGAAGCTATGACAGTTTTACTGAAAATAAAAATTGCCTTGAAAAAAGTAAGAAGCAAATGTTGTAGAGCAAAAATTGTTTATCGAGCATAATCAAAGCAAATCATGCGTTCGACTTTGTGAAAAAAAACCTATTATGACACCTTTTGATGCTCTCCTTTCCACTCCACGAGAGAAAGCCGATAAAAAAGTAAAGTAGAACATTTTCAAAACACCTACTTTTTTATCGTTCTAGAGGCTGAAGGTTTTCTAAAATGAGAAAAAATTTTTATGATATAATAAAGAGAATTTAGAAGGTAAGAATACCACATATATTTTCCAATGTTTTAATCGTGCGAGAGGTTACTCGTGCCTCAAATTTAATTCTAAAGTAACGCCTTATCGTCACGCGCGTCGGAATGAAAAAGTCAATAACAGATATTTCTTCACGTGACAAACATAACTTATATACGTATACTTTTTCCCGGGACACAGCCCACGGAATGCTAGTAAACGCGCGTGTGTATGTGCAAACGTAAAGGATGTACAAGAAAGAGAGACGGGAGAGAATAGTCGCGCAAGCGGCGATGAGCGGAAGAGAGATACTCGTGTCGCGCCGCCGCGAGGAGAACCCGAAGCGATCGGTATGAATCCTGTATCGCCGAGCGGCCTACTACGAAGTCTCGTCATGTTCGACACGGAGCGTGGAAGACGTTGGGAAAAGGGGGGAAGAGGGTGGCATACCAACGAGCCCCCTATGTAGCTTGTATCGTGAGCCAGACCACACCAGCGTACCCATTCCACCATCCGCCGCCGTCTCCACCGTGTCCTCCAGGAAGGATGCGGAGAGGATCCCCTCGCGAGCGGCGAGGGAAAGGATCCTGGTCTCTCCCCCTCATCCCGCGCTCACGCTGGTGCTTAATATTAAAACCCTTTATATGTCCTCCGTGAACGTTCCGCGCTCCACCGGCGGTACAGATTTACATAATAAAAGAACGCTGCAATGAGAGAAAGAGAGAGGGAGCATCGAGAAAGGATGCCGTGCATCCTGAGAGTCGGTATGAGCGTGTCTAATATAAAGCTAGCGCCGCAAAACCGACCGATTTCTATCATCAAGACCAATCATATGAGATTCGTAATCGCGAATATTGCGGATCGTGCGCTCGGTCGCGATGTCCGAATCTTGCAGCGTGCGCGCCATGCGATCGTATTTTTTTTTTTAATAACTGGAAAACGATGTAATTTCATGTATCCAAATTTGACAAGAATAAAAGAATAAAATCGAAATTGTAATATGTAATATGATTACTGTGAAAGAGGAAAATAATGAATTATACGTGAGGAAATCAATAACATTCAAGTGGTCTGCTATTGCGCGTGGTTTGTTGCAACACTGACGCCTGCACGCTCGGAATTTGCGCCGTACGCCGTAACAGAAGAAAAAGTATATAACAATCGAATTCGTGGCAAAACAGAAATGCCATTTGATGGGGAACACTCGCGCTCTGTAGCAGGTTGCTTTCCCGCTGAATATTGGAAAATGAACTGATCCGTTTCATTTAATTTGCTGGCCTCGGATCAATACGTACATACGTTAGATTCGCACCGAAATATCAGAAAACGAAAATGCGAGCAGCCAGATGGGAGAAACTATTGAATTAAAAGAAAGCTCTATACACATATAGAATATTGCGGACAATTATATTTTCTGGAAATCACTTTTCAGTGATAAAAGTATTGTCGTACGATTGGTTTGCGGTTTATTGTTCACTTCTACGCGATAGCAGACGGTTTATCAATTTACTATCACATATTTGAAATCCCATTGAAAATTTGTATTTTTTTAAATTGAAGAATTTGTAGTCTTTTTTTTTTTTATAAAACTGTGCGCAATATCCGAAGAAAATTACGTGCTAGCTATTTTGATCATTACACAACAATCATATTTATATCTCATTTACAACTGCACGGTAGAGCAGCGAAATGCAAAACGAGCCTTCGGCTCGTTAATACGCCTCTGCGTTGAACGTTGAAAAAGACGGACTAAACTGTCCCATTTAATTCGCGCCGAGTCAAATCGATGCGGAGAGGGTGACAGGTGCATCCGTGATGAAATTTCGAGCGACGAGCGCGCAAGCTACGGCAGCTGTTGGAATATAAATTCCGCGCGATCACTCCGTGCCGTCGCGACGTCCTACGTGCGCTAAGCGCGAAAAGTCTAGCCGAACCGCGCGCTGTTGTCCGATTGCGCCCGTAGCCCCTCTCGTGCCTGCGACAGCCACTGCGGCGGGCTCAGTGACTTAAGGGATTACACGATGCAGGATTACATGCCGCGCAAATAATTCAAAGTGCCGGATAATAAATTCCGACGGTACGAGCGGCACGACGAGCGGCTTGTCGCGCGTGACAAAATGCGTAGAAGAAGCACGATATACAGTGGATATTCAAGGATGCATCGCTCCACTCTGCAGATTCCTCAATTTAAAGATTTTTCTCATTTTCAAGAACAATTCAATTAAATCTCGTTTCTCTCATAATTTTCAACAAAAGACATTCAAGTATATTGAAACGCGAATAAAAATCCAGTTGTACAAATACCCAGTTTGAAATTAAATCGGAAATTAAATTTTTTACAAATTCGTATCTCTGCAGCTTAATTTATATTAAAGTACTTGTTTATAACTAAAAAATCGCAAAGGACAGTTAAATCCATTTCTACATTAAATCAACGGTACCGGTAAATTAGAGAAATTGTTTGAGAGTCGTAATAGTAAAGAGAGAAAAGAAAATTAATGAAATATGTGTAAACAATAATTCTACTATATTGTATTGCAAACGTGTACATTTGCCGCGCAGAGAAAAATTGCATTGCCGCTCCGTTTCTTTCTTTTAAGGATGATATTTGATTTACCATTCGTAACTCTCTACGTTGCAAATTCCAGCCTTTGAGGATTTATTGTGTTAATGCTTGTTACGGAGATTCGTGCGCGTGCGTGCCACCCTCTTCTATTTCTGCAGCGATATTAACGTGTCCTCCTGGGAAATTTTTTTCCGCGTACCGTATACATCGCTCGTAACCGTTTGCTGCTCGTGAACCATTGAAGGGTTGTTACGCTGGTATGTTTGTTATTAACTTCCAATGGCGGCCTTTGAGAGACACCACTGCAGCCTCCACCGTGTTTCAATTACAGCGCGGGAAAGTCTGGACCGTGCATTCTAGCTAAATTGCATTATGCGTATTTAGGAGTTTCGCCATTAGATACCTAATGTTTATTAAAGACGATATTTAGCTGGTTTGCATGCACCCCGTGACTCTAGCTGATGGTAATTCGATATACAGAATACACGTAATGCGGTTAACGTTCTAGCGCAAAAATCGGTTTTTCGACTGCGACTGCGCGCTGTTATTAAAGTTGTACGATCGGCTGCTCTTTCCTAATAAAATGTAATTTCGTCCTAATTTCATTTCAACCAGCGCGACGCGCTCTTATTCTTTTGTCTTTTCCTTTTTTGCAGAAAAATGGCATTTTTATAAGCTCGCTAAAGAGTATATAATCAAGCTTTATTCAAACTTTTAAATTACAATACGCTTTGTGATAAACAATATACAAATTATATATATATATATATATATATATATATGCTCTCAACTTGATTAAAAATTTCTTTATGATATGTCTAGATGATATTATATTACATATTATTTAATTCTACAACACTTCTCTCTCTTGACATACATTTAAGAATTCGTTTGTAATATTTTGTAAAAATAAAAAAAATTCTGCCATTATGAAATATTGTACAGAAGGCGCGTTTTTTTTAACTCGTTCGATTAAATGATTTATTTTCTTGCGAAACAATGTTACACTATTACGTACTATTATGGAGTTTACGTACTTTCGCTTCGAAAATTGCTTCTTCCCCGCTACTTCCCGTAGACTATCGTCGTTGTCGAAAGTATACTTAAACTACCGAGCAACTGCTCCCAGCACTTATAATTACTTTCCGCCAATTAATATCCCCTCGAATTAGTTCAACAACTTGCAAACATTTTGTATATACCGCCGCGCTTTCTCCATCGTCCCTGTTCTCTCATTTATTCCGCAACCGACTGTCTACCGTCTTGCATTCCATCCGAGAACTTTCATTCACACGTTCGGTCCAATTTAGCAAAACGATCAGCAGGAGGACGCCGAAAATACCGAGACGGCGGATGCACGAGCGTATTCCGAAGAGAATTACCAGCGACTCGATAAATATGAAATGATGTATAATCGCGCATTTCTTGTTTAGAATATTGCCATCAGACTCGCAAATAATAACGCAAATAACTGTTACGCGTTATAGGAATAATTATTATTAATTATTGAATGTTATTATTCCAGTCAATATAAAGTCGAATACAATCTACATCAATTATACGTCACACTCTTTGCATAACATTAATATTGCGCTGGTAATTATTCAAACGTGATGATATTATTGATCGTAGTTGTTTCAGTAAAATAAATGAAATAGGTACAGATGTATCCGGTATCATCTGATAAAAACAAATAAAACGTAAAATAGAAATATAGATTGCAGCAGGTCCAATCGACTGCGATTGATCGATTTCGCGTTTCTCATGCGTACGTTGATTATTTATTTATTTATTTGACAACATAATTTTAAACATTATTTGATTTTCAAATAATGCAAGCGTTCCAATTTGAGCAATCCCGGCTCCCAGTAAATTGTTGTTTCCTGTATAAATACGCAATGTATTGCATTCGTATTTTATATCGATAATCTTCAGTAATTTATCGAGGCATAGTCAATAGTACGGCGAAGTGTAGTCAATATAGATTCTGGATTTGGAAAATAAATTCCACATAAGCATTCCTCGTAATTATTGTACATTAGTGAACTAGATTTGTTCGCAAATTGCTGTTCGAAGAATCGAGAGAAAATATTCATGCAATATATATGTAGATAATCTCGCGCATTACATTGTTAAAGAAAGGGATTATATAACATTATGTATTATTTACGACACAATTATCGATTCAATTCGCGATATGCTTTTATCATTTCGCAAAACAAAGCTCGTACGATTAAAATCATCAAAGATTAAACGGAACGCGCGTAATAATACCTTCTTAATTCCACGCTGGAAACTCCGCGCGTGGTTTTATTGGCTTCTTACTCGTGTTAATATCCAATTATCGCCACGCGTAAACTCCAGCCGGTTGAACTTGCCGGCTCCCCTTGTGGCCGTGGAGGACACGTTTGTAGAAACTTCGTCGACGTACGGAAACCACGGGTGCGTGAGTTCTCCGTGTATACGTGCGTAGTGGTGCAGTCGGCCGCAGCGCCGAACCCCCTCAGGCTGTGCACAGCCACTCGCATCCCTCTTCCCGGGCATCCAATACCGGAGCCGTGCAACCTAGGACTTCGTTAATTCAGAATTAATACCCCGGCCGGTGCGCCGTATTCCAACCCCGGACTTGAATCCGCAAAGGAAAGTGCGAGTCGGGTTTTGCGAGATTTGCGAGGGTTTGAGTGATCGTTAGAGGCGGGTTCATTACGGTCGCTATACGGCGCGAGTTTAACGCGGGTACGCAGGCGAGAGGAGTGGGAGTATTGATTTTAATTTATGCGTTTTAATATTCGCTCCGACCGCACTCTGTAGCGCGATATTGTTGGAATGGCAAATGTTAAGCGAAAGATATTCTACCACGCAGTTTCCTCACATATCTCTTTCCAAACGTAACGTTTTTATATTCTCTTATAATTAGAAACTTTCAATGCGCCGCGGAATTTTTCAGCTTCAACAATAAGATACACTTTGTAGTCGTTATAACATAGTTGTAGTATTGTTGTGTTTTTGTCATGTCTTACCAAAAAGTAATGAGATAAACGTGAAGAAATTTATGTCGTCAAAATAAATTCGTAACATAAAAATCTTTCTCTGCAGGGTAGAATAGGGCTCGCGTAGATTTGTTATTCGCACATTTATATCTTTGGTGGCATTTATATATTTTTGTCTTCTCAACACAATTGCTCTAAAGAGATATACGGGAACGTGGCGAGCTATCTGCAGACAAGAGTCCATCCTTATCCGCAGGAACAATTCCATCACGGGGAAAGCATGTCTTCCCTCGCCGCACATACACATACACACTCATACAAACGCACACATACACTGTTTAGAATGCAGATAAAAATCTATTGGCTAGTGTTTTTGTTCCACATTCGTGTAAGCTTTCACCGCGATATACCGGAAGAATACCGAAAACTTTTATTATATTTTTTGTACTTTTTTCTCTCTTTTCCTACCCCGCTATCTCCTTCTTTCTTATTATTCTCACACCGCTAATTTCGGTCATCGAAAAAGACAACTGACTGACAGAAATTTTCTGCATAAGCACGTTCGAGAGAAAAGGTAACGCATGCCAACATTTTTCTCACTTCTGTGGAGATTAATATTTAAATGTTAAACGACGATAGAGTTCGAGTGATAATTTTAATTAAACGAATTATTATATTTTATTAAATTGAATTAACGGCATGTATAAAAATCAAATATAATTTTAAGATATATATATATGAATATTATAAAATACACAAAGAGACTTTTTATATTATATTATATTTTATATTATAAATTATGATAAATTTCATATACAAGGATAGAAATTAGTTTACGTGAATAAATATATATAAATGTATAATATATAAAAAAATGACTGTATATACAGTATCATTTTCGATTTAAGCATTTTATTTCTTTCGATAGATAGACACATTATTATGTCATAATCTACTTTAGTTATTCTGAATTTCTGGCGTTCTCCCTTTCGGTTCACCGCAGTCGTCGTAAATTTTGCAGGATGTCAGTAATGAACCTAACACCTTGCCGTAGCATTAAATGAGATTATATGAGATTGCGGCCCAGACAGGCTCGGACAAAATCAAATTTCTGCTGAAAGGCTCGCCGTGTGTACCGATAGTAACCGCCGGAATCGGAACAAGCTTAAAACAGCCCGCTTGCGGCGTCCAGCCACGTCTAGGCGCGGCGTCACGATTTTCAAGTTTCTCCGCTCCTCCCTTCGAGTAAATATTGGTCTCTGTCCCATTGTAAATTTACGCCCCATTATCAAACTCGGGACATATCAATTCTAAAGAGTACGATGTTAGGTCGTGATTTATACCCGATTCTATAGCCTCCTAAAGGTTAACGTAGTTTGCCGAGCTCTTAACTCGGAATTACTATCGATTTTGTTAGTTCTTTTTATTAACACGCGAATTTCGACATGGACGATGAATAATGATAAATATGTGATGAATAAGCATTCAAATGCAAATTATAAAACTTTCACTGTTTTCGTTTCTATAAAATAATCATTTAAATGACTGTTAATCAGTAACGCATTTCACACTTAAATGAAATACTCGCGACGAAACAAAATGCGGTAACGGTCGTGAATTCGTAATCCACACGTTTAATTGGAAATAATTCCAACGCGTGCATTTAGTGCACGTTCTTTTTCTTCGATTCGATATTTCGCGTTTAAATAACACGTCACGTTATCAAATGTGAATTTTCGATAAATTGAACAAGTCACGCAATTAGCGCGGCGCTATTCCGCGATTATGTTATTCACGTCGTGATTTATCGTTAACGACGGCGAGCACCGCGAAGTATAAACATCCGTTCGTCCGACGTGATACATCACTAGTAAATCATCGTCTACGCGACATTTTCAGCTTCATTTCTCCAGGATTCCCGTGCGCCGCAAGCGTAGGCGATACGGATGACCGGAGCGCATACCATCGGCCTCGCTATAATACGGAGAGGCGAAGTTACGGGGCGGCTTCGTGCAGGAGTGAGCACCGTACGCTAAAATATTCCCAGACCGGTTTAGTCCACGTGCCCGGGTCCCATTGTTTATTACATCCCGGATGCGTTGTTTGCTGAAAAAGTTCGCCGCCATGAATCAGGCCGCTGCCAGCGACCATTGTTACCGCCGTACTTATCCAGCGCGAGAACGGAACGATGCATTCTCCCAGCGAGAGTCTCCGCGCTTCTCGGTTCTTTTTTTTAATCTCTCAGACGTCCAGCCGAGGATCTGGAAAACGGGGGGAGGAGGGTCTTCGTCAGGATATTCCATTGTTAGCAGGCATTAATTTCTATTTCATTCGCAAACGATACGATCGAGGCGCGATGCTTGAGGATTGTTGACTGACAATGACTGAGGTGGGCGTTCAATAAGAGGAACGGTGGTTTATAGATCGCACCGTCGTTTCCGAAAGAAATTCAAAAGATGCCGTCTCCTTTCGTTTCCGTTTGCCTACGCAACAGGGAACTCGAGTGATTACGAGAGAAGGTTGGAAAATTAATCGTCCTCGCGAAGCGGAGTCCGACCATAAAATCGAAAAGTCGTCCCACATCCTCGGTATTAGCTCGGCTTGACGTATTATTATGGAATTGCCGTCACGTGCGCGTTGGTGGACGATCGAAAACGCATCAGGCGACTTCTCCTTGTCTGCGAGTTAAGTCACTCCGACGACTTGGTAACAGCCTTCTTGATCGAGTCTAATCCTAAAGAGTTTCCAATATCTGATAGTTCTCGGAACGTCCTTGATCGGCACCGAGCTTAACTCTCTTCTTTTTTTTTTCGTCCATCTGCAAAAAAAGAAAATTTTGCCGTAATCTTAGCTGCTTGGGATGAAATTTTACGCCCTGCAATTACGAATCATATTGCTCTCGATCAAACTGTTTTATCGAGGGCAATAGCAAGCAATCATTGTCTGTGCGAAATGCTTCATTTTGTTCAAGTAATGAATTGATCTCGCTCGCTGTGCATATTCCAACAGTGACCTCTTCGCGTTTGAAACGAGATATCTCCTGGAACGAATTATTATATTTTATAAAATTTCATTAAATTGTTAGTATTTTATAACCGATTATACAATAAAAAGTTTTATCAAATTAGCGGAGTATTTCTACTTAACTTTATTCAAAAATAGAAACAGTGATTACTTAATACGATAAATTTATGATTCACATTGCTCCATTATTAAATACTACTAGTATTTAATAAATGATACTTAGTGAATTTTGATATGTGGTTAAATCTGAAAGCTGTCTTTTTTAGTGAGAAACAATGCAAGCTAGCCTGCATTGATCCTCACAAGCGAAACTGTATGCTCTATATCAGACAAAGCGTCCTACTTAGCACAGATATCTAACACACTATTCCTGACATTTCCGGTAAGTGATTTAGACAGTTTATGTTAAGATCCCCGAGGTAGTCATGTAATTTAGATCTAATTAATGTCACTCTCACAACGCTGCAGTACATACTGATATATCATAAATATATTATAAATATATAATATACAGCGCGTGTGAATATGTGCATGTATATGTAGAAATAAAAGTAACTTTTTGTTTATTACATCTTAGATAGGATATACGCATAAGATAATTAACTGCATTTGATTTTCAAAACTTACTTTTTTTTGTTACTCGTTAATTTTAATAGCCGAAAGTCTTTAATTAATTAATCATTTCCTTGAGATAGGAGGTATACTTTTTCTGAATTACAATACAATGAGAATGTAGGGTAATCATTATATTGTTAACAAAGAGACGATAGCGAGATCGAATGTATGAAAACGAGGACATCATAGTCAGTGAATATATGCTTAGGAAATATCAACTCCGAGGGGTCAACTCAGAGAGGACTATCTCGACAGAAGATCAGCATACAATCGTTGACTATGTAACAATAATCGATAGATCGATCACGCAGTCTCTTTGTCGGTTTGAAGGGTCCGTCATTTCTCGTATTCCACGAAATTCGATAGGATTTGCTCGTCGCATTTGTCGGCGAAACGTGGAAAATCCGTCAAGGGAGCTTGATGGGACGAGAGGGAAAGGCGAATGAGGGTTGACCTTCTCCGCCTGAATATCTTTTTTTTTTCTCGCATCAGTGGCATCAGTCAACAGTGATTTTCAAGGTATGTGAGTATGCGGTATCCGGGTACGTCAGAAGTACTGTGTACTCCCGTGGGACAACCGAGCGAAATTGGACTTCACGCCTGGCTTCAGAAGTGCGTAGAAATATACGACCGAAGAGTCTGTGGATCTTCGAGGCGACGACATTGACTCTCGTTCTCCGGCTTTTGTTACTCCCAACAGTTCCCACTGTTTGCCAACTCATCGTTCTAGAACAAAGCTTCACTCCGTGGTAATCCGATCTTAAGGTTACCCCCGACAGGATATAGAACAGAATTTCTAAGAGTTTCATTCACTCGAACACGCGTACTCTTGGACTTCCTCAATGCTATGCAGAAATTGATCTATAATAAGTTGTCGCGGATTCTCCTCGCAATTTCCTTCATCTACAAATTCTTTCATCTTTAAATTCATCTCCAATCTCAGCTTGATTTTTGCCTCGGCAAAAGTTTGTCCGAGCACCAACTTCTTTAATATAATTTTTTTTTGACGTTTAACTTTCTCCTTCTGAACATTCTTGCAATAAATCTAGGGATAAGGACGCCTGTTAAAGTAAGGTAAATTTTCATTCCTGAAGCGCTTAGGTGGCATGCGAGATTGCAGATACCATGTGCCTGCTGCGTCTACCCTTAATAAAAGGTCATATTTTGAATGCACGTTGACTCCACTATGTCGACATTCTCGGTGGCGTACGTATGTTCTTGCGATGAGCGGAAAATGAGAAAAATGTGAGTACTCTGTTGACGCAGCGCGATGAATTCCCCGAGTTATTCCACGTTTGGCGAAGCTCGTCGGTCCGATCTCTTCGTGCGATCTTAGCTGGATATCGAATATGGTCGATTCGTCATTTTAACCGAGATTATATTGAAATTTTAACAACGTGTGTATTAAGCGCACGCGCACAGTCTGCCGTCCTCGCTGAATCTCTTCTCGTTTTCGCAAAGCGAAATCCTCGTTCTCGTGAGGGGAAATTGAGAAAGCGCGAGCATAGAATGACGAAATGTCGGAGACGTCGGAGAGAGCAATGCGTGAACGATCGCGGAGCGAGCGCACTGCATTTATTCATGTTTATATTTATGATCCGCCACGATAACGGCAACCGAAGAAGAGCTCGACATCTACGCTGACGTTTCCGACGGTTCGGTTTTACGATGCTGAAATTTGGCGTGAATAAATCTGCATCCAGGGAAGAAACAGTCGTGCCGCGTCTACTGTCATCTGCTGTCAGTCGCGATAATGTCCTGGGAAGCGGCGGCGAGATAGATAATGGCTGGGTTGATGAAAATTACAATTCGAGACTCGCTTAAATTATGCGAATAATTTCGAGATAATTAAACGCGCTGGTGCGTCGTTCAATCGCCGGTGAAATTTGGTGCGCAATATTGTGAGCACGTTTAGCAGAACAGAGACTACCGTGTTGGCAAGATCGAAGGTTGTCGGTCCTGCTACCAGGTATATTTACCTGCAAAAATTCGAGCGACAAACAGAGGGAGCGAATCCGTTCCGAACTATCTGTGCCGCGTCTATCTGTCTCTCTGGAGGAGCAACGAGCTTGCACTGCAGACGCGAAACTATCAAGACGACGCATGCTATCGGGTATACAAAGCAATCTCAAAATCCGCTTCGTGAAAATCCCACTCGTCGAGTTTACCTGTAGAGTGTCACGTCTATCGGATATGTTTTCTGCAGAGAAGATCCAACTTCTATGTATATCGAACTACGTTTCGATGATAAAACGTACGTCGAGTATATATCCTGGCGGAGAGGAGGAAAGGGGTGTACATAAGAGACAGCGCGAATAGGGAGATGCTAAATAGGAACCTACGGTGAAAAGCAATACAGTAGGAACATAAATCCACGAAACGATCATATTGCGCTAAGTAGCGACGTATTGTACAATCAGAGTCGATATTTTATGATAAAATAAAGTATGTCGGGGATGATTACGGGGACAGGCCGTATGAAAACCAGCGGAGGATAGTCGCCGTAAAAATTTTATAGGGCTGTAGATCGCAATCGAGATTTCTCAACGTTGAATTAGATCGAGACCAGTCGGGTCGCTTCAAATATTGTTAGCATGAACGACCCGGTCGGGATATTCAATATCTTTTGGAGAAATATAAAGTTTCATTTATTAAAATTAATCCGACAAAATGGGAATTTTGTCACCATAGAAAAAAATTGACAGGAAGAACGATGTTAATGTCTGTCTGCAGGGCGACAATATAACTTTATATATAGAATTTGTGCTTTGTGTGACTTGCTCCAGATTTTTGTAATCAAAGTTTGTGATACAATTGATACAATAAATGCGATACAATTATTACAATTAACGCAGTAGGTAAAAATCTGTTTCCTTATAATAGCATTTATTAAGTTTTTTTATGGCATGAAGAAAGAGAGAGAGAGAGAGAGAGAGAGAGAGAGAGAGAGAGAGAGAGAGAGAGAGAGAGAGAGAGAGAAAGACGAAGATAAAAATTGAAGTCACAGTCGTGTTAAGAGAAGAGCTGCTCTTGTATAATTCGACAAAAGGGAAACTTCCCTCGTTTCTCCGTTTCAAAGGAGAGCGTCTAATGGAGAGGAGAAGCGATGGGAAATACTCGAGATGGTTCCGCAAAGATGAGACTCCGTACAAACTGGAGGACTGATTCGAAAGTTTCGGGAGCGCGCCGGTTGATGGAGCAAACTTCCTCGACCCTGCCCGTCGCCCTCGTTCCGATAATTAACTTAGAAAAATGTGGTCTGCCGTCGTCGAACTCGCATGAAATCCACCCCTAACTTCTGCCTAACTTGACCCTTACCTCTCCCTCTCTCTCTTTCTCGCCATCCTTTTCTCCTTCGACCTCTCACCTTACCTTTATGTTCTCATCAAACGCCGTAACTTCCGCAGCTTTAAACTTAAATTTACTTCGGGTTGACCCATACGCCTCGTTGACCCTACTCGCGACTTCTAAGCGAAGTTCTCTCATCAAGCTCCCATTTTAGTCCGGTTTCACGCGCATTACCGCCGCCTGTTCTCATTTTATCTCCGTTTTATCACTCGCGACAACACTCGCGTGTATTGGCCGTATCCAGAAAATGCTGTTGGCACAAATAACGCTCGATAACATGTCAGTCTTTTTCTAACGTCCGTTAGCTCCTTCTTGGGAGAATCCCGCTTGTCTGGAATCCACGAAGAGACGTGATATAAATGCGCTTCTTGCTTCAGATAACTCGCTGACATAAATGCAGGTTTCCATAATGGGCGAAGCCAACGCGCTCAACGATGTAACGCTTATTACGGTGTCACCAACCGATTAATAGCTGGTATCAAATAATGCAGTTATAATAGAAAGGCAAAAAAGGCAAGCTTTTACAATACATATAATAAAGGAATAAAAAAATAAGAGACGTTATTATTTTCAAAAAGATACGGATATATGTAAATATTATAAATCGCAGAAGATTATTTATTTCTTGTAAGAAATATAAATATTAATTCATTAAAATATGGTAAATGTTATAAGATATTAGTTAGTGTATGGAAATAATGCAGTTTTATTGATATGCAAATGTAGTTCGAACAAATGTAATTTGATAAATATCCTGAATAACTCGATAACTTATGCAAAATTTACATATGTTGCAGATTTATATTCGCTTTCTATAATAAATATTGTCAAATAAAATTTAATGAAGATAATATACTTTCCTCTATCAAATATTCTCTCAATAAACATCAAATTATATCAATTATTTTAATAATACAGAAATATTTATATAAAAATTAATAAAATTATATAAAAAAAATATCTCCCTTATATAAAATTGATAAGAATTGAGGATTTTTAGAGATATTTTATTAATTTTTTCGATAAATAAAGATATCATGTAGCATCGTATTTTTATTTTAATATTTTTTTATAACTATCAAATCCTCATTGTATACACGCGGCGCTCGTGTAAACCGTACATTTTTTTTTCTCGAACGCAGTACGAAGTTATATTTAAATAATTTTAACGCGCTCGATACCATGTCATGCTCTATCGAATAACTTTTTTGCTCCGCATTGTTCGCACGAAGCGTATTGTTGCCTTTGCAATTTTTCAATTTCACGGATACCGTCCACCCCTTTTACGTCCGCGATGAACGACGTGAAATTTTGTAGCTCCTGCTACCGCTACTGCTGAAGTAATTGGATATCGTAATCTCGTTATACTTCGCTAGCTGGAAGGATCGTATAAAATGTCGAGGTGAGTTTCTAAACGAGATTAACCCGCAGATCGTACGGATTAGCGTGACAGGGTTCGACTAGTGACTCGATGACGCTGGACATCACATATGCCATTATATTAATTTTCTTCAATTATTCATAAATTATTCTATTTACAGTTAATTGTGCATTAATGAGTATTATTTACAAATTAATTATATTACAGCATTTGATATACGGCATTTGAGCATGTATATTTATAATACGTATTTATTAATGTTGTGTGAGCTTTCTATAGCCTCTAGTTATTATTACCTCTTTCTTTTACCTAAAACTTTGTGAATATTGTTGAATTTATTTACACGCTTCTTCGCGAGTAAGTACATTTTATGGAAAAATTTTAAAAGGTTATCTCTTATTATTGAACATCTCCGATTACAGTGATATTTTTATCTGCATGCATTCTATAGAAAGACAACTTATTGTCTCGTGAATCGAGGCGAACATTGGCCAATGAAGTGCACGAAAGTACCTGGCAGAAGAAGGAGAGCAGTTCTTTCGGTAGACACACCAATAATTGCCTGCCTGGCGAATCTTCTTCGAGAAGATGTTCCGGACATAATTGGTTGCCTTTGTGCTAGATAGATACGAGACGTTCGCGCTTGAAAACTTTTAGTTAAAAAGATTAAAATCGATACAGCTAGACGGTGGCATATTGAATGTTGAAAGATTTTTTCTATAAAAAAAGATGTTTCTTTGATTATACTATTGAGTATTTTATTATACAATGTATTCTTTAAGTTGTATTAAATATAATAAGTTTTCTGGATTTGTATGTCATAATTGATGAGAAAATCGAGAAAATCTGAAGTTTTGTATAACGCAAAATGTACAGCTTATAACTTATTGTTCTCATTATTATGTTTTACTCATATGATTTTATAAAATTTCAAAGCGTACTGCTTTCTAAATAGATTCTGATTTAATGTTGCCAGTTTTTACAGTGCACGTATCTCTGACTTCAAATGCCCGAAGGAAACGAAACAATCTAACGTAACTTCTCGCAGGCTTGTGAAAGCGGCGACGAAGACAGCGGATATAAATGGGCAGCCCGCGCTTGCGTCTATCCCTGCGTGCGAATCGTCCTGAAGAGCGTGTAAAAATCTCTGAGGACATCGCGGCGCGTACACGGCGCACCTTATGGCCCTGTAAGGAGCCGGCGTCGCGACCTAGAAGCCACGTGAGAATTTCTCTCTCGCCCGACAGAATTCCTCGCCACTTTTCCCCGACGTTCGCTCGTCCGTTCGCGTCTCTCCCTGCGGCCCGTGCCGACGGAAAGGCGCAGAGACGTACAAACACGGGACGACCGCGCCTCATCCTCGATGCTAACAACTGGGATTACCCTGGAACTCTTTCGCCGCTCGACGTAAAAGATATTCCCGAGGAGACGAGGAGCCGCTGCGTGGGCGCGAAGCCGCCTGTGTATTTGCAAGACCGAGCAACGAGATTTGGACACCGGTGGATTAATTGCAGAACCGTCGTGTCTCGTCGTGTGTATGTAGCGCGCGGACTTAACCGAGACAGGCATGAGAATGGATCTCTCCAGCGGAATGAGCTTGGACTGACGATGATGGGATTGTACCCGCTGCTCTCGGAGAGCTTGGATAACTCAGCCCCCGACAATCGTCATGACGAAATCGCGCGAGGAAAAAAGGCTGATTGATAGATAGATAGAAGGAAATAGAATTAATGGATGATCGTGGATTATTATGATTCTGACATCTCCATCGGAAAAGTGACAGGTGGAATTGAACGATTTGTTAAACGTTTCTTGAAAGATTTTGATGATCTTCACATTGTGCGTGGGTTGTTAATTGCCTAGAATAGATAATATAGTTTTTTTTTGTTAATGATTATGATTTTATCTTGAAAATATCATAAGTTGAAAATATCATAAGTTTTAGTAATAACAAAAATTTAATTGATAACTTTAATATTTTTTATGCATATTTTGCTGTTAAAAAGTATATTTTTTCAATTATTTTTTAATTTTAGCAAATGTACAATAAAGCGTGAATCACTTGAATTATACTAGTCAACCGACACGATGATTTAGACGAAAATGGAAAATGCGTTAGGCCACGGGCTTGTGAAAAAAAGTTACATAAATCTTTGCTGTCGATATCGAATAGTCGAATAATCGTCGGCGAGCACTTCAGGTGGAAATACATCCTCTTCGGAAATCGTTATTTGAGTGTGTCGTTGCTGGTCGTCGCAACAGGGAGATACTCGGGAATGATAGTACATGTTCGAACAGAGTACCGGGCTTCAAGCGCGAGGCGTCTTTCCCTCCTTTCCAGTAAAAATCCAGTCGAACAAAAGGCGGAGAGAAGCGCACCGTCTCTTCTTTTCTCTTTTATTCGGGAAAGTAGAGAAGTGGAGCACACGTACGTACATACACGCGTACCCACACACACGCGGACGTACACGACGTTGACACTGGCGAGAACAAACGGCAGAAAAATGAAGCCGCCTGCCGCTTTTCCGAATCTCGGCCGTATCTCAGAGGCCGCCATAGACAACGTAGTTTGACTTGGCGAGCATTCGTGTGACACGTCGTAAATAATGGACAATAGGCCTCCGGAGGTGCGTCGCGCGAGGTGCGAACGTGTCGTCGTCGCTTTTTCTCGTCCTCCCATCTACTTGCCGACCGATCTCTTTTTTCTTTTCCATTCCTTCCTACGCTCCTTCACTCTAAAGACCCTTCCTTCCGCTTTTCGCATCATCTATCATTCTAGACTGTCTTAGAAGGGTATCCCCTTGAAATGCGGGTTACACGTTTAACAGGAACCCCATCCGCCGTGTGTGTCTCCCGGGGGACAGCCGAGAAACGGTCGTCAGCTGGCGAAAATGCAGAAGAAAAGTGGACGCGCGGCTGGGTCACCTCAGCGTGGCGTCTGCTTCGACGTGTGTCGCCTTCGGGATTTCCTCGGAGAGCCCACGTTCAACGTGTTATCGATTGAAGAAATCGCTCGTACACCAAGGTGTTAAGTAATATCGTTTGTCTTGGTTAGTTACTAACTACTACGTCATTTCTGATGTCGAAGATATTTTTGGATTTATGTAAACGTGCATTTTTCCAAAAATATGTTTATTCTTAACTCGATCTCGTTCAATCACGGATTCGAAAATGCACTCTTTTCTTTCGAATGATTATATTAATCGCATAAAACAAAATTACAGAAGCTACAGAAAAATATAAACAATAAGTAGATTGATCAATTATAGAGATTTTCAAAATAGTTATACATTTCGACAATTGTCGATTATGATTGGCTTATCGCTTAATTTTTACGGTTTACATTTTTCTTACAATTTTTGTTGAGGATAGATAAAAAAGATTATAGCTACATTCTCTTAAAAAATAAGAATTATTTATTTTACTTTGTATTTTTGTCGCTCTTCGACGGTATCCACCGAAGTAAATAAATCGATAGAAAATCTCTCAAGAAATCAGAAATTACCGACGAACCTCATCATATTACACTGTTGCGAATTGTGTGTAGGTAATGAAACCAATAAAGTGTAAAATTCGATTACGAATCCAGACGTTGTAGGTATATAACAAAAGTACAAGGGAAACCGCGTAATTATTTACTTAGCGATGTACGATATATGTAGGTGCATTCGTACATAAGTACATCCGGCACGATATCGATGTCGAATTGCAGTCGATTGGACAACCAATCTATTTTCCCCGGCGAAAGCAAACGTATTTCGAATCTTATGCCTTCGTACATGCGGACCCGATTAAGCTTAAGGATACTCTCGGTGTACCTGGCTGATTTCACCAATCCGTGAACCATAAATCTTGCGTACCTCGGCGGATTAAGTAGCTTGCTTTATCGTCGTCTGGCGTGAGATCTCAGAGCTGGAGAGTCGCCGATTTGGGATTAGCAGGCGGCATTAAATCAGGAACACTCGAATCGGTTCCGTACATCGGACTCCTAAAGCTTCTTCTGCAAGCAATAGAAAATAAAGAATGGCCCCGACTGGGTTCCTTTTTCCGTGTGTGCAGCATGCCGTAACGTTATAAATCTGCAATATAACGAACGCAAGATATTATGAGAGTTGAGAAAAATTACCTTGCACAAATAAAGGAACATTTCTAGCGATGGGAGATCCGAGATTATATTCGCATAAGCTCAGATATTGCAGAGAAGCGGCGCAAAATGGTTGCTGCGCGATGTAGACGATTGGAAGAAACGCAGTCAGAAGGGCTTAGGCGAGGCTCATTTTGTTCGAAATTACGCTCCTCCGGCTAATTATCTACACTGAAGTCATTAGTATTACGTTTGTGCGATGGCGGGCAAACCGGTAATACAATTTACATCGGGATTCGCCGGCAACGTACTGCGCACTAACCAGGAATCTCGACGGTGCTCGACACACCGTGACACACCGGGGCTTAATATAATGGAGTCTTGAGGAACCAGTAATTACGGGGGAATCGAGGTCGAGAAACGATTTACGGCTGAACGAACGACCAATGGCTCCTTCCGTGGGAATACGAAAAGGGGTGTTGCATTTCCGTCTGGCCACGAAATGAATCCTCGCACTCGGCTGTCACGATCGATCTTACGGAACGATTTGAGAGCACCTTTAAGAATTTAGGAGACAACGAAGAGCAGGGGCAAGACACCGCTTACGGAAAGCCGGCGGCTTTCCTCTCTGATCCGCTTATGTCGCTCGGTAAAAGTACCGATTCGTTTATTATAGATGGACGGAGAGATATGTTGATTTACATGTAATATAATTTCATGAGCAATGTGTTAACTTTAAAGGCGAAATTATAATCCCGCATCATATTTCTTCATGTTAAATTTTCGATATCTTCAAGTTCGATAATTTATGCAATTTATTAAAAGAAGTAAGAAGTAATACGTTCTTAGAGAAATGAAGTACTCAATTTTCGTGATCTGAAAAGCTTAGAAGGAATTATATCTTTGGATAAAAATTTTAGTAAGTGATGAGAGAGAGAGAGTGAAAAGACAAATGAGATAAAATAAATAAGATTATTTTTCAAATTTAAAGTAAATTAAAATATAATGATATCAATATTTGTGTATATATAAAAAAAATAAATTATTAACACGTTCCGTGCTGGACTAATTTTACATGAGTGTCCTCCACTCTGTGACCCACGCAGTACATTCATTATGGTTGTTAAATAATTGTGTTTCGTGATAATTACGTGATGACGTGGAACTCTATACGAATGCGGTCGACTTATAATCGGCAAATCACTGATTTAATCCCATCGTCTCATATACATATATGCTATAAATAAAAACAATATACAATCAAAGTCTAAAATACAAAATGCAATAAAAAATAAAGAAATTGTAGTAACGGGAAGTAACGAGTGATATAAGGAAGTATTTTATGATTTCAGTTTTTTTTACTAAACTATCAAACGGCCTGAACGGAAAATTCAGTGTGAATCACCAGTAACTTACGCGGCATAGAACGTGTTCAGCAAACTTTTCCTTCTTAATTCCTTCTCTTCTTTTCTTCTTCATAAATTCACAACCATAATTTAATCAAATATTGTTTAACATTAACAAAATATTTTTTCTATTAATATAATATTAATAATATGTGAATTATAATTGTCTAATTAAATATTAATAAATAATAAAAATTTAAGTATTAATATTTTGTTATTACATCGTACAATTTCAATCGCGAGCAAGACGCAGTCGAATAGAATGAGACGCACAGGTTGATTACCTTTAAAGTTGAAGGAAAGGCATTATTTATCATCGTAAGTTTCGATGCGGACATCAAACATCACATACCAGAGAGAGAATCCAGGTCAGCCGATGAAAACCATTTCCGCGCGTATCGATCGCGGCGCGCCGTTATATCGTTATTGTTAATCTCACTATAATCGTTTTTTGACGTTGTTTTCAGAGCGCGGGTGAGCTTCCTTCCGCGAACGGCGACGGGGGGGTGAATTTGACGCCCGACAAACTGGCTGCGAAAGATTCAACGATAAAAATGAGGTAACAAAAATGGACGCCATCTCGGCGAACAACGCGCAGATGAAGAGACAGGGAAGGAAGAACGGATGGAATAGGTAAAAGAGAAAAAGGCAGGGCTGACAATGAGTTGGGAGGAACAGAGCGAGGATAAAAATGAGAGGAAGAATGAGAGAGAAGGGGATAACGGATACGAAGCATTGGAGGAGCTTGAAACCAATAACTTCGCGTTTCGAGCAAATGGGCCTGCATACATGTGCCAAGGCACAGGTTTCGGTGCTACCAGCGGCCGAATTCGACTTTTAAAATTTACAGCTGCGACATGCGAGATCGAGTTTTGATGGACTATGAAATCGCGATTTCGCTTCCACTACCACTCTGATATGTGCAAAATGTGAAACATTCAAGGTCAACGTGGCGCAAAAATCGTATAGATTAGTTTAACTTTAGTTAGATTAGTTTAATAATAATACGTATAATTTAATATAATTAATTTGGCGAAGGATTCAATGTTAATTGTGCGAATTTTTCAAATATCTGATTAACTCGTTTAATGAATGCCTGCAAAACATTCACAAACATATTTTGGTAATTAATAGTTAACTGTTTTATTCCCTTCAAGTACCATAAGTGCCTTGTTTAATGGATACGGTTAACAATAAATGTGAATCTGGGGGATGAAACGATTGATGCTTAGTCGTGAAGATGAAAAATCAAAAGTCGTGAAAATCGCGATTCGTGCGTCATGAATGTCGTTTTCTTCTCACTCGATGGCAACATTCGGATGTATCAGCGACACTCGACGCAAAAACGGAAAGTCGGCGAATGGCGGCGAGCCCCTTTTCCGCCGCGGTCGCCAAATACAGCTCGGTCCAGCGCTTGCTCATCCACCGTTCCCCAAAAGCATCGTTCGATCCTGATTGCTCTGGTGCGACCCATATTTCGACATCGACGTTTTGATGTGACGTATGCGAGCGACGGAATAACGCGGGAGTTAACAGCGGGATAGGGAATAGGGGGATAGGGGACTTTTTCCATCCGCTTAACATCAACGAAAATATTGCATCCACATATATCCCATATGTATATACATATACCCGCAAGAGAAAAATTTTAATTTATTAGTATAATATAATTATAAACACAAATTTGCTGGTGTAATTACACTCATCCGTGAAACGGTTCAGATATTATATTAACGTACGAAATAATTTTTTTAATAAAACACACACATTTAGATTGCATATGTAAAGAATTCGCACGTTGCGCTTTGCGCGATGCATTTCTGCAGGGTGGAGTTTGTTTACGGGAAAACTCTATTTTGGATATTGGCAATTTTACGTTGGAATGTATTGTGGCCGCGGGCTGATCCACAGAATATTAAATTTCTCGTTGAAAAAAAAAAGAAAAATGTGACGACACAAGTGATAACTACGATGGCTTATTTCCCATACAAATTATCCATTTGCTAGTAGCCACTACTAAAAATTTGATTGGAAAGTCAGCGTTTTGATATTTTTTTAAATTAAACTTTCTCTTTCCTCTTTTTACATGAATCGTCCAGTTTTGCGCTTAGCGTTTATTGTAGCCTGATACGACGTATCTTTCTTGCTTATGCATAAGATGGGAGGATATACTCGATGGTCAATAAATTAGAGCAAAGATTGCCGTCGTACAGCAAGCAATTTCCTCCTTCCCTCCTTAGTCTGCCGTTGCACCTTCGTATATCCACCGCCTAACACCTTGGCGAGATAGTTAACGCGAACGTTGCGATACAAGAGAGTCATAAAACCTAGTTATTGCACATCGTGCATAGATTATGACGATCGAGTACCGCTCGACCATACCGGAGACGATAACGTTTCTTCACGTGCCCGACAGTTGCTCTTTTTGCGTGAGTTATGTATCAATTTATTTTTAACAAGTATTTTGTCCTCAACAGATTAATTTTTTAAAACATTGTTGACTTTTGTTTCGTTTGATAAGTCGATAAAGAGAGCTTGAAAATATTTCAGAAGGAAAGATAATTTAATATACCGCAAGAATATATCACAATAATACATAAATCAATGGTATTACTGATAATATGTCTTCCAATGCTTAGCTTAATATATTCTTCTGAGTTAAACGTGCTGTCGTTTCCGTGATTATTTATTATCATATTCTTTTGCTCAGTAATCTTTATGATACGTGCATTTTGAACTGGTGAAAATAGCCATCGTACGCCAGACGTACGCATTTAATCCCTGTACAGTACGTATTTACAGAACGTTTTCACAAGCGTATATCTGTTCGACTGCTTCGTAATTCACTGTAATATCCGCACGGGAATCCAAAAGCTGAATGTAATCGCTACGATTAAACTTGGATGAACATAGAGACTGATATTGGATACCCACCGTCATTGGATGTAATGAGATGGATTGAGGGAAACTTAGGAAATAGTTTCGCATCTATTACTTCTTAATCGGGGCTTTGATACGTCGTAGTTGCAAATCAGTGATATAGAGCAAATTTATCGTCATTGCATGAAGTTGTCTTAAGGTACTTCATAGCTCTACCACGCGCGTCTCTTTAGAGTTTTAATTTTTATTGTTAATCATGGTACGACTATTCGTATTACAATGTTTTTACGTTGCTCATTTTAAAGCGTTCTGTGTGTTTGCAATTCCTCTTAATAAATGCAGCCACCTAATGGTATCGTAACCATGACTGTCGAGTTTAAGCTAATCTAATGGTTTCTAATCCCCTAAGAGTACGGAACACTCGATGATACATCTCAGTTTGCAAGCTTGGTACTGCGACTTAACTCATGCAAAATAGCATTGAATGTATCATTCAGGATTAATTATTTTCCTTCTTATTTCGATACTATATCTATTGTTATAGATTTATCTCTTTCCCATTTACGATTAAGAACAATTTTAACATCAGTAGGAAAACCATATTTTTATTTTGTATATATGTATATATACAAAATGTCTTGTTTATTATATATAAAAAGTAACATGTTATACGATAAAATACGTTTGTAATAAAAAGGTGTTCGTAATAAAAGTGCAAAGAAATGGTGTGAACCCCGTGAGTAATATTGTTGTCAGCAGTCACGCCGAATGCAGCGGCGAGAGTCTATATATTCTTACTGTATGTAAATATATAAATAAAAGCGGGATATATTGTAATGATAATGCATGTTCAACGCTTCCAGCGCGCGCCAACGTGAGCTAACGCGAGCGTAGAAAATGTCAAGCTGCATTATAAGAAACAACATATCACAAGGCAGATTTTTCTCGTCTTTTCCCTACATCTGTATTCATAAAGTTTTTTCTTAATAAAAAAATTTTAATTTCCACATAATGAAGATAAACAAAAAGATAAAAATAACAAACAGTGTGACCACTTCTCTATTATAGTATACAGGATTATTTTGTGTTGTGTGTACATATAGGTTACACAATGGGTATATTGTAAATATTTCGAATGTATAACACCATGTATTGTATGGTGTAATGTTGAAATGGTCGATGACCATTATATCAAGAGAATCAATTTCCGCTTAGATATAATAGCCGCAGGCTTTTATAGGGCGATAATTTTAATGCTTCACGTTTAATACAAACCATTATATCGAAGTCAGTCCCATGAATAGTAGTTGGTTAAACAAAGATGTGTTTATTTTCGTTTTATATAGATGTAAGAAAAAATACTTCTATGTTAAATAATTTTATATTTTTTAATATCAAAATACACCAAAATATATCAAAATAATATCAAAATATTACAATAAAAAATAGAAAATTGACTTGGTATTGTTATTTACATTTGCTAAAAAAAATTTATTTGGTACAACTTAATATAAATTTATATACCTATATGTAATATATTCGTAAAATGAAAATAAAAGCGCAATTTAAAAAAATGTAGATAATGTGTACAAAGGAGATAGGATTAAAATAAATCATTTCATTGAATTTATTAAATTTGCAATATTTTGCTTTAGATTGCCAAAGCCTTTAGATTAATAATATAAAATAGAAAAATGGATCTCTCTTATTCCTTGTAAAGTGGAAAGACAGAAGTGGTTATACATTTGTTGTGTGCATCTGTAAAATGCACACAATTGCAAAAATTGATCTGATAACTCTATTCAATCCTCTCTACATGATGCGATACAAACTTTTGAGAATTATCCGATTTATTTGTAATCTGGCAAAAAAGCTGGCTAGTAAAGCTGGCAAAATTGCACTTTTGTCTACCTGTAAGCTCTTCAATATTGTAGACACATATTGATTATATTTACTGATGGTTATCTTGTTTTACATCTACACTCGACCAGTGGATTGAGTTATAGGAAGCAAGATTTTTTTTATTCGGAGCAATCTCACGAATTGGAATATAAACATGATTCCAAACGATAATATTAATAATGTAGGATAATTAGTGGTACTTTTAACTGTACATATTTTCATGTATCAATATATGTTAATTAATTATTGAACATTATTATATTTTTCTTATTTTTCTCTTATACTTGAAAATCACTTTTAAATAAAGACAACTAAGATTATTCAATTAGAAAATCTTATTCAATCTTTATTCTGTGTTTATTCTGATTTGTCGAATCGTGCAATTTTTCATTTTGTTTTTGGATGAGTCGTCCGTGGTTTTATTTTTTAACTTAATCATGTTATTGTTCTTGTCGCCCTTGTAAAAAGATAAAATTATCACGAAGGTTCAGACGTTCATGAAGAAACGCGCACAGGCGAATCGCGCGCCGAGCACTAATCACGTTAGATATCGAGAAGGACAGTAAACTGATCAGACTGAAGTACGCGGCCACGTAGTGTCGCCGCAAATGCGGCCCATTGCGGAATTTATGATTTGTAAGTGCATAACTCTGCCATTAACCATGAAATAGTTTCCGGCTATCTGCTCCGTTCCATGCAGCGCGAGAGTCGCGTGGACGCGCTCGCCGAGCCGACTGGGCGCATAGCCGACTGTCCTCTCGTATTTCCATCCGGTTCACTTATCGGCATTGGCATTATTCGAATTATTAAGCACCCTACGCCGGGCTGCAATCGACGACCTGCACCTACCCCCCGCTGCGGCGTTCCTATTGTGCGTGCTACGTACACGTTTTTCGCTGATCCATTACGCGCTGCTTTTCACCAGCTCTTAAACATTATTTTCCTGATTCGTCCGCAGTGCCGTTGTTACCCATTGTTCTGCCGTTCATTATTATACCAATGTGAATGTAAAATAACACGGCAATTAAGAGATCGTAAATTGAGTGAGATTGAAAATCGGTTTAAATCCACGGCAATTAAGAATTCATATAAATCGAACGGGACTTTCGTGTTAATTGCACGAAAGTTTATCAGTTGGAGAACAACGTGAATGTCTTATAAAATAAAAAATATGCGCAATGTAAGAGATCTTGTTAATTAAAAATAATATATGATGGTATTCTTTTAGAAAAATATTTGAACATTAAAGAAAATGAAGTGAAAATATTCTAGAAATGCTCGCTTTAATTAAATATTGAAAAAAATTATCATTTCAAAAATTAGTTAAATATTAATATATAAGTGAAAGAAATAATATATACAGAAATGCAAAAATAATAATAATTTATAAAACATGTATCCATTACCTCATTTCCGTAAATACAAATTATTACTTAAATAAACAATACGAAACATATATATGTGTTTAATTTTTTTCCAGACTTATGATGCTTTATGAGACATAGGCCGCAGGGCGGACGAGACGCGATCGCAGAGAGCGAGGATAAGGGGAACGGGGTAAGTCGGCGGAAGTGGTAGCGAATGTAGCGTGAAATCGTAACGGAGGAATCGCAATAACTCTTCCAAAGCGGTTTAAAGCCGCTCGTCCCGAGCCCGCTATGGCTGCGGGAGAGTCGGCGGGGTCCCGATCGGTCCCGATCGGTGTATCGAATTTTTTTCTCGCGCCGTACACACCCTCCGTATACCACCCTCTTTCCCGTCTCTCATCCTAACCCTTTCGCCCCCTTCCCTTTCTCTTTTTCCCTATCATTTCTTCGCCGTTTTTACGATATTGGCACAATCCTTGCGCTCGGAGAACGGTTGTATTATATTTTCGGTGAAGATCTCGTAGCCGAGAGGTCGAAACGGGTATGCGCCGCACGGGGCGTCGATGCAAGTGCGAACACATCGAAATTGGAAAACCTCGGTGAATTTACCGCGGTAAAAAGCGAGTACGAGGACGACCGTTTTCTCCTTATGACCGGCGGCGGCGTCGGCGGCGGGCGATGGATCGTAAGGGCGAGACGCGAGGGAACGGTGGTTCCAGCCATTAGGTACTGACCATTGAAAATCCTGGTCACGTAAAGCATCTCACGGTCGGGAAGGGTAATCATAAATTCTGAACGGAGATTGCACGGCGGCGGCGCAAGCTTGCGACTGACGACGCTTTTCTTCATCCCACGTTGGGAAATCGCTTCGGAATTTTCTTACTCTCCGTGCAGTCCGCACGCGCGACAGAGCACAATGCATTCACACACTTGTATGTCAAGTGATTTTTTGAGTACCGACGTTCCGATATCGTTATGCAAAAATATGTAACACATATGTTAACGACAGAGATAAAGATCATTCAAAATTATCAATGAAAGTTATTAAGAGTAATCTTTTAATAACTTTCATTAATAATTAAGCCATTATTGATGAATAACATTGGTAAAAAAATTGTTATTATTAACGCATGCACACATACACATTGTCCCGTTTATTCACATAAATCTCCATAAATATAAATTGAAAAGAGTAATATTTAAAACTGTTAATATTTAAAACTATTAATAATAAAACTATTATTAATAATAATGAAATTTAAAATTATTAATAATAATATCTTTAAATAAATATTATAAAACTATTATTAAAAAACTTAAGATTTAGTTTTTTCAAATGAAGTAAGATATTGATAAAAAAAAAACGTAATTGTGAAAATTAAGTTTCAATACAGATAGAGATAACAGAAGTATATAAATCTAGATATCTTGTATGAAGTTTACATTTAGTAATGCATCGATTTGCGTTCCCACGAAATCACAGCTATTTGCCTGTAAGCGATTCAGGTCAAGTACAAACTAGAGATGCAAACTTGCACCTAAGTGAGGTACTTCGTAAATGCAAATATCCTATAGTCCCGATCGAGCACCGCGCTAGTTGCCTCTAACAATGGAAACTACTTAAGCGCCCGATTATTGCGATAATGCGCTGGAAGAACAAGTTCGCTTAAACTTAACTGCAACGTTAACACGTTATGGTTAGCATCAGAATCTAGTAACGCAGTGCACAATGCAAACAAAAAAATACAATTCGTCAGGTTACATAAAACTGATCTCTGTTTTAATGTCGGATTGTACAAGATCTCCAATGATGCACGCACATGATTGAAATACGTTTCAATCCACAAGCGAATAGAATCTATATCAATCTGCGAATGCAGCGGTCGCGGGACTCGCGGTAAAAAAAAGGGCTCGCAGTTTCACCAATTTTTATTTTTAATTCTCTATCGTTCAACCAATTCTTCAACTGACGGTTTCGTTTGTGCCGTTACCAAGTTTTGGCAAACGTGATTTTATGTTTTTATACAAATCAGAGTTTTTTGAGCTTGCAAAAGAATTTTGTTTTTATTGCACGAGTATGTAATTATAATATCGTCTCGCGTTTCATCGCGAACTTTCATGCAGCTTTTTGCATTTCATATGGCCATTTTATGCATACATATTGAAATGCATATCTATCAGAATTAAATATTTCCGATATGTAGAAATACATATTCCATTTGTTCAAACAAAGTCTTTATGTGCTTTAGAAAAAACATTCTCTAATCCACATGCAATCCACTTTTGATCGGCGTTTCAGCAATTCTATTATTCTTTTTAATACTTATTTATTGTTCCTTGCATATTTCTCTTTAGCTTCCGGGTTACACACTTTTTTTAGATTATGCTGCCGATCGGCCTTTTGATCAGTCAAGTACAAGTAAGACGTTATTTTGCAGCTATATATAGTTTTACTAAAAAAAAAATCAATATAACAGAGAGGAAACGAGAGAGGGGGTTGGGAAGGACTTTATGAAATTTCGTATATGGGCACGTTTGAACAATATTTTCCTGAGAGATTGCGCTTTAATCTTTTGAAGCCAGCAGCGTCAAGCGGCTGTTATACTCGTTGCTTCTGAATTGTTTTATTGCAATGCCAAATATTCGCGTTTTAATATTCCGTTAAAAATATTAAAGCTTTTCCTATATTTTGTAAAATCGTTTGTTGGATCTTGTTAAAACGTTAAATTAACTAAAATACGATTTTACGTAAAGTTTCTCAATTCGTCATTTAGAAATGATCTCTCTTATTGTAGCTGTAACTCAAACAAGATGCAGTACGTCACAGAGAGTTTACAATGCCGAGTAAACAATACTTGTCCGTTGATAGGGGATAACAGTAGGTAGCGAGTGTTTGGTATCCATAACGAGTACTTGTACACCTGAGACCATCATCTAAACGGAAATTAATCGTTCATAGATCGATACTAAGACAGGACGAAGGGGGAAGGGGGAGGAGGGGGAGTAGCGGCTAGTCGGTTTAGCGAACATACTAATCCGATCAAGCAATCTCTGCGATCTCTCCCGCTGCTGGACCCACCAATTGCATCTATACACCTGCCGGCTGTGCTACCCCTTGGCACCACGGACATCCGTTAATCAACGCCTAATTAAGTGCGTCAGCAAAGTCCAGTGGTTCATCCTCGAATCCAATGGAACCTCATGGCGTTTATATCGATCACTATTCTGTTATCGAATCGCTTATAATGTTGTCTTACTACACCTATTAACACAATTTCAATATAAAGAGAAGACAATTAGAAATAATGTACGTTAGTTGAGATTCCCTTTAATTAACTTTTTTAACATTCTTCAATAATTAATAAAACAATTGAGAATACGGTAACAGATAAAAGTTAGATCGTAATATAAATCTACAAATGTAAATTATTTATGATACATCATTACTTCGTTAATATGAATTAATTCCTGCGAAGTCTGAAGAAGCTTTGGCAACTTGTTCTATCGACTTTAAAAAAAAATTTATATAGATTTAGCTCCAGAAATACTGCTCGAGCAGCTTTCTAAAACTTTGTGTTTACACATCAGAAGAAGAGTTGCAAGTGGCCTTTCTCGAAAAGCATTGTACGCGAAAATACATCATATATTCATATATTGTATATAAGTATATTATTATTTTAGGCGCAATTCTTTCATTGTACGTAACATTGTACAAAATTTGTAACTTTTTCTTACACGTAATATATCAAAGAAATAAGAGCTATAACTCAGATAGAAAATCTTTGCACATCTACGTCTATACGAATTTATTTTATCTTTAGAGTTAGCAGAAGTTTGGCCAAATCTTTTAGAAACACACAGGATATCCTTACAGATATCTCGAAACTAGGACAGTTAATATGATTTTCTAACTTAGAAATGGAAAGAGATGTCACGTATATTGACATATATAACACACGTATCTTTTTCTTTCTTTCTTATTGTTAGTCGCGATGTAATATTGATTGTTCCAATTACCAAGTATCAATAATAGAATTGGAGCTTGAAATGTTATTTAAACTATTGTCAGAATTACATTCAGCATTTTTGCAATGATGAATTTTGTATAAAGTCGTTTGCCCTAGATACAACGGGCTGGCCGTTATACGGCTTTCGTCGCCTATCGACCGGCGTCGAGACGAGTGCCACAGTCTTATTACATACAACCTTCCGCTACTACAAACGAGGCGCCATTGTGGTTTCATCGCGCCGCCACCGCTCCGCTTGCAGCCGAGGTGGAGGCGAAAATTGTCTCGCCGACAATCGCAGGATGTGGTCGATTAACTGCATCGTGACGTGCATGTCGTTTTCGTTGTCGACGAGGTACTTCCACAGGCTTCCTCCGGAAGTAGCACTGATGGGAAACGTCGACCGGGCTCAGAAAAGATAGATGCCGGGATATAAACGGGCGACAAAACAAGGCGCGAGACGCCGAGATGAGAATGGAAATCTTATTTTGTCTTATCAACGTCTAACAGCAGCGGCGGTGGCGGCGGCTATTAACGCGTAATTTATGTCCGGAATTACGGCGAGATGTCTTGCAAAACACGCGGAATATTTCCGAGATTGTCGTGAAAAAAAAAAATCGAGATTCTTTCCTTTTATCATACATAATGTTCAGAAATAGGATATTAAGATACGAAGATAGAAGGACGGCTAATGAATTGCCAGATGCTTTTTTTTCTAAACAGTATTAGTCGAGATTTTACTTAAGTTTCTTCGAGTTGCGTCAAATTTTCAAAGATACGAGATTGGTGGAATTTTCAAAGATACGAATTACCTGCGTTTTTCCTTGCGCGCATATTTTACCTTTAACTTTTAGATTTTTACGGTACTTTACGAGCCTCCTTCACTTCCGAGGAAACTCCGTGTACGCAAACACAAGACGACGAGCAAATTTTTACTCCGGAGTGCCTCTCGCCGCCTCGCTTTCGCGTTGTGAATCTATCAAACGTTGCTAACAATGTATTGACATTGCAACGTTATTGATTTATCAATCTATCTTGGGAACCGAGAAATGATTAAATGTCGTCTCCTCTCAAAGGAATGGACAGAACATTCCGTCCTCTACGGCAAACGGAGAGATTTAACTGCGCGACTATGCAAAGACCGCAAGGAGATCAGCGCGGAATTTGAAGAAACTTGAGAAGAGAACAATCGCGCAACATTCAATTTACGTTTTGCAGCGGCTTAGCGAGCGCAACTAATTCGGAGTGAGAGAGGAGCGGTCGAATTCAATTGTAGCCTTTCTCGGACGATTAATCCGACACCTCTATTCAAGATGGCCACCAAGTCCCGATTGTGACTTCAGTCACTTGATGGTTTATGCATCTACGATAATCTGCGGTATGCTGTTTCGATTGCTCGCGTAACACACAGCACTGATATATACTTCCCTGAATTTACGGGTGCCGTTAAATCGGGTTTACACACGTTGGGCGTGGAGCCTGTATGTCGACGGCGTTTATAGAGTGAGAAGCTATTGAAAACAAATGACGATATTGTTTTATGGAGGAGACTAATGGGAAATCAAGTTCTCTTTCACTTTCTCTTTCTCTCTGCATTTCCCACTTTTCACTCTTTCTGAAATACGTTTCATCGTTTTTATCCTTTTTCTCTCTTGTGTTATTTCGCCGTAAGGTATATCTGAATCTCATTGTAATAATTTCAAAATGCGTTGTTATAAATAATTGAATATTATATAATATTATAAATATTTAATAATCCATAAACGCGTCTTAACTATTTTGTATTTTCAATTGACATTAAATTTTTTAAGTAGTTTTAATTAAAACCGCGTAATTATACATCACGAATATTGTAATAACTGAGAGCTGAATGTTAATTAAACCTGAACTATATTTTAAAAAATTCGTGTATTACTCATATTACTGATTAATTATAATAAATCATATTTCATAAATTTTTGCAATATATCATTATCCATTGTTAATAAAATATTTTTAAAAATCAGTATTATATATAAAGTATTAAATTGTTATTATAAAAATTTAAATAACCCATAGTACAATTTACATAGTACTACAAAATATTGCAACATATTATCTCAAAGATCGACAACGTCGGATCTTTGAATTTCAGATTTGTCTATACCTTTGCTTTTTTCCTGAAAATGCTGACGTTCTACAATGCATTTGATGTAAAATCCGGATTATGGTTTCAGAAATCCAATGCAGATATTCATTATTGTTATATTAAAAATTCAAGACAATGAAATCAGATAGACTTTGATTAATTTCAATTTTATTAATTGCGTGTGCAAATTATTTAAATTTTGAAAGTAAAATTCAATTTAGCGAGAGAGAAAGAGAGAGAGAGAGAGAGAGAGAGAGAGAGAGAAATGCAAGAAAGTATCTAGACCAATCAATTACGTTAGACAGAACGGAGGCTTGATAAAGCGAGGCTGCAAATTTCCTCCATTTATATAGCCAGTACATTGTATCGTAGAAGCTCTATTTTCACAATGTACAGTTCTTCAAGCTTACAGACGCTTTACGTTAGCTAGGGTTTAGAACACATCCACTATTTCGCTAGTCGGACTCGTATTACCCGCAGGCACGCGGCGCCCGCGCGTACAATTTGTCTCTCTTCTTGCCCGTAATCTGCACATCTCGTGCTCCCTCATTCTCTCGGCACCACCGCGGTATCAGGAAACCAATTATAAGTGTCCCGGAAGTTGGAACGAACTGTGGAAGTTGTGTGTAGGAAATTGCGAGGTGGGACCAACATCGCCACAAGCAGGGACGGAGACGCGAAAAGAGCCCGATGCACGTCGCACACACCGCGCGGACACGTACACGCGCGAGTTCGGACCAACAAACTCGGACACTTCGGGGTACCGCTGTAATTTGCAAGCAGACGCCGCCAGCCGAAACCACACGTGCAAGATTACACCGTGACGTATCTCATCCGGAGATTGCTCTTCAATGTTTCGTCGAATGTGACAATTGCTCGGTGAAGAAAACTACACGGGAGCAACTTTTTGCGGCACAACACGTTGATAAATACCACTGAATTATTTTCCACTTAAAACGAACAGCGATTGCAAGTTTATATCATCTACCTGCCGACATCATTCTCGAGTTCATACTTTTTTAATATCCTTAAATGTAAATTACACACATATAATATTAAAAAAGAAAACCTAATAAGAAAGTACTTTAAAAATAAAACTTTTTAATTCAATATGATTATTAGCTTTAAATCTTTCTTTTTATAAAGTCAGAAATCCAAATTTTTGATATATTTTTAAAAATTATAATAAGTATTTATTAAATTTTTCGACATTCGAGAACTGACAGTTTGCTTACATAAGCATACATTCAAAATATTCATAGAAAAGGGTAATCATAGATGTATCTTTTTGTTTATGGAAGCGATTGCGAATTCAAATATATTTGTAAACAGGATGAACATAATTCTAAATCGTTTGAGTATCATTAGATTACGGGATAAAGCGGATTACGCGATCTCGCGTTTACGCACGCACTGTGCTTTCGTTCTAATTCGTTGTGCTACGCGAAAGAACAGGCGATCCATCTTGCCTTCGTTAGAAGTCGTTCATCGTCCCAACATAAATCTAAGGTTTGGATGTTCCAGCTTACCAATACTCGATAAATCGATTTTCTCCTCTAATTCGGATAAAACGGGTGAGCGACATGTTTCTCGGTGTTATCATGAAACTGTGATGTATGTTCCAGAGATAAAATATAATCGAACATTATATATACTCTTATATTTTCTTATCATAATTTTTATTCTATTCTATTATATGTCTGCATTATAAAAATGATTTTCGAGATGAGTGATTTTTCAAATTACGACTAAAAGAATCTGGAAAACGTTTTCCCGCATAACTTGTGCAACATTAAATTTTCAATATTTTATTTCAAGAGAGCAATTTTTCCATAAGTAAATCGTATCTTTGAAAGTTAATTGAGTTGAGGTGTAAAAAAGTTACGTAATAAAATTACACTGTATTTTCCAACCAACCGCGCAATATCTTCGGAGGCGGCAATCTTTGAGAGGCTATAACTTGAAGAGTTCATTAAAGCAGCTAGAAATGCTTTCCTTGATATTTCTGGAACGTTGCACAAGTTGAGAGAAAGTTAATACAGAGGCGACACAAAGTCCCCTTGAGGATATCATGTAGGTAATACTTGTCGTAATATAACCACTCCCTTAGGAGCCATTTTGACTCACTTATAGAAACATCTCCGGAAAGGAAATATCTTGTCAACGTGTAAGATAGCTTTGAGTTGTAAAATATTTAATTTCAATTAATTTTGTGAAGTCTTCGGGAAAATATCATTGCGATTGTTAATTTTTATTACATATACATCATTTATATGCCGTTTATCTGTCACAAGTGTTACGTAAAGTAATTGCGTAACGTAACGTATAGAATTGCAAACAATTTTTAATTGTAATTGCTAATACGTAGGAGACTAGAATAAATTTATATTTTTTATTTTCGTGTGGAAGCATAAGTAAAAGGGCTGTTAAAGCTCAAGGTGCAAAAGCGAATGACATCGTATGGCAGTTGAGAACTTTCTAAAGCTTATGGAATATAGTTTCAGCTTTGTGAACCGAGTTGGATTAAGCCGCTTTAAGAGCCTACAAGTATATAATCCTACTATGAAAATAATTATGCTTATAATCAGCATGTCTTTGCGTGTTTCTCGAATATAATAGTAATTGTATTTGTATAGAGAAGGACAAAATTGCAGATATAAAATCGAATAATATCGTGTTACGATAAAAGCAATAAAAAAATATAATAAAAGATAACCGTTTGCACAGATTGAGTTTAAAATATACCATTCAATTGATTCGTATGTGACACGATATAAACGTTTCTGTAGCCATATCAATTTTCATGTAAATTAAAATGGTGCAATCGTCATTACGCTATCACCGTAAGAATTCATGGAAAATTTAAATACTGACACAGGTTGAGTAATTAGTTTTATATGAGAATTTTATATCTCGCGTATGGCGAAAAGATTATGTTGTAAGAATTCAGACATAAATCTAAACCAAAATGTATATTTTTATTTCTCAAACTTTGTTAAACTTTGTTAAACTTTTTAATGTTACATTTTCTGAAACTCTATTTCTTGCTTTTTTAAAACTTACTACTCCTACTTCTTAAGAAAATTTTATAACCATAATAAAGAAGAAGTACAATTTCGTAGGAACATTAATAAATTATAATACAGTTGGCTTCCGGCTATCGTAGAAATGCAGAACTATTCTCGTGTCAGTTTACATTCCTGTCTGTTGCAGCAAATTGCATTTGGCACTATTGCATTTGGCCATTGTATTGGTGTGAGAAAAGTAAATGATAAAAATGTATCTATACATACTTGGCCTATACTATGCAAGTATACAAAATCGAGCATGATATAACCAGGAAAATCGAAACAAGTTGTTCTCAGGCGATAAGAATTATTGATTACATACAGATGCATATATCGCTGGTCTATTGCGGATAATAATTTTATTTAGAAATACCAATAGAAATATCAATTTCTTCTCATTTATAATATTTTGTATTATATTTAAATTAACAAATTTTTGTTTCATTTTTATTTAATAATTCTTTTTTATTGATATTAATTTGTTCGTTTTTATTTGGCTATTGTTGATATTCAGCGAATAAAATATGAGAAAAAAAATGATCCATTATTTTTTAAAATCTTTATTTATTTTAAGCTTCGTTTAATCGACGTTTATTTAGTTTCATTGAAAAGCAAACATTCCTTAACGAGAGCATACTGTGAAAAATGTTAAATATGGCTCTGAAGAAATAACGTCGATAAAACACGTCAAGTGCTTAAATATCGGTATTCAATATTTTACAATAAATAAGTTAAATACAGCTCTTTTATCTCTGTACATCTAAGTACGTATTTTTATTTTATATTGTATGTATTTTTATTGAATCAGTGAGCTACGAATTTGTGTAGAAGAATAGCATTTCCAACAAGATTTGTTCCAGTTAAGATCATCCAATATAAAGTCAATATCTGTTTAAAATCCGATCAACTGCGATTTGATCAGGTATGACATTGGCGGGCGCATTATTCACGCACCGTAAGTGATTCCATTCATGTAATTGATTGTTGAATAGTTCTGCACGGATGATACGGTATTATCGTTTACAGACGCCGCGTAATGTACGCGCGAGCCGGAAGTTATTTGACCGGAAGCGTGCGTATGCGGACTTTCGCGTCAAGTGATTTAAGTCGACTTTTCGTGAAAATTAATCCGTTTTCTGGAAGCACCTCTGGAATATTATCGGCCGCGCTTCGCACGATTCACTTTCTGTCTGAAATGTTTTTTGTATCGCAGATACAAATTCTGTATCGCAACAACTGCGCGAACAATTACGATAATTAGATAATCAATAACCGCACCGCCAGCCAGATCTCGTTGCTTCCGTTTTCCTCCCCCTTCTTCAGTATTAGCGCGTCGCTATTGTCCGAAAGTTACGGACTTTTAATGAATTACAAAACAAAGCGTTATCGAAAAGTTTCGCTCGTCTTTGTTTCGCCTGCACACCGCCCGCCGTTTCCCCGATTTCACTCCTGCGAAGGATGTGGTCCACCACTTGCGTCATTCCTGTAGTTGTTCGTCGCACCTCTCAGTCTGAATTTTGTCAGGAAAATTCGTCAGGAAGAATCAAGTGCCAGATGCAAGCGACCTCGGTAAAGCGACGGAAAAAAAACTGACTATGATAAATGAGAGACGATGTCTGCTCTCCTTACAGATTTTCTTGGCTGTATTAATACCACAGAACTGTCGCTGCTACGATGAATTTTTGGCAACTACGTTTTAATGCTACTACATTTCAGAATACAATAAAGAGAGAGATTTAGATTCTTTTATATTATGAACACGTGAAGTTCTTCAAAATGTGCGTGTAATTCCAGAGACTTTTGTAGTACTCTGTAGTGATAATTTATTATCTCCACGTTTTCACATGAGATAGAACTTTGTAACACCTTTATGTAAATGGAACAAGAATAATCTTATATTCCTGATAATGTAAAGTAACAATTGAACAAACATTTTTGCAAATATATTTATTACATACCTACTATAATATTATCTGCTTTAAAAATCACGTAAATTAATATATGTCGGAAATATGTGAGACGGGGATTAAACCTAATACGATTATAGAGCATAGGGAGGACACCGTCGTGAAAATAGGATGTTGACCATCGCCAGCCCGAGTAATCGGTCCGTAATTAATTAATGCATCGCCCATCACAGCCCCTCTCCGAATATTCTAGACCATGTGAGAGCTGTGGACCACTGATAACTGAAACAATTCGACGTTCATCCTTATATCACACATACGCTGAACTATTCGTTCCACTTCCGTTTATTATCCTATGATCAAATATTTGATTCATTTGAGAATAGCAGCTCATAATGAGATATCTTCATCGTACTCTTACTCAAGTAGTAGTTGTAATCACTAATTGTTTCGCATAATTAATTTACTACCGGAGAGAATAAGTTACCATAAGTTAATATTTGATTTGCTTTCAATATTCTGTTATTTCACAGTTATTATCGTAATTTCAGCTTATTACAGATTTATCGAAGGACTCGAAAAAAATCACATTCGTGAATAAATCATTTTTAAGTACAAAACTAATAATAAGAAATTGATTATATCGTATTAGATCTCTTGATTATAATTATATAAACTAATTGGAAGCCTCTTATATTTAAATATGTTTTTGTCCATTTTGAAGTATTGATTAAAATTATTATTTAATTATTATTTTTTCTGTGTAACATAAATAAAAAATTATTCTTCCTATGTGTGACTGCTTAATATTATTTTTTAAACGCTACAGAATGAACGGTTGGGGAGAAAAATTCAGACTAGTGTACCCATGATATTTAACAATCATACAAAATGTAGTTTATTTCGGTTGAAAAGCATAACCCTTGTTTCTTTATGTTATTATAGGTACATTAAGACCGAAAGCCCTACGCGTGCAATTAAGCGTGTTGTTTTGAGACGTCCTACCCGCCGTCGCACAACACACCCATTGTATACGTTTAATTAAGCACAGCTGTTTTGACACCGGAACAGATAGTTTCTGCGGCGTGCGGCGTTCGAAGGCAGTTGATTTAGCTGAAACATCTGCCGCGCGTACGCTCTATAAGCGTTCGAGATGTACGAGCGCTGTCGGTTTACCGTTGATTTAAAGTGCCCAAGCGCCGCGCAAATTAAATTTTCAAATTTTTTTTTCGTAGCAGCAGCCACTCGCCGCCGGTGCTCTCGCGCATAATTTATGCAGCGCCGCGTGCGCGTACGCCACGGGACGAAACGCGAAATGTCTGCAAAATGCAAAGCGTACGCCTTTTCCGCCGCGTCAACAAGCTGCCGGCCGATTGACACGAGCAATGGAGATATTTTGGACTTAAATGCTGTTGTAGGGCGCATGGTATGGTTTAAAATATATTCAAATTGTACAATGATGTATGTATTCTGAAAAAATTCTCGTACTTTGACGCATCCGGAATAATTTTGCAAAAATAAATGACAATCTTAATCTTATATGAGTACTATTCTAAAAGTTTGCCGTTCTTTTTAGAAGAATGTTACAGATTTTATTAATATATCATAAATGGGGTATGACAGTTTTGACAATTCATTAGGTTATCGAAAAAAGTTAAAAAATTAAAAATTTTTTAATCTTTACAAAAATTATGTTTCATTATATAACAATGAGAAATTTCGCGCGTTTCCCACAACTAGTATTACACAAAAGATGTAAATATCTTACGCAAAATACCGGGACATCGAATATTTGTGTATAAATTTTGTTACAATGCTAATTACAATTGCCATTATGATGATTACATTACAATACGGCGGTAATTTTAGGGAAATTCGCGCTAACATTATGTGGTATCGAGAGAAACTAGTTGTGAAATTCGACTAGCTCAACGTTAGTTGCAGCGTTTCTACAATTTCCCAACCAGGTTCGACGAACTTGCGCTTGAATAGGTTACATGTAGCGACGAATGTATGGATGAAGAAACTTTCAGTTCTCATGATCGCTCTGTAGACTTGAAAATCCGAAAGTTCTCTGAGCGCAGCAAAGCGAAAAGCACTTTTATTATGTTAACGTGGAAACTTCTTACTTATATCCATTTTGGTACAGTGAGAGATCGCAGGTTTTAGAAAATACAATTTAGATAAATAAGATAACTATGCATATATTTAGATGCTTTCTCACGAATTTTACTGAAAAAAAAAATATATATCTCCTATTTTCTTATTTATTAATCTTATTTGCGAAATTGTAATAGCAAAGAATTTAATATAAAATTAAAATTTATTTGAATAATGTGAATATTATACTATTATAATTGTGTGAGTCTTTTAATTTAATTTGAATTAAATATTAATTTCACACACATACGTATTTGTGTGTTGATCAATTTATCATCTTATAATAAATTAGATCTTATAACATAATTTTATATAACAAGTTAGAAAATTACACGAGTAATAAAATATTTTATTCGACAGTAAGTATCAATGTGAAATCATTCTATTTCAACTTAGCAAAATTTTAAACAACAACGTCAAATATTAATATTCACCAATCGATGAAACTTGGAGTTGCAACTTGTATAATCTAAATCTAATTTAAATTATGTACACGAGATGTGTCTCTTCATTCCCGTAATACTTCTCAGATATCACAAATAGAGGTGAAGTAAATTTAAAGCGGGTATGATTCGATGGGAGATATCGCTTGTCTGATAAGATAGAGAAAGAAAGAAAGAGAGAGAGAGAGGTGAGGGCACATCTTAAATCTTCAAAAAGCTCCTTTTAAGTTTGGCCCTTCAGTTTCCGAGTGAGTATCCGAGTATGCGTCTGAAGCGCGGTCTGATTAAAAGCCTCGTGCTAAATTAAATACAAGAATTCCCGCTTCCCGCCCTTGCTATGAGACAGGTCAAAGGAGTCACAGGACCGATCGAGGGAGAAAGCGAGGAGACGACGAGCGGAAATTATTGCAGTATATAATGAAAAGATGTTCTCGCTGTTATCTCGTGCACGAATATCGTCGTTAAAAAGACATTTATTTCGCAAATCACGTGGAAAACGTTTAATTTGCAATATGCGCGACAAAAATATTCTGCTAAATCGTCGATAAACAATTTCTCTAATCTGAAATTATACATAAAGTTTAAATATATAATTATTGAATTAATATAAATATGGAACGCGCAAAGAAAAGTAATGTTCGAGTAAACTTTTGCATTATTAACTTGTACTATTTTTATTAAGTTAATTAAAATATATGAAGTGAAAAATTGATTGCAGATTAATCAAATAATGTATCGTTAAAATTGTACGAAATCTCAAGATAAAGAGTCTCTTATTTTATTGAATATTTTTTTCTGGTACATTTATCCTTTGTCAACAAGTGAATAGTGCATTAAGACAAATTAAATTTCTGCTACATAATGAACTATAATTACGATGACTAAATTGCAAGTATATTTACCGTTTTACAAAGCAAATATGTACCCCTGCACACGCAAAGATGGGTGTGCGACTGAAATTGTGGAGAAATTAGGGTGGTGATGTTACACATGCTATTTTAGGACATTCTTTACACCACTGTTCATCGAAGATTCTTGCTGCGTAACGATCCTGACGCAGAGGAATTTTATTGCCGGAGCAAAAGCAAATGCAATTGCTCATGCTGTGATATTACATTTACACGCGCTTTCATCATGATACGAGAAGAGAAAAAATTTCAATCGGTCGTATATTCTTTTACGCCTCTCTTTTTTCCTGTCAATATCATTCAGGGAATGTAGCATTCGACGCTGCGAAGGGGAAGGGAGGGAGAGTCGCGCTGCAATGCTCTTGTTACTACACGTCCCGATAGATGCTCGTAAAACAACTCGCGGACGTGATCGAGCGAGTTTGGGCGACATGTGGGTATTTTTATGATCCTTTGACGAGCTTTTCAGATGACCGAGGTTTCACAGCTACCGTGATAGGAATTCAAAATATGTACTGTGCTAGAGGCACTAATTCATATATATAACGATTTTTTATAATAAATGTAAAATACATATCCGAAGATGTTGTGTTTTCTTTTTTCCTTTGTTTCGATAATTTGTTATATTACCAAATATGTATTACATATAGAAAAAACACCAATTTTATCATAAAAAGATTTGTAATTATTTTTTTCTTAAATTGTTTTTCTATAATATGTCTTTTATTATATAATTATATTATAAAAAAATTTATCATACGCAAAATATATTTATTTACACAATTATCTATTGAACAATCTAATTACTTAATCAGCATAATTATCATAAATTTATAAGTTATAAACTGTAATGCATTTCATCGTATTGAATAGATTTAATTATGAGGCTATTAATTATACTTCGCTGGATTATACATTTATATTCTTTGTCCCGTTATACAGACGTAAAAATGTACATTTTTTAATTTCTGTTTAGCATTAAATATTTTATTTCTTACTAATTTCCGTCATAAAGCAACTACTACAATGTAATGAGCCTTAATAATTATTTCTCAATTTTATATCTTTTACAACGCATATGTTTTTTTAAACATATGTAATTACATTTTTATGTTGTAAAATTTCATTAATTAAGAAACCAAACTTATTACAATTAGGTTAATATATCCTCTTAAAAAATCCAGTTATATTCTTAACATAATTTTACCATAAAAGTATAAAAGTATTAAGAAAGGAAATGAGAAAAAAAAATAAATTCGGATGCGAAACATGTTTCGTGATGATGTTGTAATCCTGTAAAATGTCAGCAGTGTGAAGAGGAAGTAAAAATTCATGTTCTATCTGTGGTACACGAAATCTCCAGTGTAAAAATCAAAACATACGCACTCAACGCGGTTTGTAGTTTCGTTTGCAGTAGTCACATATTACAAAATACGATTGTATACGTTTATGTACATACACGTTTGCGTGAATATCCGGGGCAGATGTATTTGCACAAAATTTTCAGATAAAATTTTATTATAATATATAATGAAAAATAGATTTTTTATATATTATATATACATATATATATAATAAATATAAAATTATAAACACAGAAAAATAAAATAAAATTTTAATTTATCAATTATTTCACATATAATTACACACATTTGAAGCAATATGTTTAAAATAATAAAATTTTAGATGTATTGAAATAGCGATGTAAACGTTGTGTGAAAAAAGAACAAATTTAATTCATACAAATACTCGAGAAAACATTATACTTTCTTGTCAAAATGTCAATTCGTGATTGCGCGGCAGAACCCTTCAAGAAACTGTTTCAAAGTGAGAACACGAAGTACGCTCTATATTTGTCTGCTGGCCAGTGGTAGCCTCACCGGAAGTGGCACTAAGTTTAATCCCGATTTACGGTCACGGATTACACGGAGCCTCGAATCGCATCAGACGTAGAAGCCATGCAGGAGTGAGAGTAGCCGAGAACGAGAAACACGTCACTGAAGTGCCGTGAGAGCCTTTACTGCTAGACTGCGAGAATTGTTACAATTAACGGCGAAATAACGAGACATAATGTATTTAATTAAAACGGAATTTGCAACAGTAATATAATTACACAAATATTTATAATTAAAAATATTTATAACTTGAGAATGCTTGCAAGCATCTTGTTTAAGTAGATTATTTTGGAAAATGTGTAAAATAAAATATTCTAACATAAGTAATAACTATAAATTATAAGCAATAAATTTTCTGTTTGTATAAATAGCATATAATATTCTTTCTTTTAAATATATTTCAAATATGGTATCTTATGAAAGATAATAATGTAAAGCCTAGAAGTAGCATGTTCTAATAATCGTAAAAACAGGAAGATATAGCAGTAACCTCAATAGAAGTGCACTTTCGTGAGAGCGACAGCTGTATTAAAGCAGCTGCTCTTTAAAATATCAGCGTACTTTTCCAAGGAAGGGTCGTTTTCGTGCGGAGGAGCGACCAAGCGAAATTTACGGGTTCGTGCGTTCGAAAGTAAAGGGTTAAAGATGAATGTCGGGCGAGAGCTCAACGGCCGACGGTGATGGCTAAATTGCGATGTGCAAATGTTCTTAGATATAAGAGAACTATATAATTTTCTGTTTTAATATATCACGTCAATGTGGGTTATGTAATTTTAATTACTCACTCAATTCAAAAGCTTGTATACGAAAGTAAAAAATAAAACACTCATGAAACAATAAAGGACTTTGGAAGATGGCGAACATTAGTGTACATACATATTAGTCGTTATTTTTTACATGTTTTACATGTTAGAAAAAGTAGGAATAATATAATCGCTTGGAACAAGATAGTCGCGATCTTATAAAAACTACATGCACAATAATTGTGTTTCATGATTATGCTCTGAAGGAAGATATTATCATTTGATAAACACGTTGAGCTGCATTTTATCCCAGAAATTATTGTTACGTAAACTGAGAGGATAAGCCTTGTTCACAGCGTATTGTGCTTTAAAGTAAGCACGTTTTACGTGAGAAATGGGAATAATGCACGTTTATTGCGCACAACGGCAACATGCTGTATACTATATTAGGCGGGATATTTCTCCGGTTTGTATAGCGGTATATGTATGTAAGTTAAACTTGTCTGCGAATTTAACGCATAGCTATACTTCTGAAATATAATGTAACCAGCTATTTCAATATTCATGAAAGACGCATAATGAATTTCGCGACTATGCATCAATATTTCCTTCGCATAGCGAATACGCACGATGCCATATTTATTTATGTAAATATAACGTAAAAATTCGATGTATGTTTCGTCGATTTATTTTAGCTCGACAGTGAAATTCTCATTCGTTTGCATTCTTAATTACAAAATAAATCAATATCTATATCTCGTCGCTCGTATCTAATATAATATACTCATTTTTTTGTTCTCTTTAGATTTTATATCCCAAAAGTTAATTAAATCTCAACTAAAGTAAAGTAATGTGAAAATCGCATTATATCTATTATTATAATATGTCTGAATTTTGAGAATTACTTAGAATATATATTGTTTATAATTTTAATCTTTTAAATATCTTATATTTATGCAATATACAATATTGAATATTTACAAATTGGCTTTTTAAATAATGGTTGGCGAAATTCGGTATATCAAGCATGATACTCCAAGAAACTAAATTCTCGAACATTTATTATTAAAAAATTGCTTTTTTTATTTTTCTCGGTATAAAAGGAAAATATTGAACGATATATGATATTTTACCCCGAAATCGTGAATTGTTTTTTAAATTATTATCAGTTCTACAATTTCAGGAGTTTTCGCTTCATTACCTCATCGCCTCATTGTCAGTAATTTTATCTAAAACTGCCATGCTGTCAATTATCTAACGGTAATCATTAGTTTCGGAGATATTCGTGACCAACAGAATTATCGCTTTACCGTACATATCGTTATAACACAAATCAATTCATGAATACTTGACATACCATTCACATTTTGGAATGAGAAGAACATAGATATGCGTTTCGCAGAAACATTTTACAATGAAAACGCTGCTTCTGCTATTCGTTCCAAATGATTCGATAATAAAGGATGTTTAAAATGTGTGGATGTTTTAACATGCAAAATTCAAATTTGAAATAGAAAATGAGATGAGATATGTGAATTCAGAGAGAAATTTTTAAATCCTGCGTTGAAATAGAATCTCGAAGATGAAATTATCAAGAATACTATGTAATCAGCTCTCTCTCTCTCTCTTTCTCTTCTCCCTGATTCTTATTTTCTTTCCTTATTCCTTTCACGCGCTGCGTCAATTGATCAGATTTGTCGCGGTATCTATCAGAGATTTTTGAAAAATTCTGCACGGTATGGCGTGTATCGTGCCGAGATGGAGACAGATCGTACGTCGTCGAGAACATCCGTTAGACGAATATCCATCTACGTCGCTTTTTTTTCTCTCGTCCGCCTACTCTTCGCGAGTGAGTCTGCGCGCTCTCTAGTTTTCTGGACCACTGGATCTTAGACAAGCGTGATAGAATATAAAAGCAAAACGTATCTCGATCCCGTGCTCTTTCCTAGATTAAATGTCGGACCTCCCTTTCCCTTCTTCCAACTATCGTACTACTTAACCGCCCATCCACCCTACCTAAGCGCCAAGTCCTCTTATCTGTCCTGTATACCATGGACTTTGCGTTTCTGTCCTCCTCTTAGTCATCTTGTTCTCTTCCTTGATTCTTTCTGCGCCTATCCTTCTGCGACTTTCCTCTCATTTCTCTCCCGCGACGCTTCACGTAACATCGTATAACTGGACGGTGTACCCCATTTTAAAGCCTCAATTATCCTTCAAGCTCTCACATTGTCGTTGGAGACACGAAGGTCGATGAAAAAAAAGAGAAGAAAAAGGAAAGGGCGAAAGAGAAAAAATGAAACGTTATATGATCATTCGTCGCTCGACGTCTTCGAGACGCTTAATACTTTCTCGGTAGCATGACTCGTTTCGACGGGATCTTAAAGAACTTCCGACCCGCGTGGAATTACGAGCGACGCGAGTCGTAGATTAAATTCACTTCTGGGCAAAAGCAATTTTTCGCTTCGCTCAGTGTCGACGGTTTAATGCAATTTACACTCTAATTAATATAAAACGAAGTCTGAATTTACCGATCGTTGGCAGGACCGGCTACCGGCTGAGACGCAAATTACGTCAATTTTGTATGAAAAATTACTTATTTCGTGTGCAATTAGTCTTATTTGATGCCGAGTAATTAATTAAACGCACTCTTCTGAGCGCCACGTTATTCATTCATTTTAAGAGACTCTTTAAATGCTACATTAATTTGTAAAAAGTCTTGCATCGATTTATGCAAAAAGAATATGCCGTTTTTTTTTCTAATTGTTAGTAGGAATATATATATTTTAAAAATTTAAGGTACATTTAAAATTTTAAATATAAAGGTACATTTTATGGACATAAATTTAGTATTCGAAGTATATATGTTAGAATAGTACACATACAATATTTTTCATTAGAGGAGATTATTTGGTGATAAGTATCATATTTGAGAGAATGTTTATTGTTTCTCGTGCAAAGAAAACAATTTTTAATTAGAACCACGCGTCAAACGTAAGTTTTTTTTAACTTTCTTTAAGTTTCTTTTCTCCTGTAGAGAAGTGTGTGAGTTTACAATTCGGTGAATGCAAAAGGGAACCGGAAACGGGCAATGCAGGAAGACGGGGACGCGCGACGACGGTGAAAAATGCGCTGCATCCGAGATTCGCCTTGGCTCCTGGACGGGAAAAATTTTCTTTGCGGAAACTTTAATTACTTCCTAGGGATTCATTACTCGATGCTAATAGACACGTGTTCAGTCCCTCTTTTTTAATTTTTAAAGTTCCGTGTCATGAATATTGAACGTCGCGTGACAGCCGCTTTCTTTTTGCGTTTAGAAAAATGTGTTACTGTCCGGAGAATAATTTACGATCTTATCCTGTGGATAATTTGCGGCGAAAGCTGCACCTGGAACTGTCCGACAGATATCCGAAGTTCGTCTACAAGTTTGATAGCGCGATGGAATGTAGGGCATGCCCGATAGGAAAGTCGAAAACCGATATAAATCGACTGACGTGTGCATACGTGGATCATTTAAAATTAAATTTCCCTTGGTCTAATGTCATGCAAGAAAATAATACGGAATTAAGCACGAATAAAGTAATAATGAACGGGTACAATTTAATGATCTTTGTAATTAATGAATTTTAAAAGTGTAATTGTTGAGAAAAATCACGTCGGTATGCAAGATACAGAGGTATGGCGATTTAATTGATCATATTAATTTTCCTTTCATATATTTCGATAATGTGACTAGGTGGCTATCGATATAATTACAGAGCGGCCGAACTTGCGCTTGATACAGATGAGTAATACAATCAGATAATTAAGTGGCAGTCGCGTGACACTGCACAAAGCGTTAACCGGTCGCCACGTGTTAATAGCGACTGCACGTTTACAACGCGCAGTTACCGCAGTACAAACCAATGCGCTTATTGCAACAGATAAATGATGTGTAATCGTTAGCCAACGGCTCGATATCAGCCTCTGGTCTAACGATTACGTGCCGCTGTCGATTTGCGAGCGCTAATACTGAACGATCTACGAATGAAAATGAGGAAACGATAACGATCTAAAGTAGAAGGAACTTGGAAATCGTAATTACGCGGAATCAAGCATGGCTCAGTTTGCAGCGGCGATTGAGATGGAATATCGTGTTCCCGGCCCGTTTCGATCGGCATGCAAAACGTACTTCCGCGTTACGAAGCATTGATTTGTGATTGTTTATAGTGTCAACTGTGAAACAACCGTACATACATCGATCGCAATTGCACTAGTTGAAATCGGATTTTATAAATATTTGGTGTATATAATATGTAATTACGAGCTTTATCGCAAATATATGTAAATAATAAAAACAATATTTACGTATAATAGTAAAACAAAAAACTATCATGTAGACAGTGACCGTAGAGAATAAACTAAATTTTTTTTTAACAAAAGGCATTTCTAAAAATTTTAATCGTACTTTCTGAGAGTGCAACGGAGACTCCCTTTTCCAATTAAAGAGTCGTACACGACACAGGACATTAAACACGTAGAGACAAATTACGGTCTTTCCTCTTCGGGGCACAGAGGAGAAAGAGAAGGGTCCGAAATCACGTCCGACGCGTTTATTAATTCCTGATCAGTCGGCCGTGAAGTATTGTACACCGCGCATTTGCATACTTCGATAATCCGTTATTCGACGAAGTGCAGGAGTAATAGCGGCGGGCGCGGCGATAGTCCGCATACCGCAGATCCGATCGATCGATTTTCAATTAGCTTCAATTAGACCACCGTGCCCGCGCCGGAAATTTCGCCTAGTGAGATTCCGCGCGATATACATCTCGGCGGGGTCAAAGGTTGAAAGCGCGCGACGAGAGCGGTGGCGTTCGATGGATAATTAGAGCGGCGGGAAAAATCCCAAAAGTGTGCCCGGAAAATGAGTATCGGTAAATGTTGAGCCCGCATTTGTTCTCACGCGATCGCAATTCGTATTTCCACACTCTAAGTTCGTCCCTCAAAGTGCGAAATGCGTGAAATGCTCCTGCTGGAATACGCCCAAGAAGTTTCAGGACTGTATGTAACGACAGTTTAACGTTTCCAAGTAACCATAACTTCTTATACTTTCTCAGAGAGCCAAGTGTTGGTATAATCTCTCTTGTAATTTATTGTAATCATAAATCTGCAAAATTTTGTCGTTAGATTTATTCTATTTTTCTCAATTATTCTAATTGTAGTTAACGCCGAAAATAAAATTATATAATAAGCATATATAATATACTATTATATCACAAATTTAATTATTATAATTTATTTAGTGTTTTTAATTGTAATTAGAACATATATGAAATATATATGAAAATATATAAATAAATATAAAATATGTAAACGATTACTGTTATTATCCATCAATTTTTAAAGTTTGTTGACACGTTTCATAATTTCATTAACGTAAGCTTATAAAAAAATAATCAGAATCACACAATTTTTACGCGATTTAGAAGATCCTCTCTGGACTGTCGAAGAAAAGTACCATCGTTTGAGCAATCAGCATTATATTAAAGAGCCGATAGAGCCGGAAGGAAGAGAGGAACGTGGAGCTAGTTATTCGTAGTTCGACAGAGGAGTCGGATGAAGTGGCACACTAGCTGCAGTTCAGATAATGGCAGGCCAAGTTCATTAGCATGGCCTGGTCGAGAGAGTCCTATCATAGTGCCCTGCGAGCGTAGCTCTGCCGGTCCCTAGCTTATGGCGACGCCTCCCGTATTCGCGGTAATAATGGGCCGCGTCCAGGTCGAACACGACCGTACATCGTTTGTCTGGATTGTACCGGTAAAATATGCGGCTAAATATCTCCGCAAATGTCGGCATATTGAATTCTAAAGAGACGCCCGAAAAATAATACGTAATATGTAAATGTAATATATAAAATTCTTTTTTTAACATAAAATTGCTCGTATTGGAATACCGTGAGAATTTCAGCTCGAGAGAGGGGTACGTACGGCGAACGCATAATATTTCCTGACGTTCGATTTTCAACACTCTGCGAAATCAAACAGAATCTTTGTAAATGGCAGGGGAACTTGGGAGAACGTTACTTACTCAACTGTAATTACCGCCTTTTATTTTCGTCCTCCACTTCTTGCTCATTCCGCCTTACTGTCTAGATATTTCGTGGTAATTCGCGAATTATTATCGAGCCTGTTGTACGGCACCACGTGCTTGTCGTTAGAAACTTCCATGTGGATGCGATTAATTAACAAGAAGGATACCTATCCATTATCTACGTCGGATTATGAGGCGCAGGCTCACATGTGCTATTGGTTATTGTAACGCGCTACATCCATGTACTGTCGTCATGATGTCGGCGGATCCACCTCAGTTATGTACGATCGTATACGTACGCTGTGTATCAAGTGATAAATGGTTTCGCCTGGCGTTATAATAGATGCTAAGTTTCATGAAAACCTCATTTTTCACGCGAGGAGTGCGAACGTTTCCCGGCTGTAGCGGGCGGCTTAACGTTCGATACCAAAGTTACGGGCAAGTACGATAAAGGCGAGCGCGCGCCAAATTATGGATTGATTAATCTAAATCAATATAAAATCACGTGGCTTTCAGATTAATGGCGTTTCGAGATTTAAAATTCAGAGATACTCGATCATAACCATACTCAATCTTCACCTTCGTTAGCACCCTGTCTTTAGAATAATTTACTATAATTGATAGAGTTCCAGCTTCTTCCCGAGGAGTTGCGAATAGAATTTCTTATTCAGGAGGAATTTTCGCAATTTTTTAATATTTGAAATACTTGAAAAGCAAAAATATTAGAGTCAATTTCGTGATATTAAAAAGTCATGAAATATTAAATACATTAAATATCATATTTATTTGCGCGTATTTTATTTGGTATCTGATTCTATAAGTCAGCATCTCGCAGAATTGCAATTAAATACCAGGTGCAATTACAGCTGCGCGTAGATATCTAATCTATTTCGGAATGTAAAGACTGCGTCAAATACATCGTGTCGAAAGGACCGCAACGAAGATCTTACACTCGCGACAATCTGGCTCGACATCGTGCTTCTTAATCGTTGACGCGTGCCTCCGTGTCGCAATATCGCCGATCGCTTTCCCCTGGCTCACCCTCTCAGGGCTGTTCGTAGCGCATCGCCGCACAAAGGGAAACTTTGAACAATACGTTCCATCGACGCGATGGGGGTGACACCGTGAATCGTGTCCAGGCGTCCGTTGGACTTTTCCACTTATCACCGGCGCGTTCCTGCAGGCGCTCCCACGAGACGCGACGGCGTGAGCGGTTACAGTGGCAACTGGCACGGTCGCTCGCCTATAGTCATCGCCCTGTGTAAAACGTCGCAAGCTTTGATCTAACGGTCAATATCACGCGCCAGGGAGCATCGCGCGCTTCGCGTCCACGCGAATCTCGGACGCGAAGATAGGAAATAAGCAATCGATGACGTACGGGAAAAGGGTTTCGCGAGAGGCGAATGACGGCGGGAGAAGAACGTCGGCACGTACGCGTTAAAAAGAGGGTACTCTTTCTCAGTACTGTGCCGCGGACGTGCCAAGTCGGACGTGCTGATTCTCAGGGACTGCGATGAATTCTCCAATTCGTGCTCATTAAGCTGCCTGAAAGCATCGATGTTTCAGCGCGCAGTCGGCAGCATTGATTTATATCTATGTTTCGCAATGTTTCGCTTTCTTACATGTCTTAAAGCTCCATCGTGCGAAATCGCGGAATAGAAGTAATTTGAATTTGGGAAAGAAGCCATTTTGAATCATTTTTAAAAAATATTACATATATATTTTGTATAAGCTAGAATTGAAAATTTTCTACAGAGCTTGCAAATCGCAAATACTTTGAAATGCAATACTCTGCCATTTGGATTATCAGATATATTTATTTATACAAAAATCTCTTCTTTTATCTACGATATTTTTTTCATTATTAAAATCAATCAATAAAATTATTCACTTCTTTTAAAAAACCGTCAGAGAAGAATAAAAATAATGTAAATATCATGCGACATGTCTTCCATCAGCGAATAAATGGAGAGTTGATTCTCTTTCTGTTTTCCATTTTAATATATCACAATGGCGCGATGAGAAATGCAACAGAGGATGCAGTCGAAGCTAAAGCTGCAGGAGAGACCCAGCTTGTTTAAAGTTTCCGTGAACGGCGGAAATCTTTGGAATTTCGATGAAAACTTCTCACCTGGAAACACGCGAATCCAAATATCGCACGCGGCGCGCAGGAAAATGACACGCCGCTCTCTATGGAAGTTCCAATTAGCGTGCGTATCGTCCGTTCGAATGAACAAAACTCCTCAAAACTTTTGCCACGCGCAGGATAATGTCATATTAATTAGCGCACTTCCATGGAGGAAGCACGGTGGCGCAATCGTTCGAGCAACTCTGCAAAATAACTCCTAGTTATTGCTAATGGGAGAAACGTATAAATGCAACTTGCATAACTTGTTGAATATCACTTTGTAGAGAAACTTTCGTTTTGAATTCAAATCATGCGAAATTTAATTTTCCGGATAAACTCGGGATATAACTAATCTTCCGTATGCAGCTTTTACTTTAATCGTTTACACAATTGTACATATTGTAACGTAAGTTAAGCTCTTGAAATATTTCGTGTACGAGATCACCCGTAACCGACAGCGGGATATGTATTCTTACTTCTTGAATACGTCGATAGAATTTCAGAAATTTAATAGGCGGATCAGACACGTCCGGTGCATAGAACGACAAGCGGTTACTAGCACGGCGATACGTCGAAATATATGTATAAAGCTTAACGAAGTATTAAGAGCAGAGCACTCTGCGTAAGCCTGGGATATGCGCGATGGCGCATACAGATGTGATGCAAATTAGCGTTTAGTATAAGCCGCGCTAACTTCGCGAGCAGCATAGCTCGCTCTTTCTCTCGATAACCTTTGACTATGCCTTTGACATCTAATGCTGTTTAATATCAAGTCAGTCCTACGGTTTCCCGAATGTAGCAAATTGAGAACAATTTCACATCAAACATGGATGTGCCATGTTTATGGAAACAAGCCATTTAAGCGTAATAAAGATATACATTTTGATTATAAAGTTAATTAAATAAAGTTATCTTCTTTTCAGTTTATCTGTATGCAATTATGTATCCAGATAATTCAGCATTAAAAAAATTATTTAAAAGAGGGAGCTTATGATATAAATAAAAAAATATATGACTATTTTAACGCTAACATTTTCGAACACAGTGAAATTTTAATACATACAATATTGCGAATATAAATATATTGATCACATCAAACATCAGATATTATTATTTAATACCTTAATCACTTAGAGGTTTTAAAAATTGGATAATTCGGCTTTTATGCAACATATCAGTCAAATTATATCGTAATGACTACATTAAGATTCACGTACATTGCATGTACATACATTTGTCATCTTCGCATTACAACGGGAAATCCTGAAGTTTATACGGACGTTCGACAAGTTTCCGTGAGATTCAAATTACGGCAAGCCATTAGCGTAGTTTCGCTAATGACATACTTATCATATGAATGCATGTCACAGAGACTAGGTCAGTCGTAATTTCGGACGTATGCTACATTATGTTGCTTACTACGTACATATACACACACACACACACACACACACACACACACACATATACTATTTGAGGTATAACATTTGCGTAACGCATGTATGTACATACGTCTTTGAAAGCATGTCACTCCTCGGATGACAGTCGAAAAGATTACGTAACATGTAAACGCAGATACTAGATATGAAGAGTATAACAATATTACGATATAACAATAATCTCAAATATAATAACATAAAAATATATGTACACAGAAAAGAACAATGTTGTATTAAAAGAGAAAACATTAGTCGCATTAAAAATTATTTTAATTTAGTAACAGTATTCATGAAGCAAATAACATTTTATTAAAATGAGAATATGATGTGTTTGTTTCATTAATATTGTTAATTAAATTACAAAATCATCTTATTAAATTAACAAGATTATTTTCAATTAGATTGCTGTTAATAAAACATCATTTTTCCGTGTACGTAATAACTTAATTTTTTATAATTATATTATTTTCTGTTTTTTTAGAAATTATTATAAAATATAAAATAACCTTATTTATTATTTCAATCATAGCGTTATATATGTACATAAAATATATTACGTCATTATCTTGTAAAATAATGCTTTGACTGATGTTCTCGAATCGGTTGTACAATTCTCTTAATCACGGAGTAGAAATGGGGCTTGCCAATGTACAATCAATGTGAAATGGAACTCCAGAGGCAGAGAAAGGGAACTCATGCATATATTTACGCTCGAAAAATCGCACGACAGAAGCAAACATACGGCAGCGATTTAGGTGCGGACCACCGAAATGTACCGACTTTGATGTCGCCTGGCTTTGATTTATTTTCGAGTACTGCGAATCGATGCGAATAGGCTTACGGGAACGTCGAAAATTGGAAGGAGGAAATCAGACGACTGATTGTGGAAGAGGATATTCGACAGAATGGGAATACCTCCGGCGGTATCGCGGCGGAAGGACGGTTTCGCAGGCAAGTGCACTACTGTAGACAATGGATTCATCGAATGCGAAATTGCCGAGTTTGCAGGTAGTACTTCGAGATTGGCTGCTTAAGAGACAGTGCCGGGAGGCACTTACCGGCACTAACACAAAGAAATCAAAGTTAAACACGGACTGTCACGCTGGTTCGATATTTCGCCGTGGCACTTCGTCATGCAAGCGCACGACAGAATGTGTCATGACGTAAATTCTAAATTTCTTTTAAAATGTGAATAAATTTCACGCTCTCTATATTTTGTATAAAATTTTTAAAAAGTCCACAGTTTGCATCTTTGAAAATATATCGCCTACATTTTTTGGAATGGGACCTTTTTGTGCTAATTAATCATTTAAAATTTATTAGATACACGTGTAAATATGAAAAATTGATTTGAGTGTATGTATGTGTAAACTGTTATTTATTAAAAATTTACGGGCTTGAGATTTCATTTTTTGTAGCATCCACGATGTAAATATCAAAAAGCTTGTTCATACGATTCCACATTGTTGTACCAATAACGCCAATAAATTTACATCAAACAAGGTATGTGCATTGACCTGGATAGCCAATTTCGGGCAGAGTTTGGTTTTTATTATCTGCGTATGCGCATAACTAATTGCCATTCGCGGACGAAGCGGGAGCTAATAGCGGGTGGCGGTAGAAAGCATACATCGACATATCCAATTTTCCGATTAAAAAATGGAATTTCAAAATCCGCGACCAAACGACACTGCTGGATTACATGCATTTGCATACACCTGAAATAACCAGCACGATTTATATCGCGTGAAAAACAGTTCTGAAAACGCTTACAGAAGATTGCGTTTTGCGATGACTCCGAGAGTTCTCGTGTGTTTCGAGGTAAATTCTATGAGAATGCATCTGTGCAGTTTTAAGATGAAATCCTCGGCAAAAAAGCAGCCGAAACGTTTTTGAGATAGTATCCGTCCCAAAATTACTGTACCAATGTAATAAGAGGATTCTTTGTGCGATTTCGCAGCGAGCACAAATTTTACTATCGCTCGATTAATCTAAGTCACGTTGTCAAACAAGTATCCCGTTTCCCCGGATTCGCTGGAACTTTAAAATGACGCAGACGGGGGCAAACATTTTCGTAGAGTAATTACGAAGAGTTCGTAGAGCGTAGATAACCCCGACCGTCGCAGCCAGAAGACTCTTTCTATCTTGAATTTGGAAGAATTTACTCGCAATTAAAAAGATTGAGAGAAGAGGAAACTGAATGTATACATTCATTGTCAATAAACGTCCATCATCTTTTTATGGTCTGTTCATTGAATTAAATAAATCTTTCTGACAATTTTATCACGTAGACAGCCACCGATGTATAAAAATTTTAACAAAAATTATTAATTGTTTAATTTAAAGAAGAAAGACTACTAATGAATCAATTGCTCGTTTGAAAATTATTGCAAATGCTGAAATATAATAAACAATTGTTGTAATTCTGCACAGTAGCTTCTCGATAATGTATTAACGTTCAATTTTTGGGAGATTTATATTTGTTGTTATAATCCACATTATAATTAATTCTCCGTTTGAGAAATTCTATATTGACACGAATAATCAGCTTGGTGCGATAATAGATGCTGTAGCGTCTCTATTCAGTCGGCATATTTAGCTGTTTGCCTGTTGTTTAATCCTTTATTATCTTACGTACATATTACATACCACGTAAAGAGAAACTTTAGGCCACACATCCTGATAAACGTTTGTCTGTATGTTTATAAGCCGATTGGACAATTGTAGTTGCAGAACTACTACGTATACATATTCAAGCCGGTCTAATTTTGCAAATATAATTTTCTCTGATTGCGCCCGCATTTTGTCAGCAAGCGTATCGTAGAGACACACGGGCAAAAACAGATGGTAGAAATATTTAATCGGAGCGACAGAAGTTTTCTGATATTTTTCAGAGACGAAGTTTCCTCGGGAAAGCGACGGCCGCGACGTTGACTCGTTCTACTTGTACATATATACGCGTGTAACGGAGTGACAGCAGTCGGGCGGAGGCAAGTCGGTCGCGCATTCTCCGGCGACACGGCTGCTTGTTTCTGACACTATCCACTGGACAAGGGAGTCGTCGTGGTGCGCGGGGGACCGGCGCTTTGACACTGCCCGGGGGTAACTCTGTAAACAGCGTACGCGGGACTTTCGCGGTGGTGCACTTAGGAGAGCTGCGCGACGGAGTTACCCGACGGGGCGGTCGGCGGGGTAAGACGGAGCTTGGGCCAACCAACGGAGGTGGAAGAGGATCGCCGCTGGAGTTGAGCAAGGTAATGGATGGCTCATAACCGAGTTACTTACGTATCACGGGCTCTACGTCTTACACAACCGCCGCCGCTGCCACCGCCGCCGTTACGGGATCGTCACGGAAGACTCGCATCCGGTATCCAGTAGCGTCTCTGGTCGGGGTGGAAGCAAAAATTCGTATTAAAGTTTTCCCTTCCCCCTCAAGATAATGCGAGTGTTTCATCTTCGTTCCGCGCGGCGATATCCAAAGGGGGATGTAATGGAACGAGCGCGCTTTATTCCGCGCCGTTCCGCCCGGCGCGTATCCGGCATGCCGGACAGACAACTTCCGGAGTTCCGCCGTGCGATTTGATGGAAGACTCCGCGGTCGTATCTCTATTCGAGGCCGCCTCTCGTATCCGAGGGATGATTGAAACCGCGACTACTTCTCAACGGTATTGCGCATCGAAGGATACAACTTATAGACATATTTTCTCCGTTATTATTGTGAAAACTTCCTTCGAAATTAATAGCACTCTACGCTGCATATTCGCGTATTTTTGCAAATATGTATCACGAAGAAAAATTTAATTTTTAACTTTTACTGTGTTGAGTATACCCTTGTTATTTCCAAATAATATAAAAATATTCGATGCTGTTTCAATGATATATCAATTGTAATATATGCGTTTGTCAATATTTTAAAGTACCATTTATTTACTTTAAAACAATATAATTTGTTTATCTCTCATTTATCATTCCCCACATTCTATAGACTTTTATATCCGAATCTGTTTTTTTCGCAATAATGGTTACGAGAAGTAAAGAATAGCCGTGTGATTAAAAAAAAAACATTTATGAGTGAATTGATAAACATTAAATTAATGATGCGTCCAATTCTAGATAATTTCTGTCGATTTCTTACGATTGCCGTATCTATGCGCCGCTCCACGGATTTCCCATCTTCCCTCGAAGCAATCGGTACATTAGAAGATTACCATTTAATTTGCGCCGGTGTGCGAACAAAGTTGTTTCATCAAATAAAGGGTGCCTCCGTTCTCTGCCGTCTCCGAGGCGACTTGCGCACGCACAAATGTTGCACGGTGTCTGTGTGTAATGCGTTCTCGCTCGACCTTTCTCTCGGTCTTCACGGCCGAGTCGACTTCAGATCCTGAGCCTGACTGAAAACTTCATCTTCTCATGAAACATTTTTTAGCAGCGCCACGTCAAGCGTGCAGTTTATATATCGTCCCTTCGCTGGGATACGTGATCACTCTCCCGAGAGCGCGAACTGGTTCCTCTCCATCTGTTGCAACGCAGGGCGATTCCGCCTTCTGCGGCGTGTGTTCACCGCACGCAGCAACGCTACTTCCTCATGACATGTTGAAGGTGTACATATATATATGTACGGCAGCGGGAAACGGAAGGCGAAACCACGGAAACATGGGAGATGGTCTGCGTGAATTCCAGGTTTCATGTCCGGTTGGATTCTATGTATCACGTTCGCGTTTGCGACCTGATTAATACAACGAATAATGAATGCGATATATAATGTAGAAATTCGAGAATTTCTCTCATTTCACGTTAAATGCATTATGTCTTCCTTGCAGCAACGATACGCGTGTCGATCCGTTTAATGAATTATATTTTAAATTTATATTCTGATACATAGCGTGTGAAGTATATATAATAAATTTTATTTTATATAAACCAGAGAGAGAGAGAGAGAGAATATCACGTTATATTTTTAATATATATGGTAATGTTGAATAAACGTCCTATAAAATTTTCATGTTTTGGTAATGCAATTTGCTTTCGAATAATGAACACCAATCAATTTTTATAAAACCAATCTATATCGAGGATAAATGTCATCAATAAATTATCAACTTTTGGAAAACCCATGTTTTATTTCGAGCGCTTATATGACATTGATGTCAATCTATATATCACGTGACAGCTGCAGATACGCAACAAATATGATATGCATACACAATAAATGACACTCTTTGAGAGTGTCATAGCATACTACGCACTAAAATATCTGCAGCCGTTCACAAATTTGATGCCATATTATATAATGAAATTTTCAATGTTATTATAATAATGTTCTTCGTTAGTAAAATATGTTTGCAGATTAATATAATTAATTTTATGCCAAATAAATGAAATAAATAAATAAATTTTTACATCAAGATTTATTTCATTATGTGCTATACTTTTATATCGCAAATGGCATTATTTTCTTTTCTATATGTATAAAAGTATATTTTTCAATTTTAAACTTTCTTATGTAACAGCCACATTAAGATTCAAGAATATGTAAAGACATTATCACCGACGAAATATCATTATCGCGGCGACGCAGTAGATATTTTCATCGTCCGCATCAGCGCAGTTGCCGATGAAGTCATAAAGTATACATAAGCCTCGTGCATCTCGAGACTGTTGCTTAGATATTCAGTACGGCGTCGAGAGAATTCAACGAACGATCTCTCGTCAGAAGTAAACTCAAGGTGAATATAGAAGGGAACAAAGTCGAAGCATCTCGCACAGTGAAAATCGAATCATAAATCAATATAACGAATTGGTTAGCATGAGAAAATATAATGCTCCGTTGGGAAAGAAAGAGAGGATTATCTCGATTGACATTGTCCTGAGATGTTAGACTGTCACGCGAGTTCAACGTTGCGATAGAAGTGAGAAAAATAATAAAGATATATATATATATATATATATATATATATATATGTATATATATGTATCAATGATCTCATATTGAAAATGTATCTCTGGAACACAATTTTATTTTTTATTTCTCATTATCAATACTAGTATAATCAATAATTAGCTATTTAAAATAATTAGTCAGAAAAACTCAGGATATAAAAAATTTGACGACAGTATTGAAAGGTTTTCTTGCGCTTTAAGAACGTTGACGCAATAAAAATAAATATATTGGTGGAAAATTTAAATGGGCTTAAAGTATTTAGATTAAAAAAAGTCCGGGATATCGATAAACTACTTCACGGTTGAGAGAATAGACGGAGGAACGCGGCAGAAACTCGATTTCTTAGCAAACCCACTTTGTTCCGAGCTGGAAAAACTATTAACTGGCTGTTAAAGGGACCACGGCGTACGCACTAACGGTGCAATATAATTTATCGCCCACTATCCAGGAGCTACTTTTTCTGCCGCAGCCGCCGTTACGACCGCGGCCGCCAAGTTTTTTTCCGACAGCACAGGCATGGAATATTAAATCTCCAATATTTCTTCATAACGCAGACGTACTCTGATCACAAGTTTTGCCCTTTCCCATGGTACATGCAATTTGCTAAAGTTACTGTAGCATTTCTCGATGGAGGACTAAGTTTTGCCTGACATTGTAATTAATTCCGTGTAAAACGGACAATTAAGAAAATTATCTATATGATTGTGTGATATGCGAGAAATATATACAACACTTTATTTAACGTAGAATTTCTGTGTGATATGTTTAAATATATTTATTTATTTTCTTTTTCAAGATTTTCTGCTGAATTATTTTTATTACTTTTTAAAAGTTAAATAAAATGTTGATTCTTTACGATACTGATTTTCTTACATAAAAACAGGGAAAACAATTTAACAATCACTGCTGACAACAATATGAAATCGTAATTATTAATATTTACTTTGTTTAACCTTATCACGAATATTATTTGACGAATGTTTATTGATTTCAACATTGCGCCCTCGTTTCGTGCCTTTTACCGTGCCTTTATTCATCTCAGCAAAAGGAGGAAAACGAGTTTAGCAGGTGTTACCCCTCGTCGCTGGAGGCAATGAGGCAAATTCAACGTTATGGTGGTCCCGACTTCCATTTTCATACATCAATGGAGGCGCTAGCCAAGCATCGAAGTAGATTTTAATGAAATCAATTTATGCGACAATAGCATTAATTACGGACTGCATAAAGGTAATTATCGATTATTTTAATCACTCTCGATCTTTCGCGCCGATAAACTTATAATCTCTGCGACAAAAATAAATGATTACTTATAATAATCAGTACACCTTTAAGAAATATTCTATAGTAAATTTTAAAATTATAGAAAAAAATGTATTATAATAATTATAAAAAAGTAAGTATTAATTATATTTTAGTATCCGTTAAGTTTAACGATCGTAGTTCTTCGACAAGATTAAGAAATGTGATTAAGAAATTTTAAGCTCCATTTTATGTACTTTTAAACTTCTATGTATAGAAGCGTTAAATATAATATTATAATGTATTATCTTACTATACCAGAATATTTCTTCAGTTAACTCGAAACGATACTTTAAAGTTTAAAACGTCATTTTACTTTCTCAATCTACGATTAGTTTCTTCGCCACTTTGTCTCATTTATTGTATCGCGTTAATTATAAGACCAAGTATAAGTACCAAGTGAATACATACATATACGCGGTATCGTTCTCGTATCTCGTAAAATAAGAACCGATTTACGGCGGAAGGTATCTCGCACGCGAAGAATGCAATTAGTGGGTTTTAATCTTACACGTTTTAAAAGAGAGTAAAGAGCACTAAGACGATCGTTCCATTGAAATATTCCTCGCGGAATTGCTGCGGATCCAACCGTTGGTTCGTAGTTGGATACATCGCTGCAGTTACGGGCTACCATTTCGAGCTAGCATTTGAACGGGGAATGTTACTGGTATTTATTCGAAATAAACGCTGATGATACTGAATGTGTTCTCTCTTTCTCTCTCTCTCTCTCTCTCTCTCTCTTTCTTTTATCGTTAGCTTAGAGTATAATGCATAAGGCGATGGCATAGCTGAGAAACTCGAGCGGAGAGACGAGATATAGCGGTAAATCTTTGCAATCTTCGTCGGATCTTAATAAGACAACTGTTCGGGCGATGTTGACGACTGCACGCATAGGAGAAAATGGTAGATGGTTCATGAGAAAGAAGACGGCGAGTATGGGAGTGAGTAGAGTAGAAAGACCATTTCCCGGGCGGAGGAGAAGAAGCTTTTATCCCGTTAATTTTATGCAGACGGAGCCAGCCTCTCCTTCGATTCGACAACGGAGGAAGAGTTATACTTTAGAGAGTGAGAGAGCGAGAGAGGGAGGGGGGAAGAGAGCAAAAGAGAGAAAGTAACTGTGAAAAAGAAGAGCTGTGCGCAGAAAATGGCTCTAACCGTTAATCCAATTGGCTTTTGCGAGAATTAAGACCGGTCGTTCTCACTGTCTCTACACGCACGTTTTCGCACCTAGCGTGTTGTTTTTATTTCGGCAGCAGTTGTGTTGTAATTAGGTAGCAATTGGATGAAACATTTACAAAGCTCTACGTGGAGAACGTACCTTGCGCCGTAAATATTTCACAAACGCATTACACAAAAATAATAGTGCTCCTAATTTCATCGAATTATTTTTTTCTAATCCAGTCACTCGGATATGCATTCAACTTATGTGTAAATTTAAAAAAAATTTGCGATAATGTGCAAAAATTATAAAGTTTTTAATAATAGACAGCTATTTTTTCCTGATTAACATATAACTAATTTCATCGAAAACGTTTTGCGCACTCGACGCGTTTTACGCTTATAGTAATAAATTCGAGCGATGGGCGACGTATGTTCGATACGCAAAATTCGGGACGGATTTTGCGGCAGTTTCGAGAAATCGCGCGAGATTAAACGACAAACTTTTAATTATTTCTCATTTCGCAGCGGAATGTTTAATCAGCAAAAGTGGAAAACGTACTACCGAGTCGCATGATGTATTGTACTTTTCATCACGATTCACAGCTTGGCGTAATGCGCTCAACTGAACGTAATTACAAATTGCAACACGTACCTCCATTTTAGGAGCAAATGTTTTTTTCGCACCTGCTTTGCACTGGGGACTAAATGTGCTGTCACGTTGCACGCCATTTACAACGCTGTAAAAACATTGTCATCTTATACCTTCTGCTACGCGTTACAAGCGAAAATGCAGTATATTTCATTATAATGAGAAAAATACGATGCGTATGTTAAAGTTCCTCTATACAAGGATACTTGTATCAGTGACTAAACCATTGTAAACGGTTATTGAATGTCCGGATATAAACTTTTTGGCGAATCACTTATTTTGTATTCGTCTTGCAAGAGTTATGATTATATTTGAGCAACTTTAGTAAAGTTTAAACTTGAAATCTTCATCTTTTAATTTAATAAATATTCACTCATTAAAGACGCGTGCCATTCTAAGCAATAAAGTTAATTCACTTGTCGATGTAATGGAAATTTCCAAACAACTCGATAAGATACAAGATCGAAATTGCGTTTAATAGAGAAAAGCGCCGATTCGCTCAGAGACGTCGACCGGTTCAACAAGAGCATAAAAATGTGTTGGCAGCTAAAAGTTCGAACGTCTGAATTTTCGGACAACGAAACTTTTAAATACCCATTAAAATCTGTTATACTGCTTTCGTACTGTAAGCCGTAAAGTCAAGTGCGCTTACAATTTGCGGTCTTTTGATGTGCAACTAGCGCTGCTGTTAGTTTCAGTAAAAATTAAATTTGGACAGCCACGCATAAGGAAAGATCAGATTAAAATACATTACGTGATTCGACTAAATATATTTTACACGAGAAAAGTTTCTCGTTCTTTCTTTACATAATTTTAAATGAGTTTAAATTTAACAAAAATGTTTAAAGACGCGGAATTTTATGGCGAGACGCAGCGCGAGGACTCAGAGTAGCGTTTAAATGCAAAAGTGTCGTATATACATCAGGAAAAATATATCAGTCTAACCATCGCGTTCTCCGCTATAATTGAGATTTCTTTATCATAGCTTTCGCGAGCGAGAACGCTCGTTTCCGTCGTCCTTTGTTCGCGCACGATGCAGTGGAAGAGTGCTGTTATCTCGCGACTGGTAAATTTTCCTGAGTTACAGCCTCGAATTCAGTCGGGCCGACCCGTTAATTAGTGACCGAAAGAAGAATAGCCGTGAGACTCGTAAATTAAGAACAATAGGGGGAAGTACGTGGTAGACACGGCGTGGGCGGCGAGGTGGCAGCGAATTTTCGCCGGTGCCAGCGCGCGCATCCCTCGGCACAATGATACAAATTTAAAAAAGGGATGTCGATGAATGCAACGCACGCTCGACGGCATGGAATCCAGTGTACCCAGTGCGGCTCGAAAGCGAAATAAAAGCGTAGTTGCGACAAAACAAGGACTTTTTTGTGTTTAACAACAACTGGAAAAGCAACAGCTAATGACAAAAGTGTGTAAACTAGATTCTCTGTTGATTCATGTGTACCACGAAAAACCCGTATATTCGCTGATGATGTGACCATTAACTGCGCATACAAGTATCTAATATTCACGTCCGTCAAGTTTTATACGTGAGCGTGCAATCAACTGTCAATAATAGTGGGGCAAAAATCTGTTATTATATTCGCGGCCAAGTGTTCATAAAAATCGATGACTCTCGCTCTCGATTCATCCCTGTCAACGTCGCTGGGGGACGATGGGAAAATTGAGCGTCTCATGAACCGTTTAAAGTGTGGTGAAGAGTTATTTTTGTGTCATGCAGCTTGCCATTTGACGTCGGTTCGCCGGTATGTTCTGTTAAAGACTCACAGAGCAAGATACACGTACACACACACACACACACACACACACACACACACACACACACACACACACACGCACACACACACATATACGGCGTCTAACCAAATATTTATCGCGCGATGGTACCGGCGCGACCCAGGAAGGGGCGAAACGAAGTACGTGGATTAGTCGGCAGCTGAATCAGTAAGCTCAAAGTGGCAGACTGTATTTTGCCATACGAGAAGCTCGGGATTACGTGTACTAGAAGCGTGAATCAAATGCGCCGGGTTAACTGAATGCATCCGCAGTATTAGGTTCGAGGGACGTGCGCACGCGAAATGCGAACGGGGCGAATTCTGGCTCTTGTGTTCGGGCACGCGAACGCCAGCTAGCTCTCTTTCCCGCACGGTCGCAATGGATTTCTTTTGGGAGCGCTTTGGTTAGTCTTGTCGACAGATGGAATAACATATGAACACACGGTATCTCTCGATTTTCGAAGTTGACGGTGCATTCGCGATTCCCATCTTGAATTTCAAACGGAGCCTCGCACCAGCGAAACGTCGTGATGTCGCCACAGAGGGAATGAAAATCGCGAGCAATATTTATGATGTTTCAAAATTATCAATACGAATCGATCCATTGATTGAATAAAAATTTTTACGTTCCTCGAGATACACGGTAATTTTGATGCAGAGGAGAGAGATTTTACAAACACATTTTACAATTATAAAACAAAGATGGTAAACATGTTGGAAGCAGTATAATGAAAGTTTCGCTCGCCACACGCGGATTATTTTTCGGTGAGTTTTGCGAGACGCGCGGAATATCACGAACGATTTCGGATATATCGAAGAACGGGAAAACCGGACGATTTCTCCGTCGAGCAAGCGCGGATGTGTTCCGGAAGACAAATATTTATCTCCTTTGTGCAGCTCGCTCGTGATGTACAGGATACGATATTGCCGTCAAATATTTTTGGCATCGAAATGCGGAGCATCGTTACGCGAAACCGGTTCGCCGCGAATGTCGAGTAAACGCGGCCCGCGCGTCTTTCACGGGACGTGCATTCTTGCATCAGGATATTTATTATGAAAGCTAATTATCGCGCCTGGAGAACGCGTACGTGTTGCGGGGAGTGCGGAGTTAATTACACCTTAACCGTATTCAGTATCGTAATAATGTGTGGAAACACCCGGAGGATATTTGCTCGAGTTGCCAAACTGTGCGAACCGGCTAAGTATAATGAAACGTTCTACATTGCGAGATTAGGAGCAAACGGCAAAAGCCATTTCCCCGCCGACTCGGGATTGTTAAGAGTCCCGAGCTGTTATTAGCCCGTTGGCGACGAGCGCGCTCACGTATGTCTCGCAAGCGTGAATTCGTCCACGTGAATGCGTGAATGCGAACGCTAAAAACAATGCGGTTGGATAATTATCGAATGCGTACGAATATGCGAACGTGCAAGCGCGGCGCGAGCGACGGGGAACGCGGCTGGCTGTTTAATTCACGCGAGATATTAAAGCGATGTGTCATCCGCGTTCGAGCTCGCGTTATCCGAAACTTTATCTCAATTTCGGTAAATTTCCAGAGGCACACGTTTAAATAGAGAATCCTGAAGGGAATGCTGTTTCCTTTGCGTTGAAAGGATCGCAAAAGAGACCGTCGTAAGTATCAGAAAAGAAACTTTTCGAGAGAGAGAGAGGAGGAGACAAGTAGCGGATGTAACGATTCTTCCACTAGGGACGCTCGAGTAGATTCTTTACAAACGATGCGCTCGTACTACTTTCCGATTGCATAAAACGAATTTAAAAGTCAGTGGCACTTGTAACATTTCATGCACTAGCACATGGTATGTAACTTGTCATTTCTAAGGGTATTGTCTAGCTAGAGGGCCATTAGTAAACTCTGCGTACGTTAGTTAAGTCATCTACCTTCTCGGAACTTATGCGTAGGATATGTAAATCGAACTTTATGCGATATACGAAGTACGGCATCCAACTTGAATTAAACTTCGGGAAATATAGACTGCATTCAGAAACGCGCGCGCCTTTTCATTACGTTATTCCCGCAGGAAAGAAATGTGCTTGAAACTCGCTGCAAGAATATTCGAATCTACCAAGTCTTTATCACGTGCAATGGTCACGATAAGCATTAATCAAACGAGATATTATTGATCAAAGATTTTAGAACGGTTCGAAGGCACATTTCCGCCGTGACAATCGATGCAACCGGTCGCCAGCGACCGAAAGTGTAAGCGGTCGAATCGAGGGGGTTGATCGTCCCCCGCTCGTGAACGCGGACACCCAACACGCTCGCCACTTTTAGCGCGCCGCGTGTGAGCACTCGGTCAAATGTCGCTGCATTATTTGTGCGCTGCGGAAGAAGCGAGAGGAGATCGGGGCGGGAAATGGCAGAGGGGAAGGAGAGACGGGAGAGATGCAGCTTCATATAACGGATATACGAGGGTACATCGATCCAACCGCAGCTCGATTGCCAAACCGCCGACTGCAATGCAGCCGTTCGACGCCGGGTAGCAGTCGGCCGCGCCGTGGGAAATTTAATTTCGCGCAGGCTTTGCGCTTTACGCTCGAAATGTAACCGCGCCGCCGCCGGCAAACGCGCTCTGTCGCTCTTTCTCTCTCTCTCTCTCTCTCTCTCTCTCTCTCTCTCTCTCTTGCGCGCGCGCGCGACGATACTTTCGCGACGGATACGCGAAATACCTACGTGAAAAAAGACCGCGTGGTCGCCGTCGTCACCACTACTGGAGGAAGCGGAAGATGCGCGCCGCATTAAAGAGTTCTCTCGCAGGATTCCTCCGTGCTTCCTTCCGCGATCCCTTTCCGATCGCCGGTCGCGTTCAAACGGGGAAAATACAAATTTGCCTTGAACGATTACCTCGTGAATATCCGGTGGCGCTTCCTCTTCGGGTCGTCGATTAATGTTTACTCTCTGTTTTGTGATCTCCGAACAATTGTTAGCTACGAACAAATATGTATAAAACCCCGTCGAAAATTCCCCTAAGCGTTCGTCCAAAAGCGGAAATTGGTAGTATCCACAATCGTTATGATATCTCGACTTATGAGTACACGGTAATTAGATATTTATTTTTAAACCTGGCTCGGTTCATCTGTGACAAAATTAAAGCACATGTACGTGAATTACATACATTTACTAATTATTTGGATTCCAAATAGATTGGAAAACAATTGAAATTATATTATTAGTTCGCACGAAAATTTACGATTACGTGATCAGACAATAAGAATATTGACTGATATATATTGTAATTAAATGATGAATATTGTAAACTTGCATCTCGTTTCTTGATTTTCTATTTTTCCCCGAATTTTTGTACATATATCACATGCATTATGCCCGAACAAGTTCCTGCTATTCTTCACATGCAAATGAGAGATGCATTGTATTGCTTTCAATTCGCCACTTCTCCACTGATCGCTTTTACTGTTGGTCTACTCGTTTTGTTTCTCTCCATATTTATTTACTACTTCTGTTTCACATTCCACAATTGCAATCAAGTCGCGAATGTAAATTGCAGAATGTAAATTATACTGATACAATTAGTATCAATATAATTTTTAACTGTTCCGTTACGAATTTTATCATTAAACGACGAGATATATTTAACAAGGAGATGTTTAATAGAATTTTTTTCTGGTACAATTATATTATATTATTATATTTGTCTTGATTAGAACGATGAATTATTGACAATAATGTAATTAAAATTAATGATATAATATAATAATAATTAATAATATAATCTAATAATAATGTTGATAATTAACGATAACACCTCATTTTGCTCGTATTTGGCTTTTGACTCTATTTTACAATTATTTTTCTATAAAATTATAATATGTATGTATATGTACATATATAAGTATAGGTACATGAGAAATCGAGAAAAAAAATAAAACCTAGATTTCTGAATAAAATAATTTGTTTGAGTAAAACTAAAGTGTATTTCAATTGGTATGAAAATTAAGATTTAGAAGAAATCATAGTTATATAAAAAGAAAAATTAAGGATTAATAATTGTAAACCTGATCGACTCAATAGGTCGATCAGGCAGTAATAGGACAGGGAAACAGATCGCAACGCCCTTTAACTTCAAACGCGGGTAACAGATAGCCAAGCGCGCAAGGAGTGAACTCGCGAGATGATAATAAGGGTAGTTTGTTGAAGGATAACAGAAATTTTACCTGGAGTTTGCACGCCACCGCCGACAGAGGGAAGCAAAAGTATGATCGATAGCCGGGGGTTGGTTCGCTGCTGCACGATGTTCTACAAAGCGCCATCCGAAGCGCGAATGCTTTGAATTTCAAATACTTACTATGCTTCGCTTTTGTTCTATTAAATATTTTCAATCTCAATAAAATTATTAAGCTTGTTTTAATATTAATATAATTGTATAAATTATATATTTACAGTCATTTGCATAGTTTACGATTACATTTGAACAGAATCATTTCAACGTTTAATAAACTGAAAATTCGAAAATGACACATGAGATTAAAAAAATAAAAAAAAAGTCCAGAGCACGTTTTGGGACATGAGGCAGACGAGAAGCAGCATTAAAGTAATGAAAGGGCAATTTTCGATGAATAACATGCACATTCCTGCTAGATAGTCATGCGTCTGCAGAAGCGGCTACCTAATTCGATGAAACCGAAAGGGATCCACGGGGATTAATGGACTATCCCGAAAGTTTTACGATCACGCCAGGGCGACCTTACAGCGACGATTAAATTACAATAAGCTCCGTTCCCTTTCCGATCTCTTAATTGAATTGGGATGGCGGTGCAGGTGAGAGTCAGTGAACCGGGCCGCATTAAAATAACTACCGCCTCACAGCTAGTACGTAATTGCCGTCGATAATTACGTTCCACACGGTATATTACACGTCAGCTATGTCGCACTTCCGCGCCATAGAATCCTCGAGTTAATTCGATCTTTGCGGTTACCGCGAGAATTTGACCGGAAATAAAATTTTACGAGAATCCTTTTGAAGGGAATGCACATTATCGATATAAGGAAATTGGTTGCAACGTCGATAAACCCTGCGACCCCGGGTTGATGGATTCACCTATTCCCATCTACCTATTCCCAGTTTCTTGCTTGTAAAAGGACTGTTGATTGTTTTATAAAGCCACATTATTTTTAAGCAAAATAATGTATTATAATTTAAACTGTTTAGTTATTTTTAATGTGTTTTAAACGTGTCCTATAAAAATACTTAGTGTACATTTTATCACATTTATTTTGTAATAAGATAAAAGTTAAAGAATAAATAAAAATTAAATAACTTTAATTAAATAATTTTTATTTAAATTAAAATGTAAACTGTTTTCGTAATAAAATAAAAAACAACGCGTTCTCCACTTGTAATTTATTTAATATTTTAAATGCTTGTGCGTGTGTTATAAAAAATAATTTAAAGAAAAGATATTTTTTTATGTTGGAATACAAATTAAGTTTCGAATCGTTAACTTAAATATAAAATATATCGCGCTAAAAAGAAGCTGAAAATATAAAAAATGCATATAAAAATGGATTAACCTCATTTAATTATTTGATGCAAAAGAGAATTTATATATCAAATGTATCAAATTATTTCTAACGATTAAATATACATAATGCTGAGTTATATTTTTCGATATCTTGTATTATTCATGCACTCAATACTCGGTTACGTCGAGATTTATTTTCTTTATCGCTTTTCATTTTGATTCCTCAAATAAATTGTAGAGATAATACAATGAGATAACATCCAAGTGGAAATGTGGGAAGAGGATACGGAAGGCTCGCGATGAATAACATCAAGGAGTTATTAAATTATCTGAAACTCAATTACATACTCCACGGCGGACTGCGTCTATACGCGCACTGCCTGTATCCGGGAATTCAACCCTGCCCTATTTTACGAGCGCTTCGTGCCATCCAATTATATCACGGAAAAACTAAGGTGTTATTACCATCAAGACAGCTACGAAGGGAGGGAGGGAAGGATACTCGAGATAGAAGTGTGAACTGTAGTGTACACAGACGCTGCTAACGAGACGTCGGCCGCATTTTCAACTAACAAGTCCCCATCTCGAGTAACTGGCATCAATTTATAAAGAACTTCAGTGATTGACGATAGCAATTCAGCCGTTTTTGAGCAACTTGGGATAATTTTCGAAGCAGAGAACTCACTCGCACACGCCAGTGCGCGCATAGAAACGCACATACAAGCCCCGTTCTGCCGGAGGCCTCGTTACAGTTTCGACGAATGACAACTGGAGTATCAAGATTGCATTTCTGACTTTTCACGATATCGCTGAACCAAGATTTTCGATATCGGACAAAAGTTGCGAGCCAACTTTTCGCGAGCAGTGGTAACGGCCGGAATGGCCGGAATGGCCGGGATACGTATACGAAAATTTAAAGCATCGATCACGGTATGAATTCAACGAACCTCCAAGTTCTCGACTTCACTCTTTTAATTCGAGCATTATATAATCCTCTTGAAAGTTTTTGGATTTTGTGCGGACGCGGATATCTCTCTGGAAAGAATATCTGCGATAAATTTCCGAATACATTTTACTGTTTATACATTTTAATAAGTGTATCGTAAAGTTTTATTTCACCAATTAAATAAACAAAACAATGGATTAATAAAAAGGGAAGAGAGAGAATACTCTTTATTTTAATAAATTGATGAACACGCACTCATGTATCGTTGTTGAATTTCACGTTTTATAATATTTCGAATCATTTTTTCTAATTAGTGTTGCTCTGAATGCATATTAAACGTAAAAATGTTTTTTGTACAAAATAGTCTGTTATCATAATTTATTGATTCTCAATAATGAACAGTGTGATTAAATTGATGGAAAAGTATAAAATATAAAATATAAAATTGATGGAAAAGTATAAAGTATAAAATAAAAACTTCTCAATAATTAAAATTTATAATTATTTATTTTTATGCCTGGTCTCTCTCTCTCTCTCTCTCTCTCTCTCTCCTCTGCTCTTTTCTTGTTACTCTTTTAACAGCTATTTCAGTCGCTTGTAACTTCATGTAAGAGTACATCGCACAATGCTTTGCAGGAACAGGACTTTCAGTCGCAGACATTACAAACTACTCTCTTTTCAGAACTTCGTTTGTATGAATTGCTTTTATCTTATACATTACAACACTGAAATCTTTTTGGTGAGACGGGCATGGGGTAAAATTCTTATCGTTCCAAGATTATGCGCGACATCTTGAGCGTTCAATAGAACGATGCTTTCTTGAAACTCGAAAGAGAGGGAGATTCTCTCACGTCTTTATATTAAATTTTAAACTACGATACTTCTAAACTTTTCTTCGTCTCATTATATTGTACTGGCTAAATTTTCATCATCAACGTTGCTTGATTTTCAAGCCAAGTTTAAAAACCATTTATCGCGATAAATATACTTTTTTTCAAATATTTCATACTTTTGCTATTTCTTTGCAATGCGAAAATGCTTTATAGAGCAGGCAACTAAACATGAATCATTAAGAAATATGGAATGTAAAATTTTGTATAGAACGATTTGTATGGTATATCTGACTGACATACTGCACGCGCGCGTATCCCACCTCGCGGAAACAGCAAACTGCAGTAATTAAATACTCGGAAGCAATGCATTACTCGATTCGTGGTACTCGTTCATCGTTCGCGAGACCATTCGCTGCTTTCTGGATGAGCGCGGGAAACGCAAATATCAGGTATCTAGCAGACCGGCCGATCGAAATGTCAATAGCTCTCGCGCGAAATTAAATGTCAGGCTGACGCACGAAGTAATCGAGAGAATGGTGTCTCTTCTATGTATTCGCTCCTTATTCGAGTACCACCGTTACTTCAAACGCAAAAAGACAGATTGTCAGCTTGCTTTTTCATGTCGCGACAAATTTTCGCCCTGCGCGTAATCATACCTTTTTTCTTCAACACCTGCTCGTTTGAGTAATTCGACGCTCATGAGAGACAGACAGGCAAAAAAATATACGATATAAAGTTTTATTTGTAATCGTCTAAATAATCGTTATTTTAGATTATTTTTAATTTTTTTTATATTTATCAAGGTTCTCGATGCAATTACAATAATATAAAATGAGATTGTAAATTATATTTTTAGCATGTAAGAAAGCAAGAAGAAATAAAGATGCTCGAAAAAGTAGCAATAAACTAAAAGTATTACAATGTATTGAAATATATTATGTTTGCTTTCCTCTTTCCTTTGGATAAATATCACTGATGTGAAAAGATTGCTGTATTACAGTCTGCTGCAAAACCGATATTGTTTTCATCTGCGAGAAGAACTATGGTACGCTCATATCCGCTATATTCTTGCGAAATGTTTACCTGGAAAATGTACAACCTATCTTTTGAGAGCCACCCTATTGGAAGGTGTCTTGAAAAAGTTGTTCACATCGCCTTGGGAGCATCGAGATCTGTGCCGCAAAGAGCGATGACTTCGTGGCAAGAAATCACCCTTAAGGCTTCCATATAACCTGCCTGGCGATTTATGTCAAAGAAAATAAGAAAAGATTTAGAAAATGTGTCACGTTATAAATATCATGGCCTGAATATAGCTTAATGTAGCTTACGGACGTTGCCTTTCCGTTTTGTATGCACCTACAATCACGGTAAAGCCGCGAATATGATGCAATTATGACGTTTATCCGTGCCTGTCTGTATTGATTTCTCAATGCTTCGATGTTACGTAAATTCCAGTATTAGTGCAAACATTAATGTAAAACTTAATAATAAATATAATATTAAAATCTATGTAAAATATTTTTTTTTTTCAGTATTTTTATTTCTATAATTACTTATTAAAAATCTATATAAAAATATTTCTTTAGATGGTGGTTTAGATGGTGGTTTACGGTATATCAATATTAGTTCTTTATCTTATTAATATTTGACAAAGTTAATTTGTGTATCCATAGTAATTGAATTAAAAGAAAGATATTAAAGATTTTTCTTCAAATTTTTCTTGTTCCTTATTATATAACTTTTTCATGTAAGTACGTCAGCTGTATTTGTGGAAAAGGTGGAATATAAATAATTCGGGTGAACTCTCTGAGTACGAAAATAAAACACAAAAATATCTTATTGTAGAAACGATGGCGTGTTATTTCTAAAAGGTTGGCAATCCAAAGAAGGTATCATAGTGGAATAACTCCAACGTAATTCGAAACCTACGGCAACCCTTAACAGCCAATGATAGCTGCCATTTACAAAAGAGCTCCGGACCAACGTCCGAAGTTTGGCACTTTGAATCGGGCCATTTGGCCCATCTTTCCGTACATTTGCAAGTGGCCCCGGCCACGAAGCCGCGATCGATGCTATCATCGTTTCCGAGGAGAGGTAACTGCAATCCCATTCATTATACGTGCTATATGTAGTACATGCATACTACATATGGCGAAATCTAATGTAGAATCGTGGATCTGACGATGAAATTGTAGTCCCGTAATAACGCGAAATCTTCAGCGAAATTCCAGTAGAAAGTTAAAATAATCGTAATGCCATTTGGATACAATTAATTTCTACGTTGTGAATAAAATATGCTAATATATTTTTAATAATGCAGGATTGGCGACTATTTGAGATTTTATTTCATATATGTTCAGAGCTATTTTAATTTTAATACATGCGTTAAATATTTTGGTATATTTTGTTAGTAAAATAATTAATTTTAAATATCATAATTTCAAATCTAATTACAAGATTTCATTATTGTTAAAGAGGACGCTTGTTTCACAAGACGTTGTATTGTCTTCGTAATGTAAAAAAGATCGAGCGATGTCTCGGTACAGTAAAAAACAATTCTGTGAGTTTCTTTGATGCGACTATCTAAAAGGGATTTTCGATCTGCCGGTCTGTTTTTTGCTACTGTTAATCCCACAGTTTTAACGTGAAACGAAGACCAGCTGTTTACAATTTCAGAGAACTAGCAGCAATCATCGACATGCGAGCACAGTTTGCTTGCAACAACGACGTTGTATCGTGTATCTTACAGACGTTTTTTATGATATTCATCATGCTTTTTGTTCCAAAAAGAATTTATAACCAAATTAACTCTTTGCTAACTAATGAACGTTGGACGGTCTAGCAAATTTACAAATTTTTACCTTGCCGTTCTTACAGCAGATAATTTAAAAAGCATTAATTCTATAATTAATTCCGAGTCTGGAAAACCAGAGTTCCATCGATCGCAGTCGCTATTAAAATGTTGAGTGCATATTAGAAAATTTGATTAAAAAATTTACGTTGAGAAATGAAAGTTTGATGTTAATAACGACTGAAATATTTCAAAATCAATCCTTTTAAAACGTAAAGATATCATATTTTTTTCTGAATGTTATCGCGGACGATACGTGGATTTGGTAATTTTAATTGTGCAATTTTATAATTTACGTCAGAGTGAACTGATAATTATTTACGGACGGTGTGCTTGCGAATAAGTGCATCCAGTTAAAAGCGTTACTCGTACGCTCTACATTCAGTCTGTGCGGAAACTAAATTTTGCAACTCCATTTATTCAAATTTTCCAACTTCGACAAGAGTATCACCGCTACTGACACAAGTTTCGTTCCATTTTCATCATGTGTGGCCTCATTTCGTCGCGATTATTGCACTGATTATACTAATTTGCGAACGTTTTTTAATTTCTCAATCGTGTACGACGTAGTCTGACTATCTGCTATTTTCCAGAGATACACAATAGTGATCGGTTTTAATTTCCTTTGCCTTTCGGTCGCGCCGGTACTGCGGAGTTTTCTCATTCCGGAGCTTTACAGCGAGCAGTCGTACACACGAGTTCGTGCCGTGGAGCTGTGATTCAAGCACTTTCGTGTCCAGCAATTTGATACCAGTCACGTACGGAATACATTTCGAAAGAATGCAAGAGGCTGCAGGCAGGAATACTCGCACGTGCAAGAAAAGGCGTGTGCAAGTAATGAGGCTGCGTTTATCTATGATAAAACAAAATTGTTCCGACATTATACGCAATTGATACTACTGGTATTACAAAATATGTAGTTCATATATTAAGAATTTTGCATCTCAAAGGAAAGTTAAATTATTTAGAAGAAATTTTAGAAAAGAGCAAAGCGATCGATATTGTGTGCTGTGTATTAAAATTAGTTTTAAGAATAACTGTACAATATTATAATTTTAATAATTTTTATTTTCATTTTTTCTCGCTTGGCGATAAATGATAGAGAAAAGCATTTTATCTTTGTGAATAAAAGTTTAGATAGACCTGATTAAAAATGGAACATCTATAAAATATATATGTATAGAGTCGGTGCACCATTTGTGGCCACTTTAAGGATTTTTAAAAATGTAAACGCGTTTTAATTAAATTCTTTTTGTTATCTAATAACTTTAACTACTTTAATATATTCTTAAGAATCTTTTAGATATAATAATAAATTAAAAATTGGCAAACAAATAAAATTAAATAGATGTTTTAAAAATAAGAATTATGTTATAAGTTCCAATTTCACCGTTTTTGGCCAGTATTTAGATTTGTCATAAAACTAATTATACACGCATTCAGCAAGTGAGTGTGATCAGCAGAAATACTGAAAAAACAAAATTCATCTACTACATAGGGTCAACAAGAAGCATAAACTAAATAATTCAAAAACTATCGAAGACAGTGGCCACAAATGGTGCACTGATTCTATATAAAAGAAGCAATAAAATAAAATATGTACTTTCTTTTTTATCTTGTGCTGATACTCATTTGCTTCAAAACCAACAACTATCAAATAAAAACAACTGTTTAACAATATGTATTATATTAATACCATGGTCTAGACAAGTGCTTTTATACATTGAACTTAATTGCCATATAATTAATAAATTTTCCAAATTTAATTTGCTGTCTATTGTTGGTATAATCTGTTATTAATCTGTCATACCATTTGTGTAATTTACTCTCATTTTTATCTTAAATGGTCTAGACTTCGAGGTGTAGTTTTAGATATGAAACTGTGGATTTAAAATAAGAAAAAGACTACAGTTAGAAAGATATTTAAATTTGCTACATTTTTGTTATTTGGTAAATCCTATTTATAATTATCTTCTAAAGTATGTATTTAAACTTCTTAATGGATAATCTTGTAAAAAAGTATAACCACAAAAGATTTTACGCATAACTTAAATAAAAAATATCCTAATATTCTTCTTTAAAAAGGGCAAATAAATTTGCGCATTTATAAAGAAGTGTGTTAGCTTTAGTTCATTATTTCACAAATCTCTCTTTTTTTATATTAACAATAATAGGGATTAATTTTTAAAATTGTACATATATTTCCTCTTTTTTTTTTTAGTTTTCATGTCGTTAAAATACGTTACGACATGTCATAATGCATATATTTTAATAATAATGTCAATAAATAATAATATTAACATTTTTTTTGTATAAACAATGTGACTGACTGTAAAACGGATAAATTAAAAATTCATTATAAACTCAATTTCTCTTCCCAAATCTGTATAATCTGAGGCTAAATATTATAGTTATACGCTTATATTGATAGTTGAACCCAGTTGCTGTAACATTTGTACAACGTGCGCATGAAAACGTTATTGCGCGCTGACGCGCACGTTTGGTGCAAACTATAGTGCGCGGTAACGCTTGCATGAAAACTAGGATTTACTCGATATTCCATATCTTCAGTTGTATACAGTTTTGTCTTTTTTTTTAAACATTGAATATGACATATTTTTTATTGAGAATGCTCAAATTTATTTAAAATTTAAAAAATAAAGAATAAAATTTTATTGATTGTATATAGTATATTAAAAAATTCTAATTTGGATACAAGGAGAGAAGAGAGAAGAATACATAACTTTATTTTTTGAAGTCTGACTGACTGCATTTTAGCCTACGTGTATCGTCCCTGCTGTGACATTTTCAAACACCGATACACGAGCGACTTTTTCCGTAAAGTAGGTACTTCTAGTTCGGGTTGAGACCGTTCCTCGTAAAGCCTGCCGGCAAACTCCTTGGCAATTAAGCCGATTACGGCAGAGACCCGATTAACTAAGGTTCCACATTAAAGTTTTATTCTTCGGTTTTTACCTCTTAAGTGGCAGTTACCTAAAAATGCATCGCAAACAGCAATGGCTATAATTATAGTAATAAAGGCATATTATTCTTTCACGTGACAATATTATTATAAAACATGTTTCGACAGAGTTTTTATAGTTTTATTAACAAAATACATGAACCCTGTATTATTTAAATAATAACTGGGATTGTGCAATGTTTATACACATATAATGAAAATTTGTTAAATTTAATTTCTTATTTTAGTACGTATTTTGAGAATCTAACAATAAGATGTAGAATATATTTAAATTAATATCAAGTACTAAGTAAATTAATGAGGTCGAATATTTTATGATTACTAAAATTAAGAACACTGAATTTTCTTAATCACTGATATAGATTTATTGTAAATTTAACGGTTCATAACATGAGAAGTTGCGAGAACTCGTATAAAAGCTGAAGACCATTTCCAGGATAAGCACACGGTTCCCCGGCTACTGTTTTAGAGAACAGCATTCTAAATAAGTCTTTGTAAGAGTATATTCCGGAAATTATTTAACCAGGATAAGAGAAAGATTTTCCTTCCTTAATGCATATTTGAAGACGTCTATTTTAATAGAAAATATGAAAATCCATTATCTATTTATAAAAGGAGGATGTACGTTAGACATAAATTACATTCATTACTTATAGTCGAATTAAATCATCTGAATAGAAAATATTTTGTCCTTTAATGATTACAAAATAGTTGAGGTGTAAAACAGTTTATCTTTTTCAATCTCTCAATAAGCTATATTGAAAACAAAATTGATCAAGGACGTAATAGCTCAATCTTGCACTCGATGCGCTTTTCTAATAATTTTCTTTATTTAATTGTCGATGCTCTCAACTGATCTACTGTAATCAACGTAGCTTGACAAGCGTACGACAGAATGTGACAAGTGAAATGAGAGAATTCCCATGGAAACGTGAAACGATGGCCGTCCCTTTGATCTTCCGCGATCGCGAGCGGCAGTTGGATTAGGTCGGTTCGATTTTTAGGTCGTCTCCACTCGAGCCTCTCGCTTTGAGCTTCGATTTCTCGTACTTTGTGTCATACGGCGCTTTCAAGGCATCGATGCTTTTCCTAGCTTGACTTCCCTACGACACACCTTTGCGTTCAGCTCTTTTCATTAGCGGCAAAAAGCATTCCACTACAGAAGGGTTCCGCAATTACTCTCAGACCATAAGTGCGCTATGCAATAATGTATGCTTGTTCTGTGGGAAAAATGCATATGGGAAAAAGGCGCTCCGACTCTCACGACATTGCATAATATTTTAAGTGTTTTATAACAATATCCACGGCGGAGTAGAACGCGATGCAATTTCAGTTAGCTTGCGAAGCTTCGGTGCCGTATACAAGGGAAGGATAATTTTAAAAATCATTAAACGCAAAGCTTATTAGTTTTGGAGAAGAAAAAGTATATTAATATTACATACTGTCAGAACTAATAATATAGTCTACTTATCAAAATCAAGAGAGTGAATGCGCTAAGCTTGTTTTGCTTGCCGATAAGTAAATACAAACAATCAATTGTTGACGACCACTTATGTAATGCAAAACATACATTTGATGTACTGATAATTGTAACAATTTCGAACTATGTATTTGCAATTATAGCAATGAAACTAAACGATGCTCATGTACTTTAATTAAAATAATATAAGATGCATTTTAATCATGTAATTATTTGTACAGAATGTGGGAAATAATTACACAGAGTTACCTATACATATTATATGTATACATAGTAAATTTTATTTAACTGCATTCGAGCATCAGGCATCGAATATCAGGTCACCATATTCGGCGCGCAGAAACGTTGAATTGTCTATTGTCTACGGGTGCGATATACGTTACGATTGTTTATTGAAAAGTAGCGAGTAATAGAGCCAGTTGAACAAAACACTTTTATTCGGACTGTCTATTGACACATGCCATACACAACGAAACGTGGCTATTATTTTTTTTTTTCATCCAATGACATACATCTCTACGTGACTGTCCACCTTTAGCTTTGCGTGTTTGTCTGCCATCATCTATACCTTTGAATGTTTTTACATTCCACGCTAAATGAAATTTGTCGTTTGTGCGAAAAGTGCGTAAAGCTACGCGATCAATATGTACAGAAAGAGAGAGAGAGAGAGAGAGAGAGAGAGAGAGAGAGAGAGGGGGGGGGGGGAGAACCAATGCCTTCTCATATAAAAATTTTTTGGCTCGTACAATTTTATTTATTTCCAAATTTTGTTATATATCAACATGGACATATCATGTGTTTTACAAAACTCAATAATCATTTAAATATGAGCAATGCGGACTATTTTAGTTTGCAAAAATTTATTTGTGAGTTCAAAAATCTGGTTTAAAGCTAATACATATAACATTCTCTGACATACTCTGACAATATTCAATAAATCCCAAATTCTTTTATATTTCACAAAAAAAGTTATGAAATTCACATTTGATAATTTTATCATTAAACATTATCTACAGTCGCTTGCACTATTTTTTTTAAATATACTGTACGTTTTGTACCTATTCAAAACTTTTCTAATTTTATTCAACGTCGACAAAATTATATTTTTTCTTAGACAAAGGTTTATATTGTACAAAGTCTCCCTTGCATTTCCGAAAAGTTTCTGAAGGAAACTTCGTAAATGTTCAGCGAAATTACAGAGTTTGATCCTTAAATTTTCTCGCCTTTGGGAAAACGTTTCTAAAGTTTTGGCTTTGCGGAATCTTTCGACGATCTACTGCATTGCATTCAAAGTGGCCCAATCATTCACTTGGCTTTCAACACTCCTAAAATAGCTGCATGTCGATTTATTCCATTTGGAAAACCGAAAAATTTCTATGCTTTAGATACTGCTAGCGGCGTCAAAACAAATAACGTGGATAATTACGTAAAATTCTATATATATGTAATTTATATAGGTAGAGATATATCGTAATTTAATATCTGTTATCTAAACCAAATGACATTACAGTGACGTGCATTGTAAAATATTGAAAGTAAGCCAATAAAGTTGGCACACTAACTGAAACAATAATCGTGTTTATCAAGTGAGATGTTTGATGTACATCGTCAAATGAATGAATAGCTATCGTTAATTGAGACAGATTAATCAGCGTGGATACGAGGTATCGCCGCAATAAAAGGGACAGATATAAATCGTAGCGCATTTTGATTGATGAATCAATCTGATATTCTGATATTCATAGACTTGAAATTTCAACTCGCGGAAAACGCGAAATGACAAATAAAATGGCCTATTGTGTTTTTGCGCCAGAGGAAACGCGTCAACGTGGGACTGTAGTGACCAATTGTTAGCAGATACCTCGGAGTCTGGCTGGAACCATTTTTCACGACAGGACGGCTCATTCATTTACACTCTACTCGTAACAGCTTTTGTCTCGGAGTGGCGGGCGCGATGCTCAGGCATAGGCGTTTTTGCGACTGATCGATAGAAAAAGTCGAGCAACTTTAATAGCTGCCGACACCGGAGATATAAAGAACGCCGAGTGGCGCGGCGGCTGAATTTCTGCTTACTCACTGCAAAAAGAACACTCACCTAGAAGGAAATGACTCGAAACGTGACCTTAACGGTGATCTTAACGGCGCGGTGAGAAATCACACGAAACGTCAAGGAAAAGAGCGCTTCGCGCTTTTAGCGCGTCAATAATAATTCAAAGAGTCCGTTCCTCTGCAATACGTTCCTCGCGTACGTACTAACCACGGACTATCACTCCAGGGACTAATTGGTTTCCTTAAGAAGCCATATCGAACACGGTTGACGACTGGTTGCCTGAGAGCTGCCATCATTAGAACAACTACATCCCTCGTGACTTATGCTGTCCGTTTCAAAAGGGATGGGTCGCTGGGAGGAATCGAAATGCCCGACTTCCCCCTATCGCTCTCTCTCCGCGCGACATGACACGGCATGGTGGTTATCAGCGACTACTTGTGCCAGTGAGCAAAGCCAACGCGGCGGATATGCAAAGTTTGACGTTCGTGGATGCGCTAATGGTCGAGCTGAAACGAGTCTCTCAAGATGATAGCGCCATTTAACTGGGTGTTCCCAGGGATAATATTCCATTGAAGATTCTCTAAGGACACGGCATCTTGCGCAGCTCCGAGTAAACGCGTCATCGCGAAACTTGCGCGTTACGAAATGGTTCTGTAACAGTGTTACATTATGCTACAGATGTTACAATATACGAGAACATTAATTAAACGGAACGCGGCGAGCGGGAGGCGGGGATATCGGAAACAAAGCGGTCCGTGGAAAAGCAAAGAGATGGAATACGCTTGATTTAATGTGAAATCTACAAATCGCGCACCGCGGTATTTATTAATGTAAATTGTTTTCAGCGCTCAAAGGATTTAATTAGAAATTTCGCTGCAGGATTACGAGTGTACGGGAGGAACGGTCATGAACCTCCGTGTAACGAAGGATTCCTACGTTCGTTTTCATTTCTGCTAGTTATAAAACTTCTCGCAGACGGGCAAATTCGCGCGGAATCTGTCGTGGAGAATCGGGCGCGTCAAACGTCTCTCTATTCAGATTTCATTGGGCACAGTCTTGATTTATTCGCAGCGCAAAGTATGGTTACATTTAGAGACCGGCGGCAAAGGCGTAAATGACGATCGATGGTTAAGTTAAGCCTTTCCGGAGCTTTCTTTGAGATGTAAATCACGATGCACCCGTCGCCTGAGAATGAAGACGCGGCGACCAAGTTAAATTGCGACGAAGGACGGTCTCATTGCCAACCGCCTCCATAACGGGCTGTCGATTGAAGCTGCCGCTTAATGAACTGTAATTGTCGCGGGCCGTCATTGATCGAGGATTGCCCGGTGAGCCGGGTAGAAAATGTAAAGTACTTAGTCGATTCTTTCGCCGTAACTTAAGAAGCCAACCACGAGAAATCTTCACGCGAAACGCAAACTTCGTTGACTTTATCGTTCCTCTTAATTATCTCCAATGCAATCGCGTACAAATTGCGTATAAAGTCTCAAAAAATACCCGAGTTTTAAAATAACTCGTTCGTCTGACTTGGGAATCGGAGAGATCAACTTAGATTTTCTCTGCGAGAGGGGACACACGTTATTATTTCCGATAATAATTAACAATGATGACGATAAGAATTAGTAATAACAATTTCTGCTAATGTAAATGTAAATTACTTATGAAGAATTATTATATATTATTCAGTCCTGTCACGCGCGTCTATATTTTTAGTCTTTTATCGTTTAATAAAGTCTCGTGAACTAGCTGTTGTGTGCCGAGCATAAAAAAGGTGGCAACCGCAAGCGTGATGAAAAATTTGAATTTATATTGGATGACGTCGGTCGCTATGGCCTCGATTTTCAATACGTCCGTGTAAGGAGCGCAGCTTTATAGCAATGAACTCCCAGGCGGAAGTCGACAAAAGATACCAAGAATGAATTACTAACCGTTCCTATTCCTCGCAACAGTAAAAGTCGCTCTCGCTCGCGTTTTCAGGATTCGCCATGTCCGTCAGCTCCAACGAGACACCTGTTATGCCGCGATATTAAATGATTATAGCAACTAGCGAGACAATAGCTGCATCTGATGTCGGGAAATTCGGGAAACGTTATAGTTGGACACTCCAGTCGCATCCTTTTATGTGAACGGGCATGCTATGCATACGAGATGTATCAAGAGGTACGTAGCACTAGTCTTGATGCTTAAAGTCGTGGCTCTCTCTTGCCTTTTTTTATTTTTTTTCTATGGTTCATGAAATATAATCCTTAAAAAATTGAATTGTTACAAATTTGTACAAAACTTTGAAATAAAATTTTTTCAAAGAATTTTTGTGTACAATTATGTTAGCTGCAAAATGTATGTTACAAAATATATTAGTTTATGCGTTTTTGCCGTGCAGAGAAAACTGAGAATTATATCATCATATCGTGTTTATCAGATGATTCTTTGCGCAGTCACTCTTTTTCAATTATTTTCTCTCGAAATTTATCTAAATTTTAATGCAATTAAATTGCCACAATATTTGCATGCAAAATGCGCACACCCGCGTATATTGCACTTTTTGTCGCGTCAAAGGCAATCGCGCGACCATTTCTAAAAGCAAGCTCGTCCAGCATTTATGAAAACGTTTATGCAAACTTTGGAATTTAAATGCAAGCGGCAACCAGTTTCATCGCGAACATACGTGTAATAACTTCGCCGTCGCTCACTTGGATTGATCGCGTTATTAACAACTCTTACAGAAATACATTTTTATACATATACGTACATGCCCAACATGTGTGTCACGCTATTATATTTTTTATAAAAGGTCATTTAGACATTAATACACAATAATAACGTCTAGATAATTTGCAAGAATGTCAAAACGCGACATTAAACTATAATGTATCATTAAGAATTTAACAAGATAAATTTGTTTCTACGGTTAAAAAATTGCGATATTTCTGTTAACGGAAGGGAAAATGCGATTTACCAGGATTGGTATCTACTTCTTGACTAACAGAATGCGCGTAGCTCAGCTCGTTACACAAGAAAATAAGGAACAGAAACATGAAATAGAGGAGAACGGTGGAGAATAAAAAAAAGTAAAATACAGAATAAGAATAAAATATACGATCGCAGTATACGCGTATAGGTCGAAAACAAAATAAAGTAACCGCAACGTTTTATACGCTAGCGTTTATTTTCACGATTCGACTCGATGTAAGTTATGAAAGCAATTCCGTTTTCGACGTTTAAAAAAATTATTGTCAGATTCTAAAATAGACATAAATTGTAGAACTGTTATATAATAGTTTTAGATTTTTTATTTCTCTAAAAACCCCTTTTTCCGCTATACGTTGAAAAATGACTCGTACCGTAAAATGTATTAATCTATATCAGAGTACTTAAAAAGTATTGGCCTGTCTATAAAGTCAAAACGACGGTTGACGTGTCTAACGAATTTGAGCTGGCGTCCCAACGTGGATTTGATTTGTACGGAACATTAAGCCTTCTGCTTCGACATGATTTGCAGACGAGAGACAGCATATCAATCGGCCCGCGCGACGTATGCCTATCGTGGCATTCTTCATGGAAAACGTTCCAATAATTCACTAGGACAGACCGAGAGGCGTGCACGACTTGTTTCGCGGCTTCTAGAAAACATGAAACGCGTATATGTATGTATACATCGTCACTCTTTCCCGTTTACGGTTCTAATTTCGCAGACGATACGTGTCGCTATCGATGAGGCATGACAGGAGATGTCGTGGCCCTTGGTACCATCAAGCGTGAACGTTGCGTGACACGAAATGCTTACGTCATAAAGTTGAGCCCGTGGTGGTGATCCGCCGATCGCCAAGTCATAAATATCAATCGGACAAATGCACATGAATTGGACGTATTGATCAACGTGTCGATAAGAAAATAGTTTCACCTAAAAGCACGAGAATGAAATCGACTTGTTTCGGGGAACCGATACCGATATAGATGGAACGATATATCGATAGTTCTGGGAAAGATGCGCTAACAAATAACGCAAAGCTAAAAAATATGGCATTCAAAGATTAATATTACACGTAAAATTGTTTGAAAGATTTTGTGTTTGAAAGTTGTGTATTCTTATAAAAATTACATTACGGCGACCAAGTTTTTGATATTAATTTCTGCTTATAATTCCCAAAAAATTTATTTATTTTATTCATTTGCAATGACAAGCATGTACATTAAACTCGATTAATAAGATTCGTGTACACGAATCAATGTTTCCATAAACCAGCAATAATCGACAATCACAGATGTTAACACCATTTGAATATTGCGTGCAACAGTCAAGCTCGTTGATCTAACGCACTCACTCATCATTTAGGATTATGATCTGATGACAAATTGTATCTGCTTAGTATCGAAAACACGAAGCTGAAGCCTGTGCTCCAGTAATTCACACAATGCTGTGTCGAGTTATGTATCGGTAATTTCCACATCTGAAAATCGCCGCGTTTTGGCAGCATCTTAAGTTAAATCATGCCAAATTTTTTGCGAAAAGTGTAGTTTGCACACGAGATCCTATCTAAATCTCAGCGATACAAAAACAGGAATTTTAGAGGATGTAGAAAGCAAGCACTCAGGGATTCAAGAACTGTACAAGGATTCATGGATCTAAGGATTGAGCGAACATCCCTTGGATTTCGAGGAACGTTTGCATCACAGAAGCGGAAGCATTTGCAAGAACCAAAGATATCAAAATCTACCGAGAAGTTGGATCGATGCCAGCAGATTCTACAAGCTTAGCTTTAAGGGCGCACAATTTCAAGATTTCTCTTTTGGCTAGGTTCTTACAAAATAAATATATGATTAAAACGAGATTTTTGTTTATCTGTGAGCAAAGCCCGAAATACGTCAGTAGCAAAACAAAGCAATCTAAAAATCACTTCTCTAAATTTTGACTGCAAGGTATATAAAATGGCTTAATATGTACGTATGTGTGTGTAGGAAGTTAAACTGGATCGCCAGCACTTTTGATGGTATGAAAAGAAAGTTTCCCTTCGAAGTTTAATGGTAAAAGATTCTACCATATGTACATATACACAGACACTAAATTTTCCGCATTCTCAGTTCGCAAGACAGCTTCCTAACTCTTTTCTACGGGGAGTAAAACGACGTGGTTTATGTTCCGTTGTTCATCTAAGATCTGGTAGAATGCACATTGACTGGTTGGACGTGCCTCCTATCTATGTGTCTTCAAGAATTCCGCTTTACCTGTCAGCCAGGATAACGCCGGTGTCTTGGCACCGCCACTAAACGTGACTCGCATTCGCGCCTCTTCTTCCATCCCGCACTTTCGCTTGTCGCGCGACATTATCCAATGTCGTAAAACTGAAAGTCCCCGCAGCATCGAGATATTCCGCGAACGACTTCGCTAGCGGTCTCCCAAGATAAACGGGACGCGCGGGAAGCTACCATAAAAAAGCAGACTGACAAAACAAGATTTAAAACATAGTTTTCCCTTTTCTTTTGATTTTTAAACAAGTGATTTTTCAAAAAGTTTTCTGTTTTTTCCTTACTTTTTAATTTTACACCAACATTTTGCATTGTATCTTGCAAATTAAATCATTACTATTTGTAAACTTAAAACAATTATAATTGAATACAAAATAAAAACTTTTTCACGAGAATACTAATCAACTAAAAATTTTATTATGTTATAAATAAATATTATGAGATAGGAGATAGGAGAAATCAATATTTTCAGTTGACGGAATTCTACTGAATTATTCGCAAATGATTGCCAAATTTACCAAACAGACCAGCTTGGAAACTTGTTGTTTTTTATTGATATATGTATGTATATATATGCATATATAATTTATTTATATCTTTATATCTATATAAAACTGCACATTGATAATTAAGTCAACATGCTCCTATTTTATATCAGCAAACAACTTAATCAGATAAAGGATAAAATTGTAGATGGCAGCTGTCATATTAAAATCTGATTATAATGTGTCATTTTTATTATTATAAAATAGTAAACAATGTTATGGAGATTAATATAAGTCTTTTGCGATTTAAGGAATTTATAAGATTATTCGGTCGTCTTTAGAACACCTCGGATTTCAAAATGCATCTGAATAAAGACAGACACAGACACATTGTGTTCTTTGAACAAATACGTAGCATGTAATCTCCCGAGAATATCCTTTGATGCTATAGCTTAATACTCACGTGTGCAATCCGTTGTGAAATCGATACAGCACATGATTACATCCGTGGTCAGATCGTCGCGAGAAAATTGCCATAGGAATTTAACGTATTTAAGAAAACCTTTTATCAAAAATTCCCATTTATTTTATAAAAAAAAAACACGTTAATTTTTAATTTCTATTACGTACCTATGCAAAATTTTTATAAAAGTTTTTCATTGTACAAGACAACATGGTACTGTTTAAAAATAGTAATACCATCGATAAAAATATCCTTTATCGACAAAGATGAATAGCTATTAAAATACCAAACTAGATATAAATTGCGTTTAACAGAAATAATATACAAATCACATGAAAAGTACAAAGTAAAATTTTCAATAAAAAGATATTTAAGATATTTGTAGGTGTTAAATTTTTCAATGAGAAATAAATATATTTAAAATATTGCTATAAAATATTGCGAAAACCTTTGCCGGTTCACCCGTTTAATAAATTAGTATGACACACTTAAATGTACATACTTGTACAGTTGGAGATCATTCGGTCGAAACTTGGCAACGAAATTTCAGCCGCGAAACTCGGCAACACGGTCGTGACAGCGGCCATATGGAACACAATGTCTGAAAGTGCCCTCAACATCCGGCATCTATTTTGAATTTATGGCTACGTATGTAGCGGCGCCGGAAACAATATCGACTTTTCCGTCGGTGGAAATTTAAGGGCTCTCCCGCGCTGTGTTCCAGGCAGTGAACTTTCGCCGACGCGTCCCACCGAATCGCGAATGTACTCTCGGCTCACTATTCGGGACGCCGGATAACGGCAGAAAGTTTTCCCTCGGAAACGAAAAGTGCGACCCAATGCGCGGTAATAAATGCGGCAGGAGTCCACATGGGGGGGTAGGCGCGCGTTTAACGTTTTCCAACTGGGTCGCTTACGCGAGTTTCTGAGCTTCGAGTTTGCGAGCACGACGCGAACTCGATACGTGAGTGCGCGTATGCGTTCCTCCGTTATACGGAATCGATACAGCAGCGCATATCCTCGCAATAAGAAGTCACGAAGTTTTAACATTACGGTTATGGACTATCAGGCACTTAGCATATTAAAACTGCTCCGCAGCGAGATGCTCCTCACGGTCTGCGAACCGAACGATCGTTGAGAATATCTTGGCCGGTCTCTGTCTCTGCGGCTATTCGCGGCTGTTCTCGATAAATTTCCGGGCGCAAACGTGCCAGAAGCGAATTTGCGGCTGTATTAAAAGCGACGGTTAATGATAATTGCCTCTCGCCGCTATCGACTTATTCATCAGCCGGTAAACTTCGGCTCTCGATTTAGTGACGCGCGTAATTAATCCGGCATACTCGACGGTTTCTTCTGAAAGTCTTAATGAAGCAAGTTTAGCATGCAACGATAAGTCGCCTACACACAAAAAAAATTTGCGTCAGAGTTCTAATTAACTAGATACTTTGTTATTTATGAAACGCACTGGCACACAAAGTTAATAACCGATATTATTGGTATTAGCCACGATTTATTGCTAGGGTAATAATTTTATTAGTACAAATATATATTTAAGGGAATTTTATCACAAAATTATTCACATTATGTGCGAAATGTACAAGTCATCTCTTTATTTGTTACGTATATTTTCTATTTAAAATATTAAATTCTGGTTGAATTGTCGATGCGATAAATCTATTGATTTTTAACTATAAATGAACAATTGATTATATAATGGAAAGATATTTGTAAAAATGTAATTAGAGATTTTTCTGCTACATTTAATAGATATATATCTGGAAAATGGTAGATAAAATTTATTAAACTCCATCTATTAAATAATTAAATTTAACATAGGCGCCCCCGAGCGTTTGAATGTCCGTTACGACATTTTTCTCCTTTCAAAGGCATTCTTCCGATATTGGATGGAGCACCGCGGGCGGATTTTTATTTTCGGGACTGTCATCCACGCGCGAACAATAGCACTTCCTCCCCTGTCTTTGCCCCTCAGTTTCCAGATGAGCGATTTGCGCCAGGATTTATTTCTTCCCCCGTGCATTGAGAGCAAAAAAAGACGGACGTATAGATACCCGCCATTGCACAGGGACCACAAGGTTATACTCTTTTCTATTCTGAGTCCTATCCATCTTTTGTCTAGATATGAGCTCTGAAAAGATAATCGCTGCAGGGAGTTTGATTCTCTCGCTACATAAATAAAACAAGATGCTGATGAGTTAGCTGTGCATTAAATACGTAATAATTATAAAAATATAATAATACAATATACGAGAATAGCAGTAAAAAAATGATAGAATTTATGATAAATATAACTGATATTACAATCTATAATTTTATTTAAATGCAAGTTTTTTATGCATTAATGCAATGCTGTTATAATTATCGTGTCGAGACAAACGTGTCTTGACGCAACTCAAAATTTTCTCTTTGATGATTTTTCTTCTCGTTTCTCTGTCCTTATTTCAACTTTATAATTATCCGAGAGCATATCCTGGATTAAGTACGCAGCGTGTATACTACTGGGACCTGACGAAGATTGTAGAAATCCTTGGTAACTTTGGACGGCGTACTATTAAGAGGTAGGTGCAGCTAGATTATCAAGGCGTCCATACGATGGTACAGTTAAACCTTCTTGCTATGGGATTCCAGCTGCATAGCCCTCCGGTAAAATTATCCTATCGTACTCCGTGTCTAGCGGAGAGTCCAGGTTTTCGAGATTTCGCTCAACCTAATCTTCACTGAAAATTGTTTCTGCAAATTTCCAAGACCGACAGAATAACGGGCGGTAGATGGAAATAGTAAATTTTCATTATTTATTCAAGGATCGTCCATTCCAGCTGTCTGCCACTTATCGACGCTTTGAATAGCGATATTCAAATTGACCTGGATATTAGAGAGATCGTAAAATCAAAAAAGTATGGAAATATTGAAGATCGTTAATGCAAAGATGAGAAGTATCGTTTCCATTAAAATTGACAAATCAAAGAAAAAAAGGTACAAAATTTACTGATGAATATCGAAGTCTTTCTTTTCTTTATTTAAAAGAACATTTTTCTTATTATCCATCGAAGATAAAACAATTATCATTATTCTTAACTATTTTTCTATTATCACTAGATAAGCTATGTTATTCATTGAATCTTATACAATATTCTCTGAGCAGTTCTGTTGAATTTATTTATATCACGTGTATTTGCGCGATATGTTTTAATTATTTAATAATTTACAATATTTAATAAATTTTGTAGTATATTATTTCTAAAATTTATAAAATAAATTATCAAATATTCTTTTTAAATATATAATAGTTAAGAGAAATGAATATTATTCATTGAATAAATTGCAGAGGTATCCCGATGGCGGAACTGCGGAAAACCAGGTTTGCGGCCTGCGGAACTGCCACCCTCAGCTTGCTTAAACACTGTGCAAATAGTAAACAATTAGCCATGCGCCCAAACTTCGTATGCGGATTTAGGGTAAGGATGCTCGATGGATCTATTTGCGCGAGAGTTAGCGTAAGGCAAATCTGAGCTGAGCTGTGTCTTCGCATACCGATACGGCGCCTACGTGATGATTAATACTTATCAGTTACACAAGCTCGAAAATGCGCACGGAGATGGAATACATATCAGCTGTACGGGTTTCCGAGCGTCTTTGAATACACATTATCTCCACGAGATAATTTTCCGTATATGTATGCATGTACATGAATGCTGCGCGACGAGATCTGTAGCAATCAGACGTAACTGTTTGAATTATAATATTTTAGCGCTAGGAAAGGAGGACGAGAGTTTCATCTCATTTCACAGAGACTCTCTCTACGCTCGTAAAGCACGGTGGTCAAATTATACGCTTGTTGATATGTTGTGCGGTATCACGGACGTATGTCACCATTTTGCATTGAATGTCACATGGCGCGATATACTCGAATAAAATTTAATATATATATATATATATATATATATATATATATACATATATATCTTATATATACAATAAACACATACATATACATGTGCGTATGCGCACGAAATGCATTCAGTATAAACTATAAAGTATCGATTTCCAACATTTCCAACTTTCCACATTGATCACGGATGCATAATTCGCATAAAAAATATCAGGTATTATCGCCTTTAAACTTGTTTCCATCGGAATTGCGCCTGGCTAACGTCGAAGCTTCACGAGATATGCATTTCTCGTGATTTGACAGCTGTCGGGTTTTACCGAAGCTAAACCGGAAACTGCGAACGCAACTGACTCTTTTCTACGAGAGATATGTCACGTAAATTAATGAGTATTGAATATCGAGAAGATATTTGTCTCTCAGGTCGAACGATCAAATATAAATTACAAACTCTTAAACATTTAAATTATCTGTTACGTAATAAAATTAAACCACAGTATTAATAAATATGTCTTTCTTGTTAGTTACACAATTACAAATAATTTTAGTAGAGAAACGGCTTTTAATTCTGATATAGAGAAGAGCTTCGTAAGCTTCTAGAATGAGTAAAGGGAAGCACTGTGCAGTTTCACGATTTCGCGACAAGTTTGTGTGGAAGTTCTGTCGTTTGATAATCTTGCTTGTTGTTTTAACGCGTCCGCATTCGATGATTTACAAAGGACGTCGTAGGTTGAAACAATATCGCCTAGTCATGCTGGCGCAATGCGCATAATTAACATCGCACGTGACTCCGTGTGCGAATGGGGTACATCTTAAATATGTATATTTATCTTGACAGGGAGCTACGAACGCGAAATCATATTATTGTATTAAGCGATTAGTGGCGTGCCGCATGTAACGCAAATACATCCTGTCTCACGATTATGCACGTCCACCGTGCATTCCGAGTGCGGAGGGTTGTGATTTATGCCGTATGCAGATGCGGCCAAAGTCACTCCTCTTGAATGCCATTGACCAATGGAATAGTGAGGTGATAACAAAGGTAACTTGATCAAAATGCATCCGCATAGTCGTAACAAATTACTACTCGAATTTCTCCAGTATTGCCGAAGTTCATACGCCGCACGTATTTCAATGTGCCGAGAAACATGTAGATACTAATGTAGATTACACACTGTGACAGCTTATTTCTTTTCTATCTGTAGGCGCAATTTTCAACCAGTTTACTTCGATACGTCATTATTAAGTTATTAACTCACGCGTAAATCTGATTTTTTTTGCGATTCTGAACGCTGCGAATTTCCATATTCAATATTCAGTCCAGTATAAAATAACTAATATGCAGAGTAGAGACAAGAGTTCGACAAAAAGAGAAAAGCAAGCAAAAAAAAAGAGCGAACGTATTCTCAAGCAAATTACCATTTTATACGTGAGAGCTAATCTTGCTTACATAAAGTATAACGACATGTAATTAACATTTAGTCAGAAGTTAGATCTATTCATGCAAATAACCTAGCAGTGCCTTAATGTGCTTTCACTTCAATGGCCACGTCCCAATCTCTTGCGAACGTAATCCTTCAAGTAACGGAGACAGTTTACCACTTGGAGAGTGTCGGCAATAACTCCCGCAATCTACTGAGCGTAGAAACAAACGCAGTGAGTTTGCTCACGGCCGGTCATTCTGATGAACGGTTAAATTGAAAATTAGTCCCACCTAGCTGTTTTCCACGGAGGATTCCGCGCGCTTCTCTCTCTCCGGACAGTTCTCTGCCGTACAATTCAATTTTCCGGGTACACGCCGGAATCTGGGCCGTGCCACAATAGCAGCTTCAATTTTCATTATAATCAGTTTGAACTCAGTTAGGATTCCATCGGATAAAAGCTCGGTTCGTGTTTACGAAAAACAAGTGATACATTTTTGATACACCAAGGGGAAACGATGGCAAAATTCTGTCGTGCTACACCGTTCTAATGTAGAAAAACTGATAAATACTGTTTAGCTATGAAAAAGCAAGAGCAATTTTTAGTTTGTTGTGCATCATATGCTTTTGTAGTATACAATATAATATAATAAAGAAAATATAAGAGTCGCGCCTGATATACACGATATGCAGGAAAAGAATGTAATATTAAAAATTACTTATTTATCAAATTGTTTAATACAGATTGTTGAATATGGATGGATTATTATCGATAATTTTAATATTAAATTCAATTTCTTCACATTCGCTTTCATAAAAATATTGCTAAATAAATTTTGAAATGTTATAAATAGTTAAAGATTCAATTTCATTTCAGAAAATAAATAGTGACATAAATATTCACACAATTTTACGCTGAAAGCAATAGAGTGTAAATATTTTTATGTACATAATTATTGTATTATTTATTAGAATTGAACTAAATAGCGCAATAATTTATGAAAATTTATGTAAAAGCTCTCAAAAATTTTTTCTATAGATTTTGGTAAAATGTATTATGTGACCTAGATTTACAATTATCAAATCATTTTTAATTATCTTTTGTCCTTATTTATCTTATATTTTTTCTTGCATATCACGTATCATATATGTCTAATTTTCTTCATTGAATTTATATGGTTAGCACATAACTATTGCTGTCCAAAATTTCTAAATAGTTTCAAATGTTTAGTCACTGTATATATCACAGTTAATTCAGAGCGGAGAACAAGCTCCGAAATGTAAATTGCTTGAATGCTTCATGAAGTTTGTATTATGTATATTATCCTGTGGCTGAAGATAATTCCAGCGGTTTGCTGGAAATAACGCAAGATTATTAGTAAAAAAATACTATTATTTTGAAATATTTAGTTCATTATTACCATTATTTTTATTAATTTATTGCGAACGTTATTTTACAATTATTCTATTTTGATATGCATCAAATATCAAGATAGATATTAATATTTGTATATAGGTCTTATTACATGTACAGAAATATCACTATTCTCTTGCTTCTCGAATATTGTCCCTGCAGTATTCTGCAATGTAAAATTCATTGTGCAATTACGAGCTGTGCATTACTACTATAATAGATCTTCGTGACATTCTTTAATTTTCATTTCATTGTCCCGAATATTTGAAAGCGACTCTTAATCGATACCGTGCTCGGTCACGATACATAAATAAGCTTTGAAACATCATTATACACGTGTAAATATATACGGCAATATAAAGAAGAAAAAGCAGACAGCAACAAACTTTTGTAATCATAAAAATCAATACAAGATTATTCAATTTAAAGTTATATTAAAATTATACAATAATTATTATAGATAATTTACATTTTTATAATTATTTTTATACATTTTTTGATACATTATTAATCACTAAATTCTATATATTTTATAATTTATTTAATGTTATTTATATATTATATATTTGTGTATTATAATAGTGTTATATATGTATATATATTAAAATACTTTGAAAACTGTTTTTTTTAATTTAAATCTTTATAGTAATTAAGTCTAATGCAGAAAATTTTATTTTATTAGCTTCAAAATTTCACTTATCCTTGAAATTGTTATTATAATTTTTAGGTGCATACAAGAGGTGCGTCTTATTACTTGGTGATACGAGCAAGTTTCTGCTTAATTATTCTAGTCACACGCATATCATTATCGTGAAAGAGCTCCATCAGAACTTTGAAGATCTACCGAGAATCTGCTGACTATGCCAAAATCGCTCTACTTCAACCCTAACTTGCAGAAGACGTCTACCCTCTATAATCTTCAATCGTCACCGTAGACATAGCTGACCCCTTGGACATCCATTGCGTAAATGAAGTCTGTGAAAATCTTCCGTCTTCGTTTTTCGATACCATTTCAGCTGTTCAATGGTCCTCAGAAAGCACATTTTCCACGCGCTTCCTAATGGTTCAATGCACCCGAAACTTCTCTCTGTTCTATTATAGTCAATTTCACAATTTTTCCTCTCTTTCCACTTTTGAAGCGAGATAACGTATACTCATACATTTTATCTACGTTACGTGCGCAACAAGTTAATGCTTTATGGATATCTATCAATAGAAATTTCATTTTTATCGTATTCTCTCTTTCTTACAGTGTAGCATAAATATTAAATAATATTTAATACATATGTGTATATATCGTCCTCTTCTTTAAAATTGTAAAAGACAACGTTCCTTCCGACAGCGCGCTTAGGGATAAAATAGGGGTTTAGTCTGAAAAAAATCGCGACTACATTTTCTCGGATTATCATATCACGCTCAGACTCGACGCTCACGCCTCGCAGCATTACGCTGCGACGTCCGTCTTTGCGTCATGGATTTGGGAGCGTGCGTTATCGCGGGCTCCCTCGTCCTTCAGGATTCAACTTGCGCAAGGTAAAGCCCGTGCGTGCTGCACTGCTGCGTTGCGAAAGAGTGCGCGCCGCAAGGGTATCGTGATACCGGTATCTCGCAGTAATATTTGATATACGAGACCGGGGCTATACGGTTGCCATATTTCTGCCGACTTTGCGAACCATTTTAGTTTTTCGTACCATTTGGAAGGCTTCCAGTAGCGAGGTAGCCCACGTTGCTCTGTACGCGCACGCGCGCGCGCGCCATCGCCGCGGCTAAAATATACTCGCTTCAACATGTGCGGAAAACGTACGAGCAGGTCGTACGTTTCTTGCGCGATCCGAGTAAAGGTAGATTCGTGCTTCCACGTAGGCGCCAGTCCGTACGTGTATTTGTCCACGTAGGGGTTTTGTGTATCTGAACGGGTGCCAAAAATTCCCGATCTTACAAATCTGTGTCTCAGCCTAACTAAACAGTTTTGGTCTCCACGCCTAGCCGATCTGTCTCCTTCAATCTTGTCTGTCGCAAACGACTCGAGTTTCAGCACTCGACAATCGTTCGTGCGTTTTACGCAAATAGCAGCTGTCAGATTTTAGTAACAAGGTCTCTCTCTTCTTGTTCTTGATGAAATGTGATTGATTGCTATAAAACATCCAGTTTAGCGTGAGTAGGACATTTTTAAACAACAAACGTAATGTTTGTTGTTTCTACGAATTCTACGGAATTCATTTTTCACCGTATCTTAAAGTTCCATCTACTATAAAATAGGCTAACAACTAGATTCTTGCACTATTCACACAATGTAATTCAATAAAGGTTTTAATTTACAAATTTTATACGGTATGGATATTTTCCAACGTTGTAATTTAGGACAATTTCTTTTGAATATAAATCATACATTGTCCCGTAAACGTATGCTCTTATCATTGTCTGATAGCATAGTTGATTTTCTTCGCGCAGTTATTGCTGAGTTTCCTACGGTTTTCTCGTGTTTCGAGGCAGTTACCGGTGGCTCTCTTCCGCAACAGGCATGCCCGAGGTAATCGTCCCGCGCGGCTCGTTTTTCTCAACTTCAAGCCATCGATCGTGGCAAGTTTGCTCTTACTGGCGATCGTGAATAGGCGATGAGGAGAGGCACGACACATTCGAATCGCGAGTATCATTAAAGATGGATCAAAAACAACGTCTAATGTGTTTTCGAGATACCGGAGGATCGATACAAAGTTACCTTGTTATACGACATTGCGCAAATGTTGTACGATGAACGCTTTTACGCGATCATTGCGAAATACGTTATCACGTACACGCACAAATTAATTCCGTTTATCATGCAGAATGAAAAAAGTATTTTATAAAAATGTATGATAAAAGGAAGGCAAAGTATTGCTTTTCCCCCCTTGTAGTTCCTGTGTTTTTTTTTTTCTTTTCTTTTTCAGATAATCAGCGTAACAAAGAATTATGTTAATACTTGCTTCAAGATCTCTACAGTTACGCAAATTTTAATCACGAAGGGTATCACGATCCAGTCATCAATATTAAAACAAAGAAGATTAACAGGCTCGTTATTTCTGTCATAAATAAGAGACAGTCAAGAATAAATTTAAAATACGTTGACGAGCGTATTTTCGCGCCGTTTGTGAATTAAAGAAACGAGAAGCGGGCCCCATGTTTTCCTTAGTTCATTGGTTACAAAGCTGATGAAAGAATCGTCCGCCGCAGGCGCTGACTTCTCGAGTCACTTTGATTTAGACAATCTTGTTTCGTCGGCAAGCTCGCTTAGAAATTTAAAATAGTAGGTATGAATAAGGGAGTGTGAGAGAGAAATTTCCGCGTGTCGGTGAAATCGGACGGCAGCAAAAAAAGGAAAAGTTAAAGTGAGAAGCTACCGCAGTGAACACTCGCAGTTGCCGTCTGAAGTATGTACTTGCCTGGATACAACCCGCCTGCTATCTCGAGCGCGAGGCATTCGTAATTTGTATCGTAAACTCACTCAGCCAAGTGGTGTAAAATATTTTGCGTTAGTTGGAAAAGCGTTGCGTATCGGCAAACTCTCCATTAATATTGTTCTCAGATAACTTGATTGATTCACTTGCGGGGGATATTACAAAAAATAAGATTGCATCGCGGCAAGTTGATTCAGTTGGTTACCTCAATAGCAAAATATTTATAAAGATCGTTTGCCTATATAAAGCCTCAAATTAATCTTATTAAACGTATATTTATTTTAAATCGTAATTAATGTTCCAAGGTGAAAACATTGAACATTTTTTATAAAGGAAACCGTCGATCATGAACAATTGGTAGAAATATTGACATAATTAAAATCTAAAATTGGCAAAAAATCGGGTTTCTCGAGTTCGTTCGAAAGCGGAGCGTTTCATAATTGAATATTTATTGAATTTTAGATACAATCAATTCTGGTTCATATATTCCCAAATTTACTCGATTTATATATATTTCTGACATAGGTTCATCCTTCCAGCAGCACATCATCGTCAGAATAGCGCGCCTTCGCCTGTCGCTGTTGCCCTTCAAAAAGTTCTCGGAAAATGAGTTCACCGAGTCACACGCCGGTTTCGATTAGAATTTTCATCGTGCTCGCTGTTATGCCGTTCCCTGGCACAATGCACGGCCTCGCTGCGACAGCGCGCTAGTACCTCGAAATAGAAATTTCTCACGGGTCGACTGGATGGCAGACATTGGACTCAGGTGGGTGCACGCTACATCGATTATCGAGGCGGTACACGTTACCTCTCTCCACCATGGCCGCTTAAGGCCGCCTTCCGTTGGTGGGGTGACAGGGGATGACTAAGGGAGCGAGGAGAGTGGGGGGGGGGGGACGAAGGAAAATCGCCTCTATCCTTAAACTCCTCAGAGACGATCGCCTGCATCTACAGGGATCCCCGCGCGCGGCACGTTCCTCGTAACCATCGCAGCCTTCCGCTCTACGTCGCGGTACCGCAATCCCGTTTAGCCTCCGCCTCGAGAACGCCAATTGTCTATTGGAATTTGATAATAGTTCGTCGCCGCGATGTAAAATTCATGAGGCGATCCTGGAATTGTAACAGTCGAGTATCGCCGCGGGTTATGCGCGCGAAGTTAGGGTTTGTATCGGATTCCAGAGCGCACGGGGGCACATGACATTTCTCTCGTCTAGCCAGGGGCAGAGCAGGTAGGAAACCAGGTCGTGCGATGTAATCGGTATTAACCGATTTTCTTTGACTTTTTTCCGCCTGCGAGGAATACATGTCGTGTTACACGAGGCGTCGGCGCGTGTAAAACGCGTTGGATTTCGATATATTCCACTCGAATACCGTGGAATGGCAAAACGTATGTATCTCCTGGAATTTCAATGCGCGCGGAAACTCCTCAGGGTGCATTTCTGTTGAGAGAAACTGGTCGCAAAGTCAATGAATTCATAGATTCGGTAAAATAAAAAAAGAACGTTCAACGTTTTTGTGCCTGTTGTATCGGGAGATTGTATCTGGTAACGATGAGATGAGTTTTCGATGCAATATAAATATGCACAATGTGATGTCAAATAACAATACTATGAAATAAGATATTAATTAAAAATATTACATTATATAATTTTTTACGTTGTTCGAAATAGGATGACTTAATGCCAAAAGATGTACAAAAGATGAATTTTGTACACTAATTATTTATAAAAACGATAAAAAATATCGTACACTGATAACGATTAAAAATACTATTATTGAGATCTCACATTTGCCGTCACACTCTCTAGGGGCCAGAGTTGGTAGAACCAGCGAGAGGTTGAAACTAAGCAATCTTTACATTAGCTATCCGTTTAAATAATTATTGAACATTAATATTATAAAAAATTATGAAATCTCCGCATAAAAAAAATTGTAATATTACTATAAATGTTAAAATCAAACTCTTCGTCGTCATGATGACGTAACATGTAAACTACATATACGCATGTCAGATCCCAATACTCGAACTGATTGATTATTCATCTATTAACAGCAATGATTGAATTGTTGAAAACCCACAGAAAAATAGAGATTGTAATAGTTACCAAATTTATTTATTTATTTATTTATTTATGGATTTTTAGCTGAATATAATTGATTATTGTTATTGTATTTGATATAGCTGAATAACTTTTAAATACTGATCATCTTAATTATTAAAAAATTTTGCTCGTGATTAAATTAACTAAATAATAATTGTTAATTAATTCTTGATGGCTTTATTTCATAAAAGCATATAACAACTAATAAAGTAATTGCAATCAAATCTTTTTTTTAGTGTATTAATTCTGATCGACATTGTTATTTCAAAGCTATTTAATATCGGAATGTATTATCCGTCACGTTTCGTTGATAGAAAAGCATTTTGGATGAAACGCACAGCGTCTCATTCCACGCTATTACGTCAATACTTTGTAAAATTGCAGATGGAACAGTTCGATGTTACAGATCAATTTTTTCCGAAGAGCTCCATTTCTTTCCACCAGTTCTCTAAACTTCCTATCGGTTGAATCATCTTTAACATACTAATTTTCTTCGGAACGTCGGAAATCATATAATTTTATTAAAATGGAGTTTGAAATATATAATAGATATAATTTTATTAAAATAAAATTTGAGATATTACTCTGCATGTGGAATGCAAAATTCGTTATTGACTGATTTGAAACTTGACATAAATATAAAGTTGATATTATCTTTTAATATAAGCATTTCAATTGTCGTTTTCCATAATAATTATTGTAACACACAAATTAAAAAAAATAAATACTTTCCAAGAAAAAGAAACAAATCAATTACGCGATAAACGCGAGGTGTGAGATCATTATCTGCGCCACGTAATAACTTGGCGCTTGTGGAGCCTCGTGCTACGGTTAACTTTTTAATTCACGACGGAAAGTATCCGCTCTGCTTTCGATCGGCCCTTCGGCGTTGCCTCGAAAACGCGAAGAAAAAAGCCTCTCGACTTCGCGGTTCCACTGGCGGAACTACTTCCCGGGAACCGCTCGTGCTATCGCAAAAGAAGGATCGGCGATCGCGTGGCGAATACACTTTATGTACAACAAAAAGTACTCGCGCGCGCGCGCGAGGAAGGAAGACCGGGGGGACGAGGGAGGGAAAAAGGCGATCGGAAAAATACGGTGAAATTGCGCTCCGGTAGACACACCAGCCCCGGTAAGTTGGAAATAGCGAGAATACCAATGTGCAAAGCAGCTAAGGCCCTGGCTCACCGTCGTACCGCGCCTTCCGAGGCTGCTTCCGGGAGCGCCGCGATGGAAGCATTCGGGACACGTAGAGTGCCAGGCAATACTTTGCCGTCGACGAAACGAGGAATTCGGCCAGTTTCAGCAAGACACCTCACGCCAACACGGCCTCTCGCTCTATTCCTCGAACGGTCACTTGTGGATCGCTCGACGCCGGAAGATGCATGCAGCCATTAAACTGATAGCACGAACCCGACGCGCCTTCGCGTCGTAACAAGTTTGCAACTAATTCATCGTTGGCATAAGGCAACTAATAAATATTTCGTAGATAACGTCGCAGCCGTCAGTTTATATCTTACGACGCTTCGCGAGTTACACGGCTCTTGATTATGGCTCCTACCTTCAAGATCCGTGAGAAGATTGTAAATATTTCTATCAGTCTTTCGGCGAGAATTTTTCTTCGACGAGAAATAAGTGGTTTACTTTTCTGACGCGCGTTCGCGAGACAAACTGTCCCGTGTCCTTTCCACGATAAATTGAAGTGGAGACAACATTTTACGCTGGCGCGCGTCGCGTTTACTGGCGGATTACGTGCTCCATCGGGTTTGTCATACGAAGGCGTCAGCCGGTGCTGAATTTGGTTACACGACGTCAAGCTGATTAGCGCATAATGCAATCAACACCCTCATTGGAGCATCATAATTCCCGATATAGGAACAGCCGAAATCGAGCCAGTATTACCCGCGTCCAACCCCATGAACCAGCTGATAACGCTTCATAATACCAGTAATTATCGTCAGGCTGGATGCCATCGATCATATACAGCCTTACGCGATGAAAGCCGGACGTGCCGTCTGTAAATTGTCCCATATGAAAATCCATAGCGATACGAAACGAATCAGCTTTCGCTACGTATGTGCACACGCGGCATCAATCATAACTCGTGCAAGTGGTAAAAACCTGTCAAACTCCGGTTGACGTATTAGCTGTGCATTTAAGCCCATTAATTTCCTCCAGCAATCACGTCTCTCCATCTCGGAACTTGAGTTTCTTCGGAATTACTAATTTCAAGAAAGGAATGAGATAATTTTCGAACAGTTTAACAAAATGGAAATGATAATCGAGATTACGATAAGAAATTCGATATCTTCATAAAAGGATCTCTAACAAAATTATAAAAATTTAAAATGTCGCACGAGCACGTATAATTTACGTTAAATCTACTTAGCTGAGAGAAGTTTAATCTTCGCGGCGCGCGTGTGGTCTTTTAAATTAATCGCGTTATTTTTTCATTTGTAAACTCGTAATCTGTGCCGCGCGCGTGGTACTGCAATAGAATATTCCAGCCGGACCATATATTCCCACAATGTGCTCCGCGCACGGGATGGTCCGAAAATCACCCTTATACACCAACATAAATCGTCAAAACGGTCGTGCACTTATCTCCGTGCCCTCCTTCGTGTATAAGTCAAAAATCGTCGGTTACAGCCGACGCGCATTGTCGTCAATCGCACGAAACAAATATTTTTCCACGGGCTTGGAGAGGAGGGAATTCCTTCTCGAAAACACACACGCGCGCGGCGTTTGACATTTACGCTCGAGTGTGGTGACAATCCCTTTTTCCGAACGATTGCAAATATCGACGGATTTGCGGAATCGTCGGTTAAATTGAATTGCAAAGAACCCATCGTCGTCGTGGCAGCCTTTCTGCCATGTAAGCGTAACGGCGCCGGCACGCGTGTTTACGCGCAACGCACACACGCACGCATGCATCGCGATCGCAATCGCAATCGATGAGTTACTCGTCACCGATCCCCTCCGTATTCGACAACAGACTCGGTTTCCAAAGAGCCTCCGCTTTCTTGCACGCGCCTTTCTCCACCCTATCGCCGTTCTCCATTACCAAACCAACGCCATTTGGAATTCAATCAGTCTGTATGTCTTTCCTATGAATAATATTGGCAGTGTATCAAAGTCGTGCAGATGGCACGATCGCGACTCGAATAATCGAACGAGAACGTTGCGGTATCGAAAACTGTTAATACTAATGCTAGACCGCCGATATGAAATTGATTTATAAAGGCGGTCGTATTCAACATGGTATCGATTTAATCTCTTAAACGGTTATTTTTATAATATACATTGCGTACAACGGCAATAAGAATTAAATTGCGAATTTATATTCCTGTTTGCTCTGTTATGCAATTAACTATCTGTATTAAAAATATAAATCACGAAAATGTAAAATTTTTCCACGCGCACAGGGTGGAGATGAATGAAAAACATATCCATAATTGAAAACGATAGAGCTTGAATTTTTTTCAATATCTTTCTATATTGGCAAAATTATTAGATAAAAAACACAATCCGCTAATGTATTGTTACTAAATAAACAGACACGCACGCGGAATATTCCTCTAATAATAATTATTTTACTTAATCATCATGCGTAATATTAATTAATAAGGGTCGATAACAAGAGGATGAATCAATGCATTAATTATACATATAAATGAAATTTCAAGCGCGTTAATGTACCTCTTTAGAAACGTTACGACGGTCATGGCACAGTAACATAATAGCAATACCATCAAAATTTACGGGAATTTAACTCCGTGAATTCAAATTCGTGCCGGTCCATTTCTCGAATACGGGCGGCCCAGCAGTGACAGCCATTAATCAGCAACGGCGGAAGGTCAATTATCCAAATGTCAATGATTATTAAGAATTTTAAATCAATAGAATCGTCCCGCGGCTAACGTTGCATATAATTGCTTTATGCACCCGGTAATTAATACGTGCGACGATACAACGTATTCGAACCAGAACGTTAAAGAGAAATTCGCATATAATTACATAGTGCTCCATATATTATATGTATGTACATTACAACGTTACATTATTACATTTAGAAACGGATCACGCGCAATTTATGATAGACAATGAGAAGGATGAAACTATCATCTGGATGAACATTGAACATTCTTTGAAGAATAGTCGTCTTGATATTTTTTGTACCAAGAATGACAAAAACAAGCGATTTGTGTAAAAAAATACCAAACACATATTTCCATGTAAGAAAAATAAAGATTTATCTTTTGCGTCTCTGCTTTTGCATCTTGCCCAGAAATATTTCGTGTTTGAGCAATACAAATATTTTTTTTCTAGATATAGTAAAATCGATAAAAACTAAAGTAACAACATTTGTTGCATAATGTGTCTAATGTTTCGACAGGATCGTCAGGATTCTTCATGGTAGAATAGATTACGTGTAATAGCCATTGAGCGTTTTTATATATTACATTACAAAGGTCTGCAAAGGTCCAAGCTTATATTCCCGCCGCGTTCCCGACGGATCGTCAATCTTCTTCGAGCAGACGATAACTACCACGTCTAATATCCCATCGTTCACGAACGAAGACCCGCTCTTATCCATTGAAACAGTGGCCAGCGTCGTCAAGCGGCGCTCTCGTAACTGGCTGACTGAGTGCAGAAGGGCGTATTCCAGGCGTTGCTTCGCGATATCCGATCGGGGGTACACATCGCGCGCTCGCACATGTGTACGGGAACGCATGACAATTATGTGAGATTAATGGTATGCGTGATTTCCCTCCCCCTCTCCTCCGTTCCCCAATCTCCCTGTGTCCCGCTAGGTATCTGCGCGGAGCACCGTTGAATCCCGACCACCTTTGTCCCTTACGCCGCACGATCGGTTTTGCGAAACCGTAGATACGATGAGAGGGCACGACGGTGGTTTCTGATTTTCGATCGATTGCACCGCAAATTGTTACCGCAAGCTATACCGCGCGCGGAGTGAAGAAGATTGATGTTCAATACCGACGGAAAAAAAGGCGTGTACATATTGATGTTACTCGTATGTACATACAATATAAACGGCTCGTTTTATGACGATCACTTTGCTTCACGTTCCACGTGAATATACGGACACGATTGTTTCGATCGACATCCACGGCAATTTCCGCATTAAAAAATTTCGACAACTATTTCAAAACGCTTTTATTTCAGTCTCTGACTATTGTCACACGCATTATTTATGTAAACAAATTTCTTAATTCGTGAGAGAAGAATTTTTCAATTGTCCGAATGTAAAAACTGCATAACTGATGTAAAAAAATTTTAAAGTGTCCAGGACGACGGGAAGTGGAGATAAAGTCATGTCTGTGAAATGGCGCCTCTTAACGCGAGATTATTTTTCCCTCTCGGCGCGATACATCCGCGCTGAGTTTAGATCCTCGCTTAATAATTAGTCAGTGCTACGAAGCTCTCGTTACGAAAATCTAATGCCGAGCGTCGGTCGCGTCGAAACAAAAACCGCCAATTTGAATGAAAACCGCCGGAGAGGGGAGACCGGTTGACGTTCTCGTTAAAGCGGATATATTCTCGCGACTCTGAAACGCGACTAGGGATGCGTCCTTCCTTTTCGCTCCATCGCCGTTCGAATAGCAAGGAGGATACGAGAGGGATGTTTTCCTCATCTACCGCCGCCCGAACGAAGAAGAAAGCCCCGGTGGAAACTACAGCGCGTGGAAATAATGAAGCGAACGACAACGAAGGAGGCAGAAGAGCGCGTTGGGCTGGCAACGTCGGGGGGTACGTCGGCTATTCACCATTCTCCGCGTTCACATTTATTACGGGCCTCTCTCTTTCTCTCCCCTGTCACTACCTTTCACCCTTTTTCTCGCACCGTATGATGCGATACCTACGTAGGTGCGAGCGTAAACGTGTACTTTACGTGTTCATGCATACGTTTATGCACGAGCTTACGAGCGTGTCTCCAAGTCGCGACAGACTTGTACGAGCATTTGTACGAGTAAGCAATATCGTCACTTTATGAAATGAGAATTCCACTTTGTAAGCTTAAAATCCATGCAACGGATAAACTAGAATATAAACATTTTATCTTTCTATTCACTGTAGCGCTCTGCGAGCGGAAGAAATTTATTAGTAAGATATTTTTTTCTAGCGACTTTGCTAAAAAATCTTGAAAAAAGAGGAAAGATCTTTCCAGATACTTAGATATAAATATTCAAAATTAAATATTAAATAATATAAAATTCATATAAAAATAATTTTATTGTAATGTTATAAAAAGAAATGAAAGCTTATCATTAAAATGTAAATTTGGATAAAATTGGTAAAATTAATTGTCACGATAAATATTACGAAAATAAGAATGCTTCTTTAGTCGAAAGTAAACATATAAATAATAAGAAAATTGTAATCTTCAGAAACCAAGCGACAAATTATTCCAGTAACTTTCATATTTCACATTAAGGTACTGAAATATAGAGATAATTGTGTGCCGAGTGTGAAACAGAGTACTACGTTTTACATAATTTGCATAAATCTTTAAAGAGAGTATGCATTAACAAGATAGTAGGAATAAAATAACTTTGAGAGAAAGGCAGAATATGCTGACGAAAAAAATTCTTAATCCAATGAAATTTTGGAGCTTCATATTGTTGCGTAATTGATGGACGGATGACGGATTAAAGCACATCGCATAATTAATGCGGCGAAACTTAAAAGTTTCTCGTTCGAGATGTAATATGCATGTATAATGTGACGGCTAAGTGTCACACGCCGCCCTGACTTGAAAGTGGTGAAATTTGCACCGGCTGTAGACGCGACTTTAAATTTACATTTGAGAAATCCCCGTCGCGAGAAACGGAAGCCAAACGACGGTGCACGTCGACTAACTTTTCCGCCGCACTGACAGCTCGACGTTCGAATCCCTGAAAATCCTGTGTAAACCCTCCGGCAGCCTTCCTTCGAAGAACTCTAATACGCGAAAAGCAGGCTACTAGTGTACTGACAACATTCTATCATGAGCGTCATACACGCGCAATATACGTCGCACTCGAAAAATTATCCCTTTCCACCCAGAGAGAAAAGTCTCTCTCTCTCTCTCCTTCTTTCTCTGTCTCTTTCTTCTTTTTGTCCTTTGCCTAGATAAGACGTGATTTACAGAAATAAAACGTAAAAGCAAAATTCTGTTTTACAGAGAACAGCATAAAGTTTCAGTAACTGTTTAACTTAGTTTGTATGACCAAGATTCCAAAGATACTGTACAGGTCAGACTCCTCGATAAATCAATACGTTCGAATGTATGAACAAAAGCTGACATGGAAGATTTTAAGTTTTCATCGTTCTAACATAAATTTCTCACGTCGTAAATCGTATACCTTAACACTCTAAATCGTAAATTCTAACTTGTGTGCGCCTGTGGAAAGGACAGGTTCTACACAATATCGATAATAAATTTTGGAACAAACTGCAAAAGCTATTTATATAATTGCCATTCTCATCACACTGTTGCGGAAATTATTCAAAGTCCAATCAAATTGCATAATTGAGATCCGCATTCTATGTTCATATTTAGCATTCCCAAACTCGGAGAATTAGGAGAATCAGAGAACGGATTACAAAGTCATGATAAGTCGCTTCCGGCGTGTTGTTGGTACCGAGTGACCGATTTCCATCGCGCGGCCGTCGAGCGCATAATCTCGGCTTCCGTTGGCGTTGGTGCGCGACCCCGGCGTGCTTTCGAATGCGCGAAGCAATTGCGCATCGTAAGCTCGAGTCGCGTGGTCGAGTGCCTTGAGAGTTAGTCGCCGTCACGGCAACGTAACGCGAGTCGTGACCGCGATGTTATATCACCACGGCGTGGATGTTCTCCGTAATTCAATCAGCGACTTTGCAGACGGCGAGTGCGGATGATCGTCGATCGGCGTGATCGAGTCGAGTCGCGAGAAATCCTCGGACAGCGTATCGCAAAGAATTTATCTCTTCGAGAAGTTTGTTTTCACCCTTGGTGATTGGTACAATAGTTTTGTGGATATAGTTTTTACCAAGTGACAAGAGATTACCGCTGGGAAGAAAGAGGTGCCGGAAGTGTGTCGATACGCTGAGAGCAGGTGAGTACCTACTCACACGACTCACAGGCAGAATCCTTTTTGAGGCGCGCGACGCGTGCCGGCCGATCTTATTTGTCAAGCTCGCGTTTATCCTATCAACTTTCATCGAAGCTTAACGAGAGCGTACAGGACGCGGCGGTCGACCGGCCGTACATATCGATCAGTCACCTGTCACCCGTAGAATTCAATTAATATTCACGAGGGCGACCGACACGTCACAGGTGCCAATCGACAACCGACGAAACTATACGTTACAGATTGAAATGAAAAATATTGCGAGCGATCGCCCAAGGAAAACTCGACTGTGGGGTGCGGGAGGGGGGGGGAGGGTTCAATTTTGTTATCGCGAAAGAAGTGGCTAACGAGAGCGAGCTATGGAGTCACCCTTTGAAAAGCATTTGCTCCCCGAAATATAAAAAGGAACTCTTCGAAGAGCAGTTTACATCCCTCTTGCCGCACCTGTTTGTCGTTTCCACGCGTCTCGAGCGCTTCTCTTGCCTTCTTTTTCTCCTATTACACTTCGAAACCAGCCAGCGTCTTAAAAGTGCACCACCAGTTTGCTTGAGAACGTGAAATTCTCTATTGCAGCGAAACGGTTGAAGCTAAAGTGATTTCACGTCAGGTTTGGCGAGTACCATGTGGAGAAAATAAGCGTCTTCGCGAAATTTCGATGAGCTGGCCCGCAACGTACTGAAAACCATTGTTCCTGGCACATCTTTTGACAATGGCGCTACAATACTCTCTTCCTATGCATTTCGACCAAGAACATTTCAGCCAAGTCCTCGTAATACCCGGCGAATCCGTTTTCGTATAACGATCTCCGGGGTATTCGGTACGATGAACGGAAACGAAGGGTGGTAAGGGTGAGGAGGGGGAGGGGGGATAGATCTATGTGCCGCGTTGTGAGTAAGTCGTTTCATTGACTACCGGAATATTCCGCTCGGGCTTCAATTTGCGAAAGTTTGGGCTCGCCGGCTTGGCTGGGGATAACTCGCGATTTCAAAGGCGGTATTCGTGTTAACATAGCTCTCTCCGTGGATGACGGCGTCGCGCAGCCTGGCTGTATAAATTGCTTTTCATCTTGCCGACAATATGTAGACTGTGGACATTTAATTTTGAAAACAAATAGGCGGGGAACTTTTCGCCGTGGTTGCGACTCGCGCGAAATTAAGCTTCCTTTGTGCCGGGCGCTCTCCACTGGTCAATTAAGCGACGGGTATCGCGTCGTTGTGACTTCCATTAGTATCGTCGCGCGTCAAACCAAATTTAGGGTACAAATGAACGGTGTTGGGTTATAAACTGGCTCAGCAACTAATTGCGAGCGCTTCTTTTAGGATGCGTATATCGAAATATTTTTATGTATAGAATTATTGTTTATTGACAGGCAGGAATGGAATCAAGCTTGCATTGTTATTGGTCCTTTCATGATACATTGATTGATTGATTTTGTGATATTATTTGCACATTGTAATTATATGCCATATAAGTTGCTAACAATAACAAATTGAAAATGTAATTTTACGTAGTACTATGTATAATATAATAATACGTTCCATTGATGAAAGTAATGTAATCTTCAAAAAGACTTGAGAATATATTATTCAATTTTTCAAGAAAACGACAAAAAATTCATTACGTCGAATGGTGATGAAATTCGATCGTCGACGTCTATGGAAATCGTTTTAATTCTCATCTCAGCCAATCGATACCGGGAGTGACTGTGTCCACCGGTTAAATTGGTTCCGGTCCCGAATATAATGCGGTCCTGGAATTCGATATCTGAGGAATCGATTCGCCTGTTTAAAGACTGGTAGGATGAAATATTAACCTGGCGGTGGGGAGGGACTCGGCTATTTGAAGATCGAAATTGTAATTCCAACGATTGAAACTTCTCTTCCGCGGAGGAGAGGGTGGAATCTGTGCGACCCGACGAGGAATGGGAGACGGAAGATCAAGACGGTGGAAATTCTATTCCCGCCGTCGTCATGTGACGGCCGAGTTCGCGTTCGAACTTCGGGCATTATGTAACATCGGGAGCTTTTTATGAATTCCCCTAGTTAGAGAGTAAGTGCTTCCTTCCACGCGACTAACTTGTCCGCTCCCTGTGGGTCATGAACCTCGTCGCGATTGCTCCCTGTATTTGTACCGAAACTGTCGTCTTCATTGGTTAACCGTCGTCGTGTCGTTTGCGTGAAACGTTGCAGCCGGTACCGGTACTAAATATCAACTTTGGCTGTTTACACGCAGTCACTCGAAATGCTAATTTACATGCTGGGAACAACAATGAACGCGATACATCATGTCGCAGAAATACACTACTCGGAAAAACTCGAAATGACGTGGCAAATAGTGAAATTCAATGAAACGGCCCGATACTTTGCATCCAACGCACGCGGGGCTAATTGTCAACATTAACAACAGTTAAATTAATGGCTGGGGCTGCGAAAATGTTTCGCGATTAAAATTCCAGCATGTACGCCCGAGTGCGCGTTTACAGCTCGGGCGTAGTACAACCGAAGTCCGAAAATTCGCACAGGGGGGAGGGGAGAAAGGAGGGGTTCGGCAAATATTCGACTTTTCATCTCGGTAATGCAAATTGCTACCCTCGACAGGTTGGACATTTCATTACCGAATTCCCCGTGTGATACGTGCGCCGCGTAATCCATCGCGTGTGTGGTTACACCGGGATCTCACGAGGATAATTCAGTCGTCCGTTGATCGAAAAAGAGACAAAGATGAATTGCAGCGGAGGATCCCGTTCATCCCGATTGTCACGCTTTGTTTCCAGGGGCCGTCAGGCCTCGTTACGCGCTAGCGATTTATTCGCATCTGTTTTACAGTATTTGTATCGCAACGCGGACTTTGGCTATACAGGGTGTTCCGTCGCGAGATCGACAAACGGGGTGTTCGGACGGTCATTCTAGGCAAAAGAGTTGATATATATCGTGGATCGATTCGGCTTCGTTCCCAAGATATGAGACACTTTGTTGTACAAGGCCCCACAATGAAAGCTCTCCGATTTCCAATAACCCATTTGATTTATTGATATGAAATCATATTACCATTACAATCGTTCTATTAACACTGAGGAGAATGTCCTCTCGGTCACAGGTACTGTTCAAATTATTCACCACGGTGCTGTAAACATGCTCTAGTGACTACTCAGTGAACATTAGCAATGTCATGACGGATGTTACCTGCAGTTTCTGTTATCGCTTGTGCTAACTGGTCTCGAAACAAACAACTGAGAGACCTCGCAGGAGTCAAACCGAGCATTTCACGTGTTCACACGATACTTGCGGTGCATTGGCATTTCAGTCCATATCTTGGGAATGAAGCCAAATCGACCCATGGTGTATATAAACTTTCCTGCCTAGAATGACCATCCAAACGCGCTTGCAACGTTTGTCGATTTCAAGTTGAAACACCTTGTATACTATACTAGATTACTAAACTTGTAGACATCGCGGAATAAGAAATAAAAACTAAATACAGAAATTAAATACTAAATACAAAAATATAGAAAATACAGTTGATATATTTTTAAAACAATTTTTATCATTGTTTATACGCGAACATTTCATCATTTGTGTCAATATTAACTACACAAAATTAATATCGTAATATTTATATGAGAGATCGTTTGCTTTGCTGTTCTCTGATCTGTTTGGATTTTTGTTTTTATTTTTTGAAAATATAACATAAGACAACACGAACTCATTCGGATACTCGACACAAAAATATTGCACTATCAGTTGTACAAAAGTCAGCGATTTGTAATATGAGCACGCGTTCAACAATCTCTGAAAGCTGTTAGCCATGCCAGCGCAAAAATATTAGCCGCGTAATTGTATTACAGTTAATAATAGAACTAATTATTTAGAAAACGAATTTTTAAAAAATTTCATTTTAATACTTTATAAAATGATATGTAGATTTGATATAAAAAGCTGAAAAGCACTGATTTTAATGCTTCATTAGATTTATATAAAATGCGACTTAAAATTTGATGTACATATATCCAAGACGTAAATATCAATCTAGCCTTTGTGCATATTAATTATAAAAACTTTCTGTCTCCAAAAGAGCTTGGGCTCCTCGTATGTATCTTCAAAATATCTCTTTTTGAAAATCAGGTATTAAAAACAGATTGAAATAACATAACTGATCCAAAAATATCACTCCATAATGTGTTCTAAAATAGAGCTGTTATTATTAAAGACCGAAATTTACTCAATCAAATTCAATCAAATGATGAATTCGTAGATCGTAATACGTGATAAATCACTGAATTAATGGAATCTTAAATACACATTAGTTTTTTAAATACACAATAACTATTATACGATACGATGGAAAATATTTAATGAGAATACCGCAGTACGTTCCACGCATTTCTACGAAACAAATTATATCTTGAATTTGTTTCGCTTGCATCCATCATAAGAATAAGGCATTTAAGTCTTATAAAGGAAACATTTCATCATCGCTGGGTATGCCACCATCGCACCCTCGTATTTCTACAAAACATTTTCTTCCATATACAGCTTGACGGCTGCAGTAACAAGTTTTCTTTCCATCCCTTCGTCTTTCTCGCTCTCGCGGCGCGAGATGATTTTATTAAATCCGTCTCGGATATCGTTTGTGACATTCAAGTATAACACAATCTTCCGCGTTCAACGAAACAAGCAAGTTCTTCTACTACTTTGATCTTATTGCTTTGATCAAAGATATATTATAAATCGCAACTCTACATTCCAATCAAAGTTGATTTTTATCAAATCTTGTCACTCTTTTTCTAAAAAAAAAAAAGGAAAAATAAATAGTAATAATTATAAAACAATAAATATGCAAATATTCTTATAACAATAATGAGGAAAATTTGCGTTTTCATGAAGGAATACAAATTAAAAAGATAAATTAAAGACTTATTTTTGATATTTATTATATTTCGAAATCTAATTGGTATCATTTGTTAAACAATTTGACAGAAATAATATCTTTGAATAGTAATAACATAGATCGTCTGTAGGAATCTGCCATATATATTATTATGCAAGTAATTTCTCTTTTAGATTCCACAAGAATTTCTGTCTGACCAGTCATAAATTTTACTCTTATCACTGGAAATGAAAAATGAAAAATCTCGAAAGACTACTGTTGCATACGATTGGACAGGAGCAAAAAGTGGGAGAATTTGACGACATATTTAATCGACGTGATTTCTCTCACCGCATATACCACCCTTTGATCTCGTCTGCTTCCCTTCCCCCCGCATTTTCCCGATCCACCATCCCACGTATCCCTTTTTCGCCTTCGCGATTTGGTTCCAGCCCCTTTTCAGAAACGCTGTATGAACCTCCCGTTCCTCTTTCCCCCTTCCCCCTCCCCCCTCGAAAAACCGAGGCAATTCAGGGCAAGAGCTAAACCACTCGCGAGCTCGTCTGATAGACGTGTTCGCGAGCAATGGCACGGCGTATTCCCCGACAGCGGTGCAACGCAGTGCTCGGGCGCGATGGTGTGCCAGTACGGAAATGGGAAAACTTTTAAGGCACCTAGGAACACAAAGTGTTCTTGTGCGCGCTACCTGCGGGAATCGCGCAGGTAACATCGCGCGTCTCGCGTAACATTCGCGGCACCTTCGGGGATACGTAATTCCCGGCGCACGAACGCCGCCCGAGAGCCTGATGAAAAATGGCCCTCGGGTTCATCAGGCGTTCGTACACTTGCGAATCGTGCACATGTGTCGGGATACAGCTAGCGCGATGAATCTTGGGAAATCCACCAACGATCTACTTGTAGATAAGATCTTATCCATCGAGCTGCACAAAAGTGCTTGAAGATGAATCGATGCGACGAGCGATCTAAATTACAATAAAATTATAGTACGCAACGAATTAATGTTATATTAATGAATAGTATTTGTTAAATTTTTTTTATCTTCTTAACGCTATAAATTACAACAGCCAAAGTTTGCGATAACTCCGTGCAAAAACGCGAATCGCAGACTAATGCGCGGACTGTGAGATGATTTAGGATGCACCGAATTCTCTGTGGGAATTTAAATGGTCCGCCGTTCTCTTTCTAAAAACCCCTTGCATCTCTCTACTTAAAAAAGCAATTTTTCGGCACGTCGGCTTACGCCGTAACTACGCCGGGGCGCGAGTTATGACATTCACGAAAACTCTGCGGACTCGCATTTAAAATATTTCATAGTTTAAGCAGATAGCCCCACAAACCCTTTAACTTGTAACCAACCACGGCCGTTCGCCGCACACCGACGTAAACTCTCATGAATTTGCAAACAACCCCACCGGTACTCGAAACAAGTTTCTCCCTCTGGTCCGTTCTACAGCGCTTCTTTTCGCCACGGTCAAAGAGAACCATCAGACATTTCGATTCAGTTGCGCTATCGCGCTTAATGTCGGCAAGGGAGCGGGAGCTATTGAGAGACGCAGAAGTTTTCACGAGCCGCGTCGCTTCATTACCCCTCGAAGTGGTGCGAGCTCTCGTCTCCTTGCGTTTACATAAAAGCATTATTACGCACCCGCTTGTTCCGAATGGAACAAAATTGCAAGCAGTCTTTCGTTTGTCTCAGTTACATCCTGCTTTGCGCAACAAACGTGAATTAAGATCGGCTTAGAAGTAAAAGCTTCTTTATGGATCTGTGTTACGGCGTCTGTGTCGCGAGCGTAAAGCGAAGTATCGCGGTCACCCACGTTTGTCTTTTTACACGATCTTATTCCCTCACCTTTCGTCCTCCTCGGTTTTTCACCCCTATGACGTCAACATCCATCTCGATTCGATACAGTTCTCTGTAAAATGTGATTTATCAGTTACTCGCGTGAGCGAACGCGTCGAATTGAGTCCGCTCTCGCTTGTCCGAGCTTTTTCTCTCTCGTAGAAACAAAAGTATTGACATAAAATATTAAGACCATTCGCTGAGACAGGGCGATGTCGACGGATTTCGTCGGCACGGGAAATATTCGAGAAACTGCCGTTTCTATAAACTGACGAAAGACGTTCTTTCTTCGCTATGATTAAAAATGACAATGATATATGATAATTATAAAAAGAGAACTATCTGAGAGATTTGACACATAATAATATAACGTGAGAAATGACAACATAATCTATTATTTAAAATATTTTACTTAATATTTCTAAAATCAATATATATCTATTGTCATGACATTTCTCGATTTGACACTTTGTCTCTCTTTTATTATTTATTGTAATTGTATCAAAATTCGCGATAAATATTTTAATAACAAATTCTTTGTAACATTTTAAGATGAAAGTTCAAATACAAAAATGCCGAGGCTATAACAGTTTTCAAATGCGAAAGGTTTAAAAATTATGAATGACAGGGCTAAGATTTCGCGTGCTCAGAGATGGAGCAAAATGGTCAGTGACAAAGATACTTCTATAAATCGATTATCTTTGACAATAATAATAAAATTATTGAAAAAATATCCAAGAGTTTTGTCAAGACTCTATTTCTGTTTATCTGAAATGAATTATAAAAACAGATTTTAAAATAATGTTTTTTCAATAATTTAATGTATTAATATGTAACAGCTGTCATATTTATTTAGTTCATTTGATAAGTCTTCGCGGTAAAATCGATCGATAAAAATAATTTTTGTTTCACACACAACCAAATAAATATGACGGCTGACACATATCAATATTAATACATAATTAAACTATTGAAAAAACATTTATAACATTTATAATTCATTTCAGATAAACAGAAATAGAGTCTTAATAAAACTCTTGAATATTTTTTCAATAATTTTATCACTGTCAAAGATATTTGGTTCATAGAAGCACTTTTGTCACTGGCCATTTTGCTCTATCCTTGAGCGCGCAAAATCTTAGCCCTGTCATTCGTAATTTTTAAATCTTTCTCATTTAAAAACTATTATAGCCTCGGCATTTTCATATTTACTTTCGTCTTAAAATGTTAAAAAGAATTTGTCATTAAAATATTTATTGAGAAATTTTGCTACACCCTGTATAATTATCATAATCAGGTACAGATTAATAAAAATCTGTTAGAATTAAAAATTATATAAAAATATTTTTATAATTTTTACGTGAAATTTTGTTCATGTCTTTTACGCTGAATTGCGGAATAAAGTTGTAATCATTTTAATCTGATGAGTTTATGATGCACTCAGAGACAATAATAATGATTTATAAGAAATTGACAAAATTAAATCGTACTGTATAAATGTATTTTGTCACCTGCACGATCGTCTGCCTACTTATTGTACGATATTCCGCATCTACTCAGCGGCAAACTATCGGATATTCGATTGAGGTCAATCAAGAGCGGCGCACTCGGGTAACGGTTTTCTGTTGCAGTTCTTCAATTTTGCAAAGAGAGAAAAACGACTGAAGTTCACGTTTTTAGAAAAACGTGAACTTCCTCTTTACCTCGAGGCAGTGGCGCAACTTTCCAATTGCTCTTCGAGATTAGTGATTCCCAATATTTCTTCGTTCACTATCTGGAATTTAATATTACTTCTTAAAGTCGAAATAACGCCAGGTACAATATAATAGAGTTGTATCTATTGTACTTTATTTATTCTAGTCGATTTATATTGATAATTGTACATTTTTGAAAATATTTCTGATAAATTGTAACATTTGCTTATAATTTGAATAATTGTAATTATAACAATTTTATTTCTACATATTTTCAAAAAGAAATATATTTAGATATATCAATGAAACAAAATAAATTATTGTAATTTGCAAAATATTTTACTTGCGTCCAATTAAATTATTCTCAGAATCTTATAAAGCGACATGGAAGCGAATATCACGCAGAGTCGAGAATCGAAATAATCAGATTTACCCACATAGGATCGCGAGAACAAACGAGGTAGATTTTGTCATCAAAGGTGAGAATCGTATGAAATGGTCCTTGGCGGTGCCCGAAGCTCCGCAATTCGATTTCAGCCGTGTTGAGGGAAGGCAATGCTAAAGCCGCAAGTTGGCATGCAATTTAATACCGGCACGAAATCCTCGAAATTATTTGATTACGCGGCTTGCTCCAAAGAAATTTACCGATAATGCGGGACTGAATGCATCTGCAGAGAGTAAAACCGCATTCCAAAAAAATATATATGCAGATAATGTAAAATGTGCCAAGTGCACGCTAGGAAATAAAATTACCGCCACGCAAAGAACTGCACCCCTTTTACTCTTGTCCCGTTTTTTTTTTTCCGGCAACCTTTCCTCCGCAACTTTACGAAATAATTACAGACATTGCGGAACAATTTTCTGCAAGCATGTGGACCGCGCTATGTTTGGCCGCAACATATTGCGACAATTGTAATAAGGCTATAGGGATAAACGATTGTTCATGGTATGCAATACGGGCCGTGGAACGCGCTTCTAGCAGGACGTATATATAAACAGAATTTCCAGGGAACGTAAGTGTGTAATGCATGCCATAAAGCGGTTACATACCAGCGCCGTATGGTAAATCGAGTTTAGTCGAATATATCGACATAAGTGTTGCGATGTGACAAAGCGGTTCCTGTGGCAACCGATTATTGCGAAGCTATTTACATCATCCTCGACACGCCATTACTTGCGCTACAAACTTCAATAATATCGGTATAATATGTAAGTGATGGTGTGGGTTTCATCCAACTTGGCTCCGCATTTAAACGGTTGTGGTATTATCGATGTAAACTCGATACCTTCCGATGTAAGTCGTTCTCGTAACTGAGAATGAAATGTCTAAGATGCAAATCTCGCATTCGCTGCTATTTAACCGCCTCTATTTATTATCGAGATGAACATTATCGACATGTGTCGTTTAATATTACGGTTTAATATCTCTAGGGCAAAGTGTTAATAGATAATATAAAAAAATGTACGCCTCTAAGACGAACTGCTGGAGACAATTATCGCATCTTTGCACGTATCATTGCACTGCAGACTTGTTTCAAAGTTTCGGTGTATTGGCCATGACATTGGGTCAGATTCGTGCTATGAACATGTAGAGTTCGATATCATCTACCTTGGAGTGAAATATACCTAATTTGCATGTAAACGAGCAAGAACTGGAACTCTCGGCACTTACCAAGGCTGTTCCGCCACGTTAACTTTAGCCTGGCTACAACGAAACGCGATCGAAAAAAATTTCACCTGTAAATTTGTCCTAAACGCGATGGCTCACGCCGTCGTGCGATATTACATTTATTAATGAAGAGGGAATTTTCCTCAAAAGATCTCGCTATAGCCAAGTATTAACTATAAGATCATATTTAATACAAAATTGCAATTTATGCAAAAATAAAGACTAAGATTTTTCTTTAGTTATTATAGATGTTTTCATTAATTCGCAATCAATTTTCTTAATAAACATTCAATTCCGAATAGAGAATAGAGACAGCATTTAATTAAATCTTTATTCAAAACCAATTTTAAATTGCTCGATAAATCAAAATCTCAAATAATAGAAATTAAAATAGGATTCGAAAACATCCTGTTTTTATCAGAAAGCGTGTTTTATTTCATTTCAATCAACTCCATCATATATATTATTTCATTATTCGAGTGCGATTTCTTGCAGAGGTAAATATTTATTTCGCGACGATATATTCAAAGTTATTTTTGCGATCTTCCACCGAAGATCAAAGTCGACGTCAGGGATACAACCATGGTTCCGTATCACATCCTGATTATATGTAAGACTTTCCCCGAGACACGACATTAGCAACGCTCTGTTACTCGTAATCGTGAGACTACTTGTAGTTAGCGCCAAATTCCTATTCAGAACAGCTAACATAGTTCTAACATCACGTAGAGCGAACAGAACAAGCCGGAAATGCCAAGGAACCGGTATAAGATCAATATCAAGATGGCGGTCTCTTATACCTGTTAGCCCGGAAATTCGCCGTGCTGTATCGGCGAGATAGCCCGTAGCCGAAATGCTCTGCAAATCCAGATTTATTGGACACAAATTTCTCGGAAAACGAGACGCGACAGCTGGAAAGACTCGCATCGATTGGACGCGTTATCGAGTCGTTACTAACGCAACGTGTCCGGCGCATTGTTCGCACTGAATACATACCGCAACTAAACTAATGTAAATTTAATAATGAATATAATAATTATTAGTACAAAGTTATATATTGTTTCATATAATATAATTATAAAATAATACATCTTCCTAATCTTAATAATATATACCTATTTATTTACAAAATTTGTCTCTCTAAAATATTACACAATAAAAATATGTGTATTTATGTAGATTTTGTGTATTTATTCATATTACCTGATGCAGCGGGATTTGGAATAAACAAACGAAAATTTCGTGGATCCCTATTATATCCGTTTTCTCGCCAATGAACAGTCAGACAAATTAGATTCGCGACGCGTCGCGAGAATATCATCGACATGTCTGCGTTGCAATCTGTCAATTTACGCCAAAAACATGCGAGTTTACCTTGTCGCGGGAATTCACGATACGTATTCCTGTGGGAGATAAACAGGAGTTCGTGACAGTACCCTCATCGACAAGGGTTGCTTTACAAAGATGGATCGACTATACTGACCTACAGCGATGATCGACGAGCCGCCCGCAACCGCAACCCATTCTCCTTTCGCAGCTTCCGGGATCGAGCTCACCTGAGACTCTTCCGGGAAAGGGAAACCGGGATCTCAAGGAATCGCGTGCATCCTAGAAAAAAGATTGAGAAATGACAGATGTGCATCTTACGTAAAAACTCGTGTATTTTGCACGATACTCTTTCTTTCGGCGAACTATGGATGACAATCGATTACTGCGTACTTGCCATGACAAATCGATCACGTTTGTCGTCTAGAGCTTATCAAGTTCTCAACGATATTCTTCAAATAGTTCGCACAGTGTATATCATTGTTCGCGCACTGAAAAAAAAATTCTGGTTAAAAACGGACGAATCAGAAAATCATATAAGATTGATCAAATATTCTGGTTATTATAATAGAACTCAATATTTTATAACTTATGATAACCAAAATTCTTATTATAACTAGAATATTTGATCAATCCTACAAGATTTTTCTGATTTGTCCGTTTCTAATCAGAATTTTTTTTTCAGTGCGCGGATGCTTATTCTAGAATATAAAGATAATATAATTTTGTCATGTCTAATAATTTTCGTAAAATATCTCAAAAAATTGGTGATTACATAGTAATAATGAAATTTCAGTTAAAGCCAATTATAATTAATGATATTTTATTATAATTAATATTATTTGATGTGATTAATAATATTTAACATGGTTAATATTTGATGATTGAATAGATACTCCGAATAAATGCAATGATGTGGTTTCATTAAAATGTACGATGTTCAGAAATGAAACTTTAGCTAAATTGTAAAAAAAATGATTATTATATAATTGGAATTAAAAGTAAATTTGTAATATGTATACTCTACAAATAAATAACAGTTTTTTAGATGGAAGGTACGCTTTGCGCGTGTGTTCGACACATTTATTTGATATACATTATGATTGTTTAACTTTTGAGATATTTTACGTGTTGGATATAATTTCCGATATACGTTTTGCATCATCGACGTAAGTTTAATGCGGTGTATCAGGGACATATCGTGTAATAGGTGTTGTAGATGAATGCAACAGCGTTAATAATATAGGCAATTGTGGATCACTATTATTAAACAGTCGCGGTTGCAATTAATAAATACCAAATTACATTAACAATGCCTAGTCGCAATCACAATTACCATATTCTAGTTACACTTATGCTTACAATAGCAATAATGAACTTTGCGGTAGCAATTTGTAATTGTAATAGTATATGAATTAATGAAACGGAGGACTAATAAGTAATAAATAATATATGTATATTATGAATATCATTGCATTGCTTTTAACTGTATGCCCCGTAGAAAATAATAGAGTATTTACTCGTGTACGAATGTTTGTGTTTTAAAGAAACGCATTGATAAAAGTTCAACAATCTTTTGTTGAATTATGTTTGATTTAAGGAACATGCGAGTTTAAGGAGTAAAAATATAATGAAATTTATGTTATAATAGTTCGAAACGTTTTATCAATTATCGAAACAACCGATAAATAGAATACGAAAATCTCGATGATTGACAATATACTAACGAAACACAGTTCGCACCTTTGAAGTTGAATGTACCACGGTACAATACGATGACTAACAAAGTAGCGATTGTTTCACGAGATAATGCAGTATAGGGGCCGCTTTAAATGCCACGGCGGTGAAGAGTTAACGAGTAGCGGTGCAGCACAATGCGAAACTTTCCACCCTATATTCAAAACTGTCACATTCGGATTCACGCGAATGGCGACGTTGCAAAGTTTACACGACGCTACGAAGTTTCGCAGCCACTCAAACCGCTATCGATAACCATTGAGCGCAAGATGCGGTAAATCTACCTCGCATATCGCGCGTCAGTCTTGAGATCTTGTGTCTTCTTTCTCCGCGCTATTTCTTTCGCAGATCTAACTCGTACCTTAAAACAATACAATTCTCCTAGATCTCCCGAGGTGCAGAATACAAAATTTTAAATGTTACTGTTGGCTTTTTTCTATTTTCGCTCGTTAGAACGTCTGTTTGCAGAGAAAATATTTTCTTTAAATCATACTTCTACTTCTCTCGTTATTTTGATATGCTCTTCATTAAGGTAATTCAATAGCACTTAATATTCTTTAAAGTCGTAAAAAAGCACTGTAATTGCGCGTTCAATTACCTAACGCACAATCATGTACCATGTACATCGCCATCTGAGTACATATTGTATAGAAGTCACCCTTTCACGCTCGATTCCCAGGCGCTAGATGAAAAATACAACGAATGTGATCACCTACTGTTGCGGGCTTGTATCCCTGGGGGAACGAAGGATTGAAGGTGCCAAAACGATGACTTACGCGAGAAAATATAGAAACGTAACGCCGGGACGCATCCCGCGCGCACGCATATATTACTACGGCGCCGATTCCCGGCGTGCAATATACGCGCGACCTTTCAAAAGTTGCATAATGTCGCACGCGAAAATGCTTCCGTGAGTGGATATGCATCAACAAGTCTGTAGAGCGTGCACTCTATCCAGTCTGAAAGCGGGCGCCGAGGGGAGTAACTCTCGTCGTCGTCGTCGTCGTCGTCGTCGTTGACGATGAGTCAAACCCGCCCTCCAACTTTCACAAGCACGTACGGTGTCGGCGTCGCCGCACCCGTCTCACCCCTTCAAGGGAATCCCGCTTCATAATTTCACAATCCCATCTTTCCTCCTTAGCTAACGGCCGCCGCGGTAACGCCGCAATTCCAACCGGCCGAATCCAATCTGGCGCGGAGATTTCCGAACAATATCTGAGATTACGTCCGCACGAAACTCGCCGCCGCTGCCCACAACGGCATAAAACTCCGCGACGCCTCGTAAAACCGTCTTTGTACCGATCGCACTTTCCGAACCAGCTGTGGCCACGCGTAACCGCAAATTTTCGATTAATTTCGCCGCGAGATTTGATGCCGTCGCTCGCACACATCCGATTGCTCATTACACATTCAAAATATTAGATATATCAATTATTCATAGATTCAATAATAAATGATAAAATCGATATCTCTTAAGGGGAGTTTCACACTTTATAATGCAAGTCTTTCGGAGTATTAAGTTCAAATATTAAGTTCAAAAGGATATTAACAAGACATTAAAATTTGAGGAATATTTCGGATATATATAGTTCGTTCAATATTCCGCACACGCGCTATGGATTTTTAATATGCTTGCGCTGCAATAACATATTATTCAGGTGCGAAGAGAGGAATGTTCGGATGATTACGTGCCTTGAATATCAAACTTCTCTCGGGGCATTCTTCGCACCAAGGTCATGTGAAATTCCAATGTCGGAAATTCCAATAGAAATACCAATGACACCCGCGAAGTAATTCGTGGCTACGAAGAAGAGCGATTCTGCGGTACGTATTTGCTCCGATACTGTTAGCTCTTATTGACACTATCCGGGAAATAGCCATCACTTGTTTCTTTGCGTGATAAATATTGTACGCGGATTATTTATCGGGATAACAATTAACCGACCTCCGATACCGCGAAGATGATGAAGGTTTATTAAAAGAAGAGCATTATCGCCACTCCACATTGGATATTTAAAATTATCCGAAATATCTTTCGCAATACATTCATATCATAAATCTTATTTTTTCACGTCAGTTAGTATACATATGTATTACATATAAATTTTAAACGTACAAATAATAAAT